>CM063499.1:31938937-31943937 GCA_032207245.1 Pardosa pseudoannulata | reverse complement strand
CAAAATGGTTTTAGGATTAGTCAAATGCATTGAAGTTTGAAGACCAAATTTAAAAAGTTTCATATTTAATCTCTTGAGGGAGATGACATAGAAGTGTAACGCAAAAGCTAATCAAACTGGTTTTAGGATTAGTTCAAATGAACTGGAGTTTGAAGACCAAATTTAAAAAGTTTCATATTTAATCTCTTGAGGGAGATGACATAGAAGTGTAACGCAAAAGCTAATCAAAGTGGTTTTAGGATTAGTTCAAATGAACTGGAGTTTGAAGACCAATTTAAAATATTTAAATTTTCATATTTTATTTTGAAGAGAGAAGACATAGAAGTGTAATAAAAAATCAAAAGTTTTACGAATAGTCCAAATGCATTGAAGTTTGAAGACCAAATTTAAAAAGTTTCATATTTAATCTCTTGAGGGAGATGACATAGAAGTGTAACGCAAAAGCTAATCAAACTGGTTTTAGGATTAGTTCAAATGAACTGGAGTTTGAAGACCAAATTTAAAGGATATTTAAAGTTTCATATGTATTTTCTTGAAGAGAGAAGAAACATAGAAGTGTAATACAAATCTAATCAAAATGGTTTTAGGAAATGGTCCAAATGCATTGAAGTTTGAAGACCAAATTTAAAAAGTTTCATATTTAATCTTTAAGAGAAAGAGACATAGATGTAATGCAGAATCTAATCAAAATGTTTTTGGAATGGTAAATGCATTGAAGTTTTGAAGACCAAATTTAAAGGATATTTAAAGTTTCATATTTAATCTCTTGAGGGAGATGACATAGAAGTGTAACGCAAAAGCTAATCAAACTGGTTTTAGGATTAGTTCAAATGAACTGGAGTTTGAAGACCAAATTTAAAGGATATTTAAAGTTTCATATGTATTTTCTTGAAGAGGGAGAAGACATAGAAGTGTAACGCAAAATCTAATGAAAATGGTTTTAGGAATGCTCCAAATGCATCTGAGTGTAAAGACCGAATTTAAAATATATTTAAAGTTTATATTTAATTTCTGAAGAGAAGACATAGAAGTGTAAACGCAAAAACTAATCAAAATGGTTTTAGGAATGCTGAAATGCATTATGAAGACCGAATTTAAAAAGTTTCATATTTAATATCTTGAAGAGAGAGAAGACATTCATATGTAACGCAGAATATAAGCAATCTAGTTTTAGGAAAGCTCCAAATGCATTGAAATTTGAAGAGCAAATTTAAAAGATATATAAAGTTTCATATTCATTTTCATGACGACGGAGAAGATACAGAAGCGAAACACAAAAGCTAATCAAGATGATTTTATTAATGGTCCAAATGCATTGAAATTTGAAGTTTAAGTTTAAAATTTAGTTTCTTAAAGACAAAGAAGACATAGAAGTGTAACGCAAAAAACTAATCAATGTTACAATTTATGAATTTTAAACACAAATGCTTTAAAAAAACATTTATTTTCTATAAAGAAGAGAAAAAGGGTAAATATATAGGATAATGTAAAAAAATATAGTTAAGTTCCATAATTAAACGATTAAATCAATTGTATTGTCAAATCTTGTAATGTAAAATTTCAGTTTACTAATTCGTTGATTGCTGCATTGCAACAATATATCAGAATAGTTTGTAGGAAGCAATTTATGAAATCTGAAACAAAATTATATTTTTCCTATTCTATTGTATTTAAAGTTTAAGGAAATCGACTCTTGTTGATTATTCTTTTGAGATATGTTGTTGTTTTTATCAGTGAAACTCACTTTATAGAGTTATTACGAGGCAGATGGAAGAATCTGGTGTTATCCAAGAAAAACTAAACAGGATAAATTCAACTTCTTTAGAGCAGTATTAGCATAGAGTAATGGTTACATATTATACATCAGACGAGTTTGTTGAAATTTTCTTGTTGACAAAATCACTGCATTATTTACAACATGCTCAAACGGTTTATGTATTTTCCCTAGAATTTTCTTTTAAATAAAGGAAAAAATTATGTTTAATACAAAAACAAAGTACCTTTCGATATGAAAACTGTTCATTAACACAGTCTATTTCTGATCAGTGTAAAATAGAAAGTACTATTCTCTTTAGAATAAGCATTTTCCTTGACCGTTAATAAAAGTTTAACATTGTAAAGAATATTTAGTTTGTCTATCCAATAAAATGCAAAATAGAGTGCATTCAAATTTCTAGGGTGATGTTCTTATTGGAAGCATTCATTTAAGAATGTTGAAACAATTTGCATGATTACAGTGGACCTTCCAAAGTAAGTAAATTTACAACTTAACATTTTATTGCGGGGACGAATTGCGCTGTTGCGTTCAAAAAATTTTTTCTTTATAACGATAGAGAATTAAACTGGAAAACATAATTTACATGTGTTAAGAACAGGTGTTTTTTAGTGTATCAGATTTATTCATATATATAATTTATATATATATATATATATAATATAAATATATATATATATATTTTTTGTTTTTTTGTGTATAAATGTATATAATGTAAATATATATGTATATATATATATATATATATATATATATATATATATATATATATATTATTACCCAAGAAAGTTTTCGCGCATTATAGAAACATCTGTTATGGATCATAAAAAGTATTGAATATAAGTATAAATATTTATAGATATATATTTGAATGTAAACATAAAATATATTTAAATATATATATATATATAATTATCTTTTTATATATATATAAATATCTATATATATTTATATATGTATAATATATGTATATATATGTATATATATACATATATATATATATGTATATATGTATAAATATAATTTAAATTTATATGTATATAATCAATATTTATATGTATAATATGTATATAAACTTATATATATATATATTTTATATATATATATATAAATATATATATAAATATTTTATATACATATATATATAAATATTATATGTATATATAATATTTATAAGTATATATATACATTATATATATATATGTAAAAATATATATATGTATATATCATGTATATAATATGTATGTATATATATATGTATATATATGAAAATTATAAAAATATATATATATATATATATATATACACATATATATATATACATATATATATATATATATATATATATCCCCTATATAATAATAGCCTAAGGTGTCTGTCGGCAAATTTTTGAAGCGGTTGTACCTGGAACGGATCCAGGCATCCATATTGAATTTTTTATGAGTTAGGGTTAGCAAAATTCAAAGCGAGTTCGAAATTTAAGCCTTCCCCCCTATAGCGTTTAATGCTATTATTTCAAGCCTTATTTCCCCCCCCCCCCGTTAAAAGCAGGCGATTAATTTTATCATTTTCGATACCATTCATATATACCACCAAATAATCACTGTCAATATTAAAACCTCTGCTCTTCATCCTATCATGTAATATGACAAGATAATCTAAAGCTGGCAACTAACATACGGTCAGTAAATAGAAAGAGTTCTCACCAGTTCATGTTTAAAGTAAAATCAAATAAATTTTTATACTAAAATCATTCTTAATAGGATGACAAGGGCGAAGCGTAATATTTAAATTTATATACTCTTTTAGTTCAATTGTCATATGCTTTAATAAGGACATCCTTCATGTAAAAGCGTGGCATGATGGTTAAAGTCTCTGCCCGTTTCATTTTCGTAACAGTCGAGTTGAAGGTTCTGTCCCCGACGCAACCTAATTTTTCTATATGTCTAATTCATTTTATATTTTTTGCTTTCTCTTTTAAATTCTTTTTCCTAAAGCTGTTTTATTATTTTTAAATTTCTTTTATTATTTTTAAACTAAGGTTTTCCTTGAACCCACATCTTTAAACCAATTACATTCCGCAGTGGTCAAAAGATCTATGAGTGGATCGAGACAGTCTCACTTGCGGCCTCTATTTACTAATATATTAACTAAAAGTAATCAAGTGATTTTGTATGATCTTGGACAGTTTTTGTATTTATTTACATTTTTGACAATATTTTAATTTAATTTTCTATTTTCGCCTTTTTTTTTATTTTTTTTGCTTGTATTTTAAATTTTTAAATTTCATTTTGTTACTTTTTGTCGTTTTAAGTTTATAAAATTATTTTTTGCTAAGAAATGAGCTTTAGAATGTTTGCTTCATTTCTAATATTTTATTTACATTTTTGACAATTTTTAAAATTAATTTTTATTTTTACTTAATTTTTTTTATTTTCATCTTTTTTTTTTAAATTTTTAAAATATATTTGCTATTAGTTTTCTATTATAAACTTTATACCTCAAGCTGTCTATAATGGGAAGTAAACAGCCTGGTTTTTAAAAATAAAACATTGTTTAAAAAAATGTTATTCAATATAATAATGTAGAAACTTACATTTTTCTATCAAAGAATTTTCAAAAGTTTAAATTTTACTATTCCTTTTTATTATAAATATGACCCTTTTAGTTAATATATTAGTCAATAGATGGCGCCAACGAACCAAGTAATTTTTTTTTATACTGTACCGCCGAAATTTGAATGTAAAGAGACATCCATTTTGAACTCTTGATCAATCAGGGTTAGGAAAATTCAAAGAGAGTAAAGTTTTATACGAATAATTTTTAGTCAGCCTGATTGTAAAATGGAACAACATTTATTAAATATAAATGGTAAAAGGGTTCCCCTTACTGTCGTTCCAATAGTTTGGGATGGATCATGTTTATTTCGATCGCTTTCTTATGTTATGTTTGAAACACAGTCTTTTAGCAGTGGCATTCGAAAACAAATTGTTACTCATGTGGTACAAAATTGGGATCATTTTAGTATTATGTCACATAATGAACAGGGGCATAATTATAGTTTGGCTGCAGTTTATTTTTCCGAAATGTCACGATGTTCAACTTTTGGAGGATTTTGCAAGTTGTATGCAGCCGGTGAAATTTTTAAGTGTGTTTGAGGTTTACCTTGATTGTAGCCTTTATTACAGTTTTGAAAGTGAGGGAAACCCCACTAAGTGGCTACGCT
>CM063499.1:31898937-31933937 GCA_032207245.1 Pardosa pseudoannulata | reverse complement strand
GTGTCAGGAGCTTGATTACCTTGTAGACCTTTATCGTGTCACCAGAGGGGCACGTATTGAACACCTGTAGAAACTTGAATAAATGTAGTTTTAAGGTAAGTTTGAATTTTCTAAATATATTAATTACAAAGTTCACAATCACGTTTTCTGTTTGCCCCATTCAATATGAAACACCCTGTATTTTTCTAACTATACATAGTTTTCGATAATGTCATTTCTTATTATTTCTTATCGATTTTTATAAAGATTCAGTGTCTAAATAACTGTCATTGCTTATAAATACAGTGTGCTTTTAAATAACAACACGTATTTAGATTAACCCCTTCCGGTATGATTTAATAATGAAAAACTGTGCATAAAATAACCATTTAATTTTTATTTAAAAAACTTGTTTCATTTTACAATTCTTACATATTCTTAATTAAAATCCACTTTTTACATAGTGTTAAATAATATCAGAAACAGTAAAATTAAGAAATATCAAAGCAAAACATTAATAAGGTATACAGATAATAGTCTTCAAGCTAGTGGTACTTTTCAAAACAAAGTGCAAAGGAATTCTTAATTGTTTACACCGCCAAGTAGTCTCACTTTTAATTTGATTCTTGTAACACACACGGCATTTCTTAGTAGGTTTTCTTTTATTCTGACTCATTAATTTGGCAATGACTTGTACCAAGTAAACAATATGCAATAGTGACTTGTGATTTTCACAAGTGATAAAAGTGTTGCCAAATTCAGTACACTAGAAATTTTAAACTAAATTAATTATCATATTTAACAGTAACTTTAATCGCATGACGAGTGTAGCTCGTCATTGTGCGGTATGGAATGAAAAGCTAATGACGAGCTAGACTCGTCATTTTACCGGAAGGGGTTAAACGAGGTAAGTTGGATAAGCCTGTTTTAAGGTATACCAAATCTCCCGTGTTTCCAGTGTTATTGATAAGCCAAAATTTTCAAGTGCATCTGGAATAACACATAAAATATATGTATCAACCGTAAAGTGATAAGATTGTTCAACATAACAGTCTCCACTTGAAGAACATTACAATCTAATCGTAGTTGACACATTGTATCGTTGATAAGCCATTTTATATATATATATATATATATATATATGTGATAAGTTATTTTCACAGTGTTAGTAAAGTAAACAGTTATCGCAGCCTGTGTTTCTACTACATAGCTTCGCTTCGGCATTTACAGTCCTCATTCTTCTCCGCTTTCTCCACATTCGAAGCGGGTAGAGAACGATGTCGAACGTCATTTCGCCGAAATCGAACAAGGAAACGAAAGATATGCCCAACCACATGCTCATGTAACCTCCGACGTAGCTGAACAGTTCGAAACTCTGGAAATATTTTAAAAGATATCTAATAAGTATTATCTATATTAATCTATAAATACTTGAAAGATACATATATGTATATGCATGCATATCCTTACACATACACCTATATATACATATATATATATATATATATATATATATATAGATAGATAGATAGATAGATAGATATATATATAAATATAGATATAAAAACATATATAGATATATAAATATATACATACATATAACTATATAAATATATATACAGTGAAACTTCTCCGAGTGGTCACCGTTCTAAATGGCCAATTTTGTTATAGCACGGATTTTTGGACTCATGGTTTGGTTTGGTTTGGAGCGCTGCGGTCTACTGTTTTGCACACGATTAATAATGAGACCGGGACCTACAGTTTAAAGCCGATTCCGAACGGCTACAACCATCCATGCCAGTAACGAGATTCGAACTATCGAATTCCGGTTCCGAAGAGCAGCGCTCTACCATTCGGCCCATCGTTCGGCTTCGACTCATGGACTAATGGAAAAATAATCTGTCTCATGGGAAAATAATCTGCCACCACCCCTCTAAACGGCCACCAAGTGGGATTGCCCCTTTCATTTTTCGGGAAATTCTACTCACTCCATGCTTTAATTTGAAGCTAAAAACTCAAGGTCAGGTTTATGGTCAGATATAAGACAAAGTAATAACTTGAGAAGTCCATTCCCGTGCCCCCCCCCCTCCTTTCTAAGAAAGATTGAATCTGTTATCTCTTTTGTATTCTCCCCACACCCTTCAGATAGGGAATCCCTGTTGCACCATTCATAGAAACTGAGGGAGGAACTGGACAATCAAGACTGGAAGGTGTCTTAGGGCCTTTGTTTGGAATTCCAATCGGTAAAGTTAAAGAACTGCACCTCTGTCAGCAAAGATGTCATTCACGCCAGTTTCATTTCATTAATTGGTCAGTGATCTGATTTGCAACGATGTCGAAATGCGTTTTTCTAAATCTGGAATAGAGCATTGAAGTTCTGCGTGAATATGAGAATGACAAATCGGAAAGAAAGTTAGCTGAATTGTTTAACTGCGGAAGAACGGAAATCAAAAAAGTCATTAAAGAAAAGAATTTGATTTTGAAGAAGTACGAAGACTACAGGAAAAACAAACACAAAATGTAAAATTTTACTTTTAAAATTAAAATGTAAAGAAGCATGAAATAAAGTACTATTTTCTCTTTAGATAAGTTTTAAATTTCATTTACATAAGGAATATATGTCAGACTTGTTTATATTACGCATTATAGTAATTATCTTATAATAGTAAATAAAACCCTTCAGAGCGGCCAACCCCTCTAAGCGGCCAAATATTCTCGGTACGGAGGGGTGGCCGCTCAGAGAGGTTTCACTGTATATATACATATATATATATACATGAACATACATATATATATATATATATATATATATATATATATATATATATATATATACATATGTATATATATATATATATATATATATATATATATATATGTATATATATATACATATGTATATATATGTGTGTATATATATATATATATATATACATATATACACTCAAGATTATGACCACTCCTACATTTTGCAACTCGCTGGATGACGTGTAAGGCAAGTGATCAGGTGGAAGTACTATTTAACTGCTGCTGTCGAGTCTGAAGAATCATTCTTTCACTTACTTCTGTGTGTGATCGGAAAGGCTGAAGATCTAAGCGATTTTGATAGAGGGCAGATTGAAATGCTCGAAGGCTTGGAACAAGTATTTCCGAAACAGCATGACTCGTGGGTTGTTCGCGATCTACAGTTGTTAGTACTTATGCAAAGTGGATGAATGACGGTGAAACCAGCAGTAGACGACATGGTGTTGGAAGTCCACACGCTATCAAAGAAAAAGGTCGTCGGAGACTGTCTCGCATGGTGAAGCAAAACCGGAGCCAGACAGTGGCTCAGCTGACAACCCAATACAATGCAGGGCCAAGTAGAATAGTATCGGAGCACACTGTTCAGCGGACACTGTTGGATATGGGGCTACGCAGCAAACGTCCCACTCGTGTGCCTTTGCTGACCAAGCGTCATCGCCAACTGCGCCTACGCTGGGCCCGGGAACATCGCGACTGGTCCATGGATCAGTGGGAGAGAGTTGCCTGGTCAGATGAATCACGGTTTGTCATTCATCACACCGATGGCCGTGTCAGGATACTACGCCTTCCAAGCGAACAGTTGCTCCCTCAATGTACAGTAGGTCATTCACAGGCCGGTTCTGGCGGTATTATGCTTTGGGGGACGTTCTCTTGAGCGTCTCTGGGACCCGTGGTTGTGTTAGAGCAGACCATGAATGCTACAGGGTATCTCAACATCATTTCGGACCAGTTGCACTCTTACATGGTCTCTGTTTTTCCAGCTGGAAATGGAATGTTCCAGCAGGACAACGCCTCGTGTCACAAGGCTAAAATTGTGTTGGAGTGGTTCCAGGAACATGATGCTGAATTCCAGTTTATGTCCTGGCCGCCGAACACACCGGATCTCAATCCGATAGAACACATTTGGGATGTCTTAAGATGGCATCTCAGACTTCAAATACCACCAATTCGCAATATCTGGGATGGATTTGAGTAACCGTTATTTAAACACCTGGTACAATCTGTCTCCGGCCATCTGTCAATTACTTGTAGCATCCATGCCAAGGTGGTTTGAAGCTGTGTTGCGCTCCAGAGGTGGGCGAACTCATTATTGATAGATGGTCATAATGTTTTGGCTCTTGAGTGTATGTATATATATATATATATATATATATATATATATATATATATATATATATATATATATGTGTGTGTGTGTGTGTGTGTGTGTATAAATATATATATATATATATATATATATATATATATATATATATTGTTACGAATTTCGCAAGTTGGCATGTATTTTTGCCGTATACTGTGTATTATAATGGGTAAATCATGTATTTGGCGAGATATTGGCTCGTTGGCGATGTTTTTGGCGACTAATTTTTGGCGCCAAGTTTGGCGATTTATCGCCAAATCTGGCGACTTGGTGACTTTCTTGGCGACCGTTTGTACCTAGTACTTTCTAGAATATTCCAGTTTCTCCCGAGGATATAAATACCGGGGGCCGATCCTGATCGAGGTTCAGTTAGCTGAGAAATTTGTAGAGGTTGTTTGGCGCTAAGAGTTTTAGTGAACTATCGCCTGTGCTAGCCAGTTCTCGCGGTGTTGGCTGCTGTATTCGTGTTTTCCCTGCATTACGAATAAAGTGATGTTATTTCTGCTGACTTAATTCAAAGTCTACTCAATCCACGAACGCTACGCTTCATAAATTGGTAACAATATATATATGTGTGTGTGTGTGTATAAATATCTGGATCTGACGATTGGTTAAGTCATGGAAGATACATTTCATTTCATGTATAAAAACTTCTTTATTGTAATCCTTCTGTCCATAGCTATGCCATTTAGATATCCTTTGTTCTCACAATTTGCCATGACCAGCGTGGAGGTTGTTATCAGCTCAAGTTCCCGCTCAAAACTCTCTTTTTTGGAGTTGGTACCTAAGCAAAATCCCAATGTCTACTTCCGAATCAGCTTTTTTTATTCTGTATAGTTCCGCTGGAGGGTGTGTCTTTCTCCTATTACGTTGTCGTTAATGGGTTCTATTTTTAATTATAACTCGCTTAATTCTTAATTAACATTTTATAATATATATATATAGAGAATAAATATATAGAGAGAGATAATATATAGAGAGAGAATGATATAGACTGAAATAATATATAGAGAGAGATAGATAGGTAGATAGATAAATAGATAGATAGATAGATAGATAGATAGATATACATATATTTATACATATATATGTATATATATATGTATATATATACATATATATATACATATGTATACATATATATAGTATATATGTATGCATATATATATATGTGTGTGTGTGTATGTATAGCAAGTGTCCATATATTTGAAACTGTAATGATAGTGCCACGAAATCATTGGCAAAATCCAACTATCTCGAACATCTAATGCACAATAAACAACAAAGGCGCAAGCATATGAAACTATAATGATAGTGCGGCGATATGATTGGCAAAATGCAACTAACTCGAACAGCCAATTCATGATAAATAACAAGTGCCCACGCATTTGAAACAATAATGACAGTGCAATGAAATCATTGGCAAAATACAACTAACTCGAATATCTAATGCATGATAAAATAACAAGTGTCCAAGCATTTGAAACAATAATGACAGTGCAATGGAATCATTAGCAAAGTGCAACTAACTCGAACATCTAATACCTGATAAAATAACAAGTGTCCAAGAATTTGAAACAATAATGACAATGCAATGAAATCATTGGCAAAATGCAAGTAACTTGAACATTTAATGCGTGATAAAATAACAAATACCCACGCATTTGAAACAATAATGACAATGCAATGAAATCATTGGCAAAATGCAAGTAACTCGAACATCTAATGCATGATAAAATAACAAGTGCCCCCGCATTTGTAACAATAATGACAGTGCAATGAAATCATTGGCAAAGTGCAACTAACTCGAACATCTAATGCCTGATAAAATAACAAATATCCACGCATTTGAAACAATGATGACAATGCAATGAAATCATTGGCAAAATGTAAGTGACTTGAACATTTAATGCGTGATAAATATGCGTAGATATACATTATTTCGAAAATTGTTCAAATCATTTTACCTTCATACAGTATATAACTTGCCTCATATTTTGGTACATCCTTGTAGTGTGTAACCTCCATTTGCCGCATTCTGATCACAAAAGTCAAAATTGCGTTGCTTGAAAAAAAGCAGATTTTAAAAAAGAGATAGAAAGACACTGAAATTTTTTAATGTACAAGCATAAAACAGTTAATTCGAATGTGTTATATCTTATTTACTTTATTATGTCCCTTATATATTATCCCTTTTTCTGTAAATAAAATGAAAAATATGCTTGTTACAACAACTTTAAAATATTTCCGACACACTGTGCACAGACTTGTAATAGCACAAGGGGAGTTATACTAATAATTTTTGCTTTTTCGTAAACTATGATTATTAAATATAATTCTCCACCAATTTGAATTTTTAGAAAGTATCAGAAATTTTACGCCAGGGGGTTGAGTTTTCAAAAATATAAAATAATATTTAAAATTCTTATTTCAAATGTTAGAAATGCTAAATTATATTGTAACGAATTTTCGTTACATTAAATTTTCAGATACAGACTTATGAAAAAATGGCATAAAGTGGAAATAGTGAACAGGCATTTTGTGAGCATTTGAACTGAGCTCATCTTTACCTAGTGAAAGGACGTTGTTTCGCTCAGAATAGGATGCTGAATAGAGGATTGTTAACACCGAGGACCATCTCAATCATTCTGTCTGAGAAATTCATTAGGATGCTGGCGAAGTGTTTCCAGTGTTAGTTTCAATGGCATCCCGAAGAAAGAGTCTCACACGACAGAAATCCTCTACATTGTAAGGGAAGCAGCAATACTTCCCTACCTTGTTCTCCAAAGGTTTGTCCAGAGACATCGATTAATGATCGGCGAGATTGCTCCCGATTACTGCAAACTCCCCTTGGAACCGGGCATGCACCTGTCAAGCTAGAGCAAGGCTACAAACGGTTTCCTCACCACGTCTTCAACCAGATGTCCGATCAGCTGAGATGAAAATTTGCGGTCAGACAACAATATAAAAAGGCCAGAGTTTTTGGCCCAGGGAATTTTTTGACCGATCGAGTCTCCAGTCAACAACTAATTCATCAGCTGATAGCATCGAGGCGATCGTCTGAGAGTGTTTCCTCCCCCCCTTTTTCTCTCCAAACGATTAGGAAGCTGATTAATGTAACGATCCTCATTTCATTTGTAGATATTCATCGTTTTCATCTGTCTCCATCATAACTTTAATAAAGTTCTAATAAAGATCTTTAGTCTGTACGTAGGCCTCCGCTATCCTTTTTCCAGCTCAATTCGAGCTGAAGAAGCTACAATATAAACAACAACGAAGAAAGTAAGTAGAGTTTCATTGTAGATCTAAAATGTATTTGCTGTGAAAATCAATATGTTTAATAGTTTTTTATTTACAGTGCGCGCTAAAGACGAAGACGAGCTGAAGACGCTACAATATAAACAACAACGAAGAAAGTAAGTAGAATTTCATTGTAGATCTAAAATGTATTTGCTGCTTCAAAATCAATATGCTTAATAGTTTTTTATTTACAGTGCGCGCTGAAGACGAAGACGAGCTAAAGACGCTACAATATAAACAACAACGAAGAAAGTAAGTAGAATTTCATTGTAGATCTAAAGTGTATTTGCTGTGAAAATCAATATGTTTAATAGTTTTTTATTTACAGTGCGCACTGAAGAAAACGAGCTGAAGAGGCTACAATATAAACAACAACGAAGAAAGTAAGTAGAATTTCATTGTAGATCTAAAATGTATTTGCTGTGAAAATCAATATGTTTAATAGTTTTTTATTTACAGTGCGCGCTGAAGACGAAGACTAGCTGAAGACGCTACAATATAAACAACAACGAAGAAAGTAAGTAGAGTTTCATTGTAGATCTAAAATGTATTTGCTGGGAAAATCAATATGTTTAATAGTTTTTAATTTACAGTGCGCGCTGAAGACGAAGACTAGCTGAAAACGCTACAATATAAACAACAACGAAGAAAGTAAGTAGAGTTTCATTGTAGATCTAAAATGTATTTGCTTTGAAAATCAATATGTTTCATGGTTTTTTATTTACAGTTCGCGCTGAAGACGAAGACGAGCTGAAGACGCTACAATATAAACAACAACGAAGAAAGTAAGTAGAATTTCATTGTAGATCTAAAATGTATTTGCTGTGAAAATCAATATGTTTAATAGTTTTTTTATTTACAGTGCGCGCTGAAGACGCTACAATATAAACAACGACGAAGAATGTAAGTAGAGTTTCATTGTAGGTCTAAAAGGTATTTGTTGTGAAAATCAATATGTTTAATATTTTTTTATTTACAGTGCTGGCAAGTTGAAAAAACACGAATTTCAGGTTTTGTAACTCCTTTAAAAGCTATATTAAACGTATATATTATACTTATAAACATTGTACATTATTATTACTAGCATATAGCCCGTTATATGACAGAATCAGTAAAATTTTTAATTTTTTAGAATTGTATAGTACTCTATGAGGCAGGTAATTAAATGGTTTGTTATTAGGAGGAGAATTATCTGGTACAAGCTCAATAATTTATTTATCTTCATACACCTCTATAGTATTCCGATACTGTGAATGCAGTTTAGTATCACGTTGAATTGATTTAGTCAAACCGCGTAGTTACGTATAAAAAACAAGCGCTCAAACGAACAAATTTATAAATTTTCAGAGATATATAACTTAAACGCTAGATATTTATTAGTCCGTGAAATAGACTCCTAGACTTTTATGAAAAGAATTTGTTGTTAATACTTGTGATAAAATTTTCATTGCAACAAAAAATAATCGACGATTAAATTTAAAATTATCACATATGTACCTAATCTATCATTTAAGCCAAATATAAAAAAAAATTATTGACGTAATATCTAAGTTCAGTGATAAGATGAAGAAAAATAATGCAGACGATTTTTAAATAATATAGAGAAATGAATAAATGAGATGGTTAAAGGAATGACGTCATAATGCTAGAAAAATATGTGATTTTTACCTATTTATTATGTGATAAATAGATAAACTTAATCGTCTGCTCTTAACCGGGGAACACAGAGCTTGAAATAATGGCATTATAGCTCGAAAAGGGGAGAAGGAATGGATTTCGGACGTTTTAATTACGACAGTAATTTTTGCTGTGATAGGAAGCATATTTATAAAATATTTTTTAAATCGGATCGATAGTTTAAGAGAAGATAAACTTTACTCACTGTGAATTTTTCTATCGGTAACTCATGAAGAATCCAATATGGATGCTTCTATCCACTCCATGTCCAACAGCTTCATAAATTCGACGACAGACGCACAGATAACTTAAGCTATTATTATATAGGGGATATTATTTCTGACATTGTACAGGTTCTAATTCGAATATTTCAGTATGGTTTGTTTTAAACGATTTATAAATGCTCAGAGATTTTGAAAATGTAAAAAAAAGGATTTTTGAAGGTTTAAAGCTGTTGTGTGCTCTTTAGATATGTAAATTAGAAGAAACATCCATTTTCACTTGAATCCCTTGATTTTCAATTGGGACTTCTGCAGTCGTGACAGAAAATTAAATAATATAATTATTTTTAGCATCTGTTATTAGTTCATTTTTTTTACTATGTGACTCATTAAAGATGTCTAGGTGTCCTATAGTATCAATAGAGATCTATTATATTTTTACTATTTAGTAGAGATCTTATAAGTATTTTACAAATCCATTGTAAATTATTTAACCCTTTGACAGTTTTTTTCTTTTTTTTTTCCAGAATTCGGTCAAAAAAATGTCACATTTTTTATTGCATCTTTTTGTTTATTTAACATTTTTAAGTAAAGATATGTTATTAAAATTAACATTTCTAATATTTTTAAGCATTTATTACAACTTTTTTTCTTTCTATGAAAGCATCATAGAACTGAAGTTTACCTTTAGTCTCATCGATATCCAAGTTAATTTTTGGAATTCCAGTGAAAGCAAATCTAGGAGGCGGATCCGAAGGATTATCACAATTAATTTCAAAAAATTGTCTTGCTTGACTGATTCCATCTGTACTACTATCAGAGTCACTACTATCCAGGTCATCTAGTAAACTTTCGCTACTATCATTTACAGATAATTCAGTTTCTGATTCCGAGTCACAGTTCGAATCACAAGAAATTAGCTCCATACGCTCTGAATTATCCATTATTTAAAAGTAAAAATATATTATTCAACTCTTACATCAATAAAATTATCAGGCGGTTAGTAAAATATAACCAGAAAGCTATACACTGAAAGATAACAATTCGTCTTCTGATACAAAACATGCGAAAAAACCCGCGCTTTTGAACCAATCAGAGTAGAAAATACAATAAACTGCAAACTATCATTTACTGGATCTATACGAATAATTTGTTACTAAAATTGGAAAAAATACGGCCGAAACAGTGCAAGCGAAATAGAAATCAGATTGCCCGTACGCCGTAGGGGCAAATTAGTAAAGGCCCGTAAGGTGTACCCATATGCCGTAAGGGCAAAATAGGGAAGGGGTTTTAATTTTAAGTTTCAGGTTAGGATCTGCTACTCGAGGACTGTTATCTTTTAACACCTATTCCTACGACCCCCAGTACTTCAAAAAATTTACAAAGGCTTCTTATTTTCTCAGGATAGGAGACCACTTCTTCTTACCTCCTTTTTTAATGTTGTAATTTTGTTCTGACTTCTTTTCTTCTTCATAAATAATTTGATTGGCTCCATTTTATTCGTTAATTTGATATGAATTTCCCCGCCTTTAAACCACTAATTGAAGTGAGATTGTCTCTTCTGCATTAGAACACCTATAGTGCTTACGACCAAACGGTGTCCAGAATTTCATAAATAATTTACAAAGGGACATTTTATTTTAATGTCAGGATTGGAGACAGTCCCCTTACAAATCGAGGGGAGACTGTCCCTTCTACTTTCGAACACCTGAATTTTCTACGCCCAAATGCCTTCAGGGCTTCATAAATAATTTACAAAGGCCATTTTATTTTAATGTCTAGATAGGAGACACTTCCCTTACAAATCAAGGGGAGACTGTCCCTTCTACTTTCGAACACCCGAATTCCCTACGCCCAAATTCCTCCAGTATTTCATAAATAATTTACAAAGGCCATTTTATTTTAATTTCAGGATAGGAGACACTTGCCTTACAAATCGACAGGAGACTGTCCCTTCTACTTTCTAACACCTGAAGTTCCTACGACCAAAAGGCCTTCAGTACTTCATAAATAATTTACAAAGGCCATTTTATTTTAATGTCAGGATAGGAGACACTTGCCTTACAAATCGAGGGGAGACTGTCCCTTCTACTTTCGAACACCTAAAGTCCCTACGACCAAAAGGTATCCAATACTTCATAAATAATTTACAAAGAGACATTTTATTTTAATTTCAGGATAGGAGACACTTGCCTTACTAATCGAGGGGAGACTGTCCCTTCTACTTTCGAACACCTAAAGTCCCTAAGACCAAAAGACCTTCAGTACTTCATAAATAATTTACAAAGGCCATTTTATTTTAATGTCAGGATAGGAGACACTTGCCTTACTAATCGAGGGAAGACTGTCCCTTCTACTTTCGAACACCTAAAGTCCCTACGACCTAAAGGTCTCCAGTACTTCATAAATAATTTACAAAGGCCATTTTATTTTAATTTCAGGATAGGAGACACTTCCCTTACAAATCGAGGGGAGACTGTCCCTTCTACTTTCGATCACCTGTAGTTCCTACGACCAAAAGGCCTCCAGTACTTCATAAATTATTTACAAAGGCCATTTTATTTTAATTTCAGGATAGGAGACACTTGCCTTACTAATCAATGGGAGACTGTCCTTTCTACTTTCGAACACCTAAAGTCCCTACGACCAAAAGGTGTCCAGAATTTCATAAATAATTTACAAAGAGACATTTTATTTTAATTTCAGGATAGGAGACACTTGCCTTACAAATCGAGGGGAGACTGTCCCTTCTACTTTCGAACACCTAAAGTCCCTAAGACCAAAAGGCCTTCAGTACTTCATAAATAATTTACAAAGGCCATTTTATTTTAATTTCAGGATAGGAGACACTTGCCTTACTAATCGAGGGGAGACTGTCCCTTCTACTTTCGAACACCTAAAGTCCCTACGACCTAAAGGTCTCCAGTACTTCATAAATAATTTACAAAGGCCATTTTATTTTAATTTCAGGATAGGAGACACTTGCCTTACAAATCGAGGGGAGACTGTCCCTTCTACTTTCGAACACCCAAAGACCCTACGACCAAAAGGTGTCCAGAATTTCATAAATAATTTACAAAGAGACATTTTATTTTAATGTCAGGATTGGAGACAGTACCATTACAAATCGAGGGGAGACTGTCCCTTCTACTTTCGAACACCTAAAGTCCCTATGACCAAAAGGTGTCCAGAATTTCATAAATAATTTATAAAGGGACATTTTATTTTAATGTCAGTATTGGAGACACTTCCCTTACAAATCGAGGGGAGACTGTCCCTTCTACTTTCGATCACCTGTAGTTCCTACGACCAAAAGGCCTCCAGTACTTCATAAATTATTTACAAAGGCCATTTTATTTTAATTTCAGGATAGGAGACACTTGCCTTACTAATCAATGGGAGACTGTCCTTTCTACTTTCGAACACCTAAAGTCCCTACGACCAAAAGGTGTCCAGAATTTCATAAATAATTTACAAAGAGACATTTTATTTTAATGTCAGGATTGAAGGCACTAGAATTTTTTGTCTGGCTATCCAATCTTACACACTTAGGCCCTCGTAAATTTCCCTACTCCTTATCTTCAGGTCCTCTCTTTTTAACAGATAAAAAGTTATGAGTTTAGATTTGGATTTTAAACTTTTATTACCACAATCACTCTTATAACAATTCAATTAAAAGTTTTTATATGAATACAAATCACCTCAAAACATCTAGGATCCAAAGCGGAAGGCTGTTTAGAGTATGAATTTCATCTTCTTTAAAATCTCAAAATTGTCTGTAGGACCCTTTTAAAATCCAAGCAGTTCATTTTTAGGATTATATACACTGTCTACCAACAATAAGTATTTGGACACCTGGGATAGAAAAGAAAATCTAACTTTATTCAAAACCAATAGTGGGTAGAGCCTCCACGAGAGGCAATTACAGCGTGAACCCTCCGAGGCATTCTTTCCACAAGTCTTTGTGTTACAGCTAGTGGTATTGTCTTCCACTCGGCTTGGAGTAGACTACAAGTTCCTTCACCGATTTTGAACGAGTAGTGCACCCCTTAATTCAGCGATTCAACTCGTCCCAGAGGTTCTCGATAGGGTTCAGGTCTAGACTCTGGGCAGGCTAGTCCATTAAATGAACTCCATTGGCACCATACCAAACCTTGGTTAAATTCGAAACATGACAACTGGAATTGTCGTCCTGAAAGAAACAGGGGTCCAACCCGTAAAACTGCCACAACGTAGGAAACACATTGTCATCCAAAATAGTGCAGTAGGCATCGGCGTTGAGCTTACCACGAATAGGGACCAAGGATCCGAGTCCATACCAGTAGAAACACCCCCAGACCATAATTCCACCTAAGACCAACCCAGACAATAATTCCATAACCGAGCAGCGCCGTTGGACTTTGTGATCAAAGGCTTATGGGCAGAAGCACAAAGATGAAAACCAAGCAGATGTGCTTCCTTATGGATGGTATTCATTGAAACAATACTCCCGGATGCCTGTTGAAACTCCTCGAGGATGAAGGCCATAGGTTGGGTTGAATTCTCTGGACAGCGCTCGTCGGTCTCCATCTCCCAGTTTCGTTGGTCTGCCGACTCGGGGACCATTCCGATAATCACCGCTCACCTTCCACTTAGTAATCACATAGGCCACTGTCGATTTCGGGTACTTCAGATTGCTAGATATGTCCCTTAAGGATCGGCCACATTTGTGATACCCGATAATTATACCTTTCTCGAAATAAGAGAGCTCTGAATTGAGCGGCATCTTTCATGCGACTAATGCTGATGATGTTTCCTACACGATCACGCTGACCTTCCACTTCTTAATCACATAGGCCACTGTCGATTTCGGGTACTTCAGATTGCTAGATATGTCACTTAAGGATCGGCCACATTTGTGATATCCTATAATTATACCTTTCTCGAAATAAGAGAGCTCTGAATTGAGCTGCATCTTTCATGCGACTAATGCTGATGATGTTTCCTACACGATGTATATCGTTGGAGGCTGTGACGTATCTCAGGACTGCAGATATCGTCACTTGCATAGATGTCCAAATACTTATTGGTAAACAGTGCAGGGTTACTAAACAAACCGCACAGTTAAACCTTGTTAAATTTGGTGTTACTAAAGATATTGAATTATAATTTGCTATGTCCCTTAAGGATCGGCCACATTTGTGATATCCTATAATTATACCTTTCTCGAAATAAGAGAGCTCTGAATTGAGCTGCATCTTGCATGCGACTAATGCTGATGATGTTTCCTACACGATGTATATCGTTGGAGGCCGTGACGTATCTCAGGACTGCAAATATCTTCAGTTGCATAGATGTCCAAATACTTATTGGTAAACAGTGCAGGGTTACTAAACAAACCGCTCAGTTAAACCCTGTTAAATTTAGTGTTACAAAAGATATTGAATTATAATTTGCTTTATATACCACTCTATCAATTTATGAAAACATTATTTATTTACAAAACTATACTTTTAAATCTGATTTAGAACTTAATGTTTATTTAATTTTTAAAACAAGAAAAACTTACTTGCAATGTATATCACTTACGGGACACTAAAAAAAAGAAACCATGATTTTGAAATACTGAGAATAACTATTCAAATATTCGTAGAAAAAAAGAACAGATATTTGTTAAATCTAATCTCTATTCATAGACATAATTACTGTTAGAAATCTACATGGCTATTTGCAGTGAGATTTTCTTAGTTTAGTTTGTATTTCGATAACTGTATTGTTCAAATTCCTTTAAACATTTTTGGTCTAAAATGTCATTTAAATTTAAAACCTTCAGATTTCGAGGTAACATATTTTATTTGAAATCTCTTTCGAATATCATTCTTATAACTAACAAATTAATAAGAAAACTAAATTTATAAATATAAATAATCAACATACATACCACTTTCGATCCCAATTTTAAAATTTCTTCGTATTTTACTGTGTAGTAGTCCATTCTACGTAAGAAAAATAAAGAAGTTGAGATATTATAATCAATCTCGAAACCTTATTTTTTAATATATACCTCAAATTAATAAAATCTAAAACTCGAATTAAATCTCTAAGGAAATCTTCTTCTTTATCTCTCCTGATCTGAATCAGATCAGATCATTCAGATCGTTCGCTTTAAGTACATCCAAGACAAAAGTAGTAGGTCTCCTCAAAGCCAGAGTACCAAGTTCATGCAGTTGATCAGATGCTTTTGCACATTCTTGTTCCATATAACACTTGGTAAAACGGGGAATTTCCTAGTAACATACTAAAACTTTGAGATTTTTAAATGCTCTGAGATCAGTCGAAACAACGCTGTTTGGTTACCATCAAAAATGATTGAAGCACCAGTATCCCAACTAAAATATCATGGATGGGTTTTTTGGTAACACCAAGAGATGTTTATAGAAGCCTTATTTTTTCAATATATAGCTCAAGGTATTAAAATCTAAAATTCGAAGTAAAACTCTAAGGAAAATCTTCTTTATCCTCTCTGATCTGAATCAGATCAGATCATTCAGATCGTTCGCTTTAAATACATAGAAGACAAAAGTAGTAGGTCTCCTCAAAGCCAGCTTACCACGTTCATGCAGTTGATTAGGTGCTTTTCAGAGGCTTGTTCAATATTACATTTGGTGAAACAAGGAAAATCCTAGTACCATTCTAAAACTTGAGGAATTTTAGATGCTTAGAAGTCAGTCGAACCAACACTGTTTGGTTACCATCAAAAATGATTGAAGCACCAGTATCCCAACTAAAATATCATGGATGGGTTTTTGGTAACACCAAGAGATGTTTATAGAAGCCTTATTTTTTCAATATATAGCTCAAGGTATTAAAATCTAAAATTCGAAGTAAAACTCTAAGGAAATCTTCTTTATCTCTCTGATCTGAATCAGATCAGATCATTCAGATCGTTCGCTTTAAATACATAGAAGACAAAAGTAGTAGGTCTCCTCAAAGCCAGCTTACCACGTTCATGCAGTTGATTAGGTGCTTTTCAGAGGCTTGTTCAATATTACATTTGGTGAAACAAGGAAAATCCTAGTACCATTCTAAAACTTGAGGAATTTTAGATGCTTAGAAGTCAGTCGAACCAACACTGTTTGGTTACCATCAAAAATGATTGAAGCACCAGTATCCCAACTAAAATATCATGGATGGGTTTTTGGTAACACCAAGAGATGTTTATAGAAGCCTTATTTTTTCAATATATAGCTCAAGGTATTAAAATCTAAAATTCGAAGTAAAACTCTAAGGAAACCTTCTTCTTTATCCCTCTGATCTGAATCAGATCAGATCATTCAGATCGTTCGCTTTAAATACATAGAAGACAAAAGTAGTAGGTCTCCTCAAAGCCAGCTTACCACGTTCATGCAGTTGATTAGGTGCTTTTCAGAGGCTTGTTCAATATTACATTTGGTGAAACAAGGAAAATCCTAGTACCATTCTAAAACTTGAGGAATTTTAGATGCTTAGAAGTCAGTCGAACCAACACTGTTTGGTTACCATCAAAAATGATTGAAGCACCAGTATCCCAACTAAAATATCATGGATGGGTTTTTGGTAACACCAAGAGATGTTTATAGAAGCCTTATTTTTTCAATATATAGCTCAAGGTATTAAAATCTAAAATTCGAAGTAAAACTCTAAGGAAACCTTCTTCTTTATCCCTCTGATCTGAATCAGATCAGATCATTCAGATCGTTCGCTTTAAATACATAGAAGACAAAAGTAGTAGGTCTCCTCAAAGCCAGCTTACCACGTTCATGCAGTTGATTAGGTGCTTTTCAGAGGCTTGTTCAATATTACATTTGGTGAAACAAGGAAAATCCTAGTACCATTCTAAAACTTGAGGAATTTTAGATGCTTAGAAGTCAGTCGAACCAACACTGTTTGGTTACCATCAAAAATGATTGAAGCACCAGTATCCCAACTAAAATATCATGGATGGGTTTTTGGTAACACCAAGAGATGTTTATAGAAGCCTTATTTTTTCAATATATAGCTCAAGGTATTAAAATCTAAAATTCGAAGTAAAACTCTAAGGAAACCTTCTTCTTTATCTCTCTGATCTGAATCAGATCAGATCATTCAGATCGTTCGCTTTAAATACATAGAAGACAAAAGTAGTAGGTCTCCTCAAAGCCAGCTTACCACGTTCATGCAGTTGATTAGGTGCTTTTCAGAGGCTTGTTCAATATTACATTTGGTGAAACAAGGAAAATCCTAGTACCATTCTAAAACTTGAGGAATTTTAGATGCTTAGAAGTCAGTCGAACCAACACTGTTTGGTTACCATCAAAAATGATTGAAGCACCAGTATCCCAACTAAAATATCATGGATGGGTTTTTGGTAACACCAAGAGATGTTTATAGAAGCCTTATTTTTTCAATATATAGCTCAAGGTATTAAAATCTAAAATTCGAAGTAAAACTCTAAGAAAATCTTCTTTATCTCTCTGATCTGAATCAGATCAGATCATTCAGATCGTTCGCTTTAAATACATAGAAGACAAAAGTAGTAGGTCTCCTCAAAGCCAGCTTACCACGTTCATGCAGTTGATTAGGTGCTTTTCAGAGGCTTGTTCAATATTACATTTGGTGAAACAAGGAAAATCCTAGTACCATTCTAAAACTTGAGGAATTTTAGATGCTTAGAAGTCAGTCGAACCAACACTGTTTGGTTACCATCAAAAATGATTGAAGCAGCAGTGCCCTCACTAAAATATCATGGATGGTTTTTTTTTGTTTAAACAAAGAGATGTTTATAGATGCTTTATTTTTTTAAAGTATAGCTCAAGGTATGAAAATCTCAAAATCGAAGAAAAACTCTAAGGAAATCTTCTTCTTTATCCCTCTGATCTGAATCAGATCAGATCATTCAGATCGTTCGCTTTAAATACATAGAAGACAAAAGTAGTAGGTCTCCTCAAAGCCAGCTTACCACGTTCATGCAGTTGATTAGGTGCTTTTCAGAGGCTTGTTCAATATTACATTTGGTGAAACAAGGAAAATCCTAGTACCATTCTAAAACTTGAGGAATTTTAGATGCTTAGAAGTCAGTCGAACCAACACTGTTTGGTTACCATCAAAAATGATTGAAGCACCAGTATCCCAACTAAAATATCATGGATGGGTTTTTGGTAACACCAAGAGATGTTTATAGAAGCCTTATTTTTTTTAATATATAGCTCAAAGTATTAAAATCTAAAATTCGAAGTAAAACTCTAAGGAAACCTTCTTCTTTATCTCTCTGATCTGAATCAGATCAGATCATTCAGATCGTTCGCTTTAAATACATAGAAGACAAAAGTAGTAGGTCTCCTCAAAGCCAGCTTACCACGTTCATGCAGTTGATTAGGTGCTTTTCAGAGGCTTGTTCAATATTACATTTGGTGAAACAAGGAAAATCCTAGTACCATTCTAAAACTTGAGGAATTTTAGATGCTTAGAAGTCAGTCGAACCAACACTGTTTGGTTACCATCAAAAATGATTGAAGCACCAGTATCCCAACTAAAATATCATGGATGGGTTTTTGGTAACACCAAGAGATGTTTATAGAAGCCTTATTTTTTCAATATATAGCTCAAGGTATTAAAATCTAAAATTCGAAGTAAAACTCTAAGAAAACCTTCTTCTTTATCTCTCTGATCTGAATCAGATCAGATCATTCAGATCGTTCGCTTTAAATACATAGAAGACAAAAGTAGTAGGTCTCCTCAAAGCCAGCTTACCACGTTCATGCAGTTGATTAGGTGCTTTTCAGAGGCTTGTTCAATATTACATTTGGTGAAACAAGGAAAATCCTAGTACCATTCTAAAACTTGAGGAATTTTAGATGCTTAGAAGTCAGTCGAACCAACACTGTTTGGTTACCATCAAAAATGATTGAAGCACCAGTATCCCAACTAAAATATCATGGATGGGTTTTTGGTAACACCAAGAGATGTTTATAGAAGCCTTATTTTTTCAATATATAGCTCAAGGTATTAAAATCTAAAATTCGAAGTAAAACTCTAAGGAAAATCTTCTTTATCTCTCTGATCTGAATCAGATCAGATCATTCAGATCGTTCGCTTTAAATACATAGAAGACAAAAGTAGTAGGTCTCCTCAAAGCCAGCTTACCACGTTCATGCAGTTGATTAGGTGCTTTTCAGAGGCTTGTTCAATATTACATTTGGTGAAACAAGGAAAATCCTAGTACCATTCTAAAACTTGAGGAATTTTAGATGCTTAGAAGTCAGTCGAACCAACACTGTTTGGTTACCATCAAAAATGATTGAAGCACCAGTATCCCAACTAAAATATCATGGATGGGTTTTTGGTAACACCAAGAGATGTTTATAGAAGCCTTATTTTTTCAATATATAGCTCAAGGTATTAAAATCTAAAATTCGAAGTAAAACTCTAAGAAAATCTTCTTTATCTCTCTGATCTGAATCAGATCAGATCATTCAGATCGTTCGCTTTAAATACATAGAAGACAAAAGTAGTAGGTCTCCTCAAAGCCAGCTTACCACGTTCATGCAGTTGATTAGGTGCTTTTCAGAGGCTTGTTCAATATTACATTTGGTGAAACAAGGAAAATCCTAGTACCATTCTAAAACTTGAGGAATTTTAGATGCTTAGAAGTCAGTCGAACCAACACTGTTTGGTTACCATCAAAAATGATTGAAGCACCAGTATCCCAACTAAAATATCATGGATGGGTTTTTGGTAACACCAAGAGATGTTTATAGAAGCCTTATTTTTTCAATATATAGCTCAAGGTATTAAAATCTAAAATTCGAAGTAAAACTCTAAGGAAACCTTCTTCTTTATCCTCTGATCTGAATCAGATCAGATCATTCAGATCGTTCGCTTTAAATACATAGAAGACAAAAGTAGTAGGTCTCCTCAAAGCCAGCTTACCACGTTCATGCAGTTGATTAGGTGCTTTTCAGAGGCTTGTTCAATATTACATTTGGTGAAACAAGGAAAATCCTAGTACCATTCTAAAACTTGAGGAATTTTAGATGCTTAGAAGTCAGTCGAACCAACACTGTTTGGTTACCATCAAAAATGATTGAAGCAGCAGTGCCCTCACTAAAATATCATGGATGGTTTTTTTTTGTTTAAACAAAGAGATGTTTATAGATGCTTTATTTTTTTAAAGTATAGCTCAAGGTATGAAAATCTCAAAATCGAAGAAAAACTCTAAGGAAATCTTCTTCTTTATCACTCTGATCTGAATCAGATCAGATCATTCAGATCGTTCGCTTTAAATACATAGAAGACAAAAGTAGTAGGTCTCCTCAAAGCCAGCTTACCACGTTCATGCAGTTGATTAGGTGCTTTTCAGAGGCTTGTTCAATATTACATTTGGTGAAACAAGGAAAATCCTAGTACCATTCTAAAACTTGAGGAATTTTAGATGCTTAGAAGTCAGTCGAACCAACACTGTTTGGTTACCATCAAAAATGATTGAAGCACCAGTATCCCAACTAAAATATCATGGATGGGTTTTTGGTAACACCAAGAGATGTTTATAGAAGCCTTATTTTTTCAATATATAGCTCAAGGTATTAAAATCTAAAATTCGAAGTAAAACTCTAAGGAAACCTTCTTTATCCTCTGATCTGAATCAGATCAGATCATTCAGATCGTTCGCTTTAAATACATAGAAGACAAAAGTAGTAGGTCTCCTCAAAGCCAGCTTACCACGTTCATGCAGTTGATTAGGTGCTTTTCAGAGGCTTGTTCAATATTACATTTGGTGAAACAAGGAAAATCCTAGTACCATTCTAAAACTTGAGGAATTTTAGATGCTTAGAAGTCAGTCGAACCAACACTGTTTGGTTACCATCAAAAATGATTGAAGCACCAGTATCCCAACTAAAATATCATGGATGGGTTTTTGGTAACACCAAGAGATGTTTATAGAAGCCTTATTTTTTCAATATATAGCTCAAGGTATTAAAATCTAAAATTCGAAGTAAAACTCTAAGGAAATCTTCTTCTTTATCACTCTGATCTGAATCAGATCAGATCATTCAGATCGTTCGCTTTAAATACATAGAAGACAAAAGTATAGGTCTCCTCAAAGCCAGCTTACCACGTTCATGCAGTTGATTAGGTGCTTTTCAGAGGCTTGTTCAATATTACATTTGGTGAAACAAGGAAAATCCTAGTACCATTCTAAAACTTGAGGAATTTTAGATGCTTAGAAGTCAGTCGAACCAACACTGTTTGGTTACCATCAAAAATGAATTGAAGCACCATATATATATATATATATATATATTTTTTTAACACCAAGAGATGTATATATATAGATGCTTTATTTTTTTAAAGTATAGCTCAAGGTATGAAAATCTCAAAATCGAAGAAAAACTCTAAGGAAATCTTCTTCTTTATCACTCTGATCTGAATCAGATCAGATCATTCAGATGGCTTGCTTACATGATATATACATATATATATATATATATATATATATATATATATATATATATATATATATATATATATAGCTGCGGTAGCTCAGTCGGCATATATAAGGCAGCGATTTATATATATGCATATATATATATATATATATATATATATATATATATATATATATATATATATATATATATATTATATATATATATATATATATATATATATATATATATATATATATATATATATATATATATATATATAAATATATATATATATATATATATATGTATATATATATATATATATATATATATATATATATATATATATATATATATATATATATATATATATATATATAATATATATATATATATATGTATATATATATATATATATATATATATATATAATATATATATATATATATATATATATATATGTATATATATATATATATATATATATATATATATATGTATATATATATATATATATGTATATATATATATATATATATGTATATACATATATATATATATACATATATATATATATATATATATATATATATATATATATATATATATATATATATATATATATATATATATATATATATATATATATATATATATATATATATATATATATATATGTATATATATATATATATATATATATATATATATATATATATATATATATATATATATATATATATATATATATATATATATATATATATATATATATATATATATGTATATATATATATATATATATATATATATATATATATATATATATATATATATATATATATATATATATATATATATATATATATATATATATATATATATATATATATACATATATACATATATATACATATATATACATATATATACATATATATACATACATATATACATAAATATATACATATATACATATATATATATATATATTTATATTTATATATATATATACATATATATATATGTATATATATATACATATATACATGTATATATATATACATACATACATATATACATACATATATACATATATATATATATATATATATATATATATATATATATATATATATATATATATATATATATATATATATATGAGCTGCGGTAGCTCAGTCGGCAAAGGCAGCGATTTCGTAACTGAAAGATTGCATGTTCGGGGCTGGAGCCGTCTTAAGATCCGCCGTGTTCACTAAAGGTGACTGGGGCACGTAAAATATGTTCGTGGTTGCAATGTCCTCCAAGTGCCCAAACGATACCTCTGGGGTGGCAGACTAAGCCTGGGGGTCCTCTGCTTGGTAGGTACTCCTAACTTACGAAGACCCAGCGTTGGTAAAGTTTCTCGCGTCCGTATCATACCTTAAGCTACACTTGCTCCTACGGTGATGCTAAAAGAGTAACAAGTTCGCAGACTTTTTAAGGCGTTAGGAGAATGTATGTATCACCTGCTGCATTGGAAAATAACAAAGATGCAATATTTTAATGAATTAAGGATATCATGAGTCGTAAAAACTGTCTTATCATCATTTCAATACAACTAAACTTTCAACCTATGATTTATATTCTCGTATTCTGAGGCATTATTTAAAATAATTGAACATGAACTTACTTGCAGGGTTGTAAACACTCCTTTGAGCATTTATAGCTTATATCAGGAGGAGGAAAAAAAACTGAAACACACCATTGCAATATTTCAATTTAAACAATAAGTTAATACGCAAGCACACACACACACATACAGAGCAAGTTCATATTAATGAACTCCCGATATATATATATATATATATATATATATATATATATATATATATATATATATATATATATATACATACACACATATATATATATATACATATATACATATATTTATACATACATACATATACATATATATATACATATATATACATATATTTATACATACATACATATATTTATATATACATACATATATATACATATATATATATATATATATACATATACATACATATATATACATATATATATATTTATATACACACATTTATAAATATATATATATATATATATATATATATATATATATATATATATATACGTATATATATATATATATATATATATATATGTATATATATTTACATATATATGCACATATATATATACATACATATATAAATATATATATATACATATATATATATACATTATTATATATACACATACATATATATACATATATATACATATATATATATATATATATATATATATATATATATACATATATACATAAATATATAAATATATATACATATATACATATATATACATATACATACATATATATACATATATATATATATATATACATATATACATACATATATATATACATACATATATAAATATATATATACATATATACATATATATGCATATATACATATATATGCATATATACATATATATATATATATATATATATATATATATATATATATATATATATATATATATATATATATATATTTATATATATATATATATATATATATATATATTTAAATATACATATATACATATGTAAATATATATATATATATACATATATATATATATATATATATATATATATATATGTATATATGTATATATATATATATACATATACATATATGATCACTACTTACTTGTATTGTTCGGAAAATTTAACCAGTAGTGAATACATATTCTTAAGGCATCTGTCTATGTTCAAAGAACTTTTTTTCTTTAAACGTAGAAACTAGTTCATGTTTTTACATTTTTAGATTTATTTCTTATTATTATCATAGAGAATTGCACTTAAAAAATTTATTCCTGGAGAAGTTGTTATAAAATTTCTAATAAATGAAGAAAATTTAGCAAAAAAACTTGGGTTATTTCAAAAGGTCTAATTTTTTAATAAATTAAATTATTTCAATATTTTTTATGCGACACATTTCTTATACACTGGACTTGTGAATCACCTAAAATCTTTGCTTAATTTACATTTGGTATAAAATTTGGTCATTCAAAATCATACACATTGAATTTTTAAAGAATTTTCATTACCTTTATATATAACTATGAGTGTAACATCATTAAAAATTATCC
This sequence comes from Pardosa pseudoannulata, assembly GCA_032207245.1. Classification (NCBI taxonomy): domain Eukaryota; kingdom Metazoa; phylum Arthropoda; class Arachnida; order Araneae; family Lycosidae; genus Pardosa; species Pardosa pseudoannulata. The sequence goes on along the minus strand of CM063499.1, from coordinate 31,908,981 downwards.
AAATTCAAAGCTTTTAGGTCTTTTACTAGTAAATACTGACAAAAGCATTCATAATAATTTTCAACAAAATATTTTAAGTACTTTTTGAGAAATCACTCTTTAAGTTCCAACATTTTATTAAAAATACAGTTCCGAAAAAAACGCATTCGTAGTTTATGAAAGCAACTTTAACTATTAAAAATTAAAATACAGGTTTAAAATTCCCCACACTTTCTTGCTTCAAAACATTCTAATTGCCGAGTTGCGAAAGGACTGAAAAATGTTAAAACTATTCTTCATGAAAATTTAAAAAGTTTTCTCAAAAAAATACTCTTTAAAAGGCTTTACATTTATAACTTCCGGTTCCGAAGACGCTACTTTTGTTTTGTTTTGACAGCTGTCACTGATGTTTAAACAGCTGTAACTTTCCTTTAAAATGCCGTAAAGACAAAACAAAAAAATATTTGGAAGCCTAACGGACACACGGAGAAATTACTCGGGTAATTTATCATCGTTCCAATGATAGTATGTTTACCCATGAAATAGGCCTAATAACTTATAAAAGGAAATTTAAATGAACATGAAAATTAATAAAGTGGAACAAATTATTTCTAAATGTGCTTACATCGCTGAAGACACACGGGAAATTACTCGGGTCATTTATCATCGTTCCAGTGCATTTATGTTTACCCATGAAATAGGTCTAATAACTTATAAAAGGAACTTTAAATAAGCATGCAAATTAATAATATGGAAAAAATTATTTCTAAAAGTGCTTATATCACTAAAGGCTCAAGGAGAAATTACTCGGATCATTTATCATCGTTCCAGTGCAATTACATTTACCCATGAAATAGGTCTAATAGCTTATAAAAGGAACTTTAAATGAACATGAAAATTAATAATATGGAAAAACTTATTTCTAAAAGTGCTTATATCACTAAAGCACAGAAATTACTCGGATCATTTATCATTATTCCAGTGCATTTACATTTACCCATGAAATAGGTCTAATAGCTTATAAAAGGAACTTTAAATGAACATGAAAATTAATAATATGGAAAAACTTATTTCTAAAAGTGCTTATATCACTAAAGGCTCACGGAGAAATTACTCGGATCATTTATCATTATTCCAGTGCATTTATATTTACCCATTAAATAGGTCTAATAACTTATAAAAGGAACTTTAAATGAACATGCAAATTAATAATATGGAAAAAATTATTTCTGAAAGTCCTTACATCACTGAAGGCACACGAAGAAGTTACTCAGATCATTTATCATCGTTCCAGTGCATTATGTTTACCCATGAAATAGGTCTAATAACTTACAAAAGGAACTTTAAATGAGCAAACAAATTAATAATATGGAAAAAAGTATTTCTAAAAGTGCTTACATCACTGATGGCACACGGAGAAATTACTCGGATCATTTATCATCGTTACAGTGCATTTATGTTTACCCATTAAATAGGTCTAATAGCTTATAAAAGGAACTTTAAATGAGCAAACAAATTAATAATATGGAAAAAAGTATTTCTAAAAGTGCTTACATCACTGAACGCACACGGAGAAATTACTCGGGTCATTTATCATCGTTCCAGTGCATTTACATTTACCCATGAAATAGGTCTAATAGCTTATAAAAGGAACTTTAAATGAGCATGCAAATTAATAATATGGAAAAACTTATTTCTAAAAGTGCTTATATCACTAAAAGCTCAAGGAGAAATTACTCGAATCATTTATCATCGTTACAGTGCATTTACATTTACCCATGAAATAGGTCTAATAGCTTATAAAAGGAACTTTAAATAAGCATGCAAATTAATAATATGGAAAAAAGTATTTCTAAAAGTGCTTACATCACTGAACGCACACGGAGAAATTACTCGGGTCATTTATCATTATTCCAGTGCATTTATATTTACCCATTAAATCCCCTATATAATAATAGCCTAAGGTGTCTGTCGGCAAATTTTTGAAGCGGTTGTACCTGGAATGGATTCCTCGGCTAAGCAGGCGATTAAATTTATCAATTTATTCACGTAATAAATAGGTAAAAATAACATTTTTTTTCTAGCATTATGACGTCATTCCTTTAACCATCTCATATAATCATTTCTTGTTTTAAATTATTTAAATATCGCGTGCATTATTTTCATACGTTTTATCGCTGATCCCCTATATAATAATAGCCTAAGGTGTCTGTCGGCAAATTTTTGAAGCGGTTGTGCCTGGAATGGATTCCTCGGCTAAGGGCAGGCGATTAAATTTATCAATTTATTCACGTAATAAATAGGTAAAAATAACATTTTTTTTCTAGCATTATGACGTCATTCCTTTAACCATCTCATATAATCATTTCTTGTTTTAAATCATTTAAATATCGCGTGCATTATTTTCATACGTTTTATCGCTGAACTTACATATTAAGCAAATAATTTTCTTTTATATTTGACTTAAATAATAGATTAAGTATATAAGTGATAATTTTAAATTCAATCATCGATTATTTTTTGTTGTAATGAAAATTTTATCATCGGTATTAACAATAAATTCTTTTCATATAAGTCGAGGACTACTAAATATCTAACTTTTAATTTATATATTTGGAAATTAAGAAGTTTGTTTGTTTGTTATACATAACCACATGGTTTGACTAAATGAATTCCATGTGATTCTAAACTGCATTACAGGATCGGGAGACTCTAGAGGAGTATGACGATAAATAAACTATTGAGAGTGAACCAGATAATTCTCAGCCAAAAAACAAACCATTTTATTACCTGCCTCATTGGGAACTTAACAGTTCTGGAATATTAAAAATTTTACTGATCCCGTCATATGATGGGCTATATGCTAGTAGGTCTAATAACTTATAAAAGGTACTTTAAATGAACATGCAAATTAATAATATGGAAAAAATTATTTCTGAAAGTCCTTACATCGCTGAAGGCACACGAAGAAGTTACTCAGATCATTTATCATCGTTCCAGTGCATTTATGTTTACCCATGAAATAGGTCTAATAACTTATAAAAGGAACTTTAAATGAGCAAACAAATTAATAATATGGAAAAAAGTATTTCTAAAAGTGCTTACATCACTGAAGGCACACGGAGAAATTACTCAAATCATTTATCATCGTTCCAGTGCATTTATGTTTACCCATTAAATAGGTCTAATAGCTTATAAAAGGAACTTTAAATAAGCATGCAAATTAATAATATGGAAAAAAGTATTTCTAAACGTGCTTACATCACTGAAGGCACACGGAGAAATTACTCGGATCATTTATCATCGTTACAGTGCATTTACATTTACCCATGAAATAGGTCTAATAGCTTATAAAAGGAACTTTAAATAAGCATGCAAATTAATAATATGGAAAAAAGTATTTCTAAACGTGCTTACATCACTGAAGGCACACGGAGAAATTACTCTAATCATTTATCATCGTTCCAGTGCATTTACATTTACCCATGAAATAGGTCTAATAGCTTATAAAAGGAACTTTAAATAAGCATGCAAATTAATAATATGGAAAAAAGTATTTCTAAACGTGCTTACATCACTGAAGGCACACAGAGAAATTACTCGGATCATTTAACATCGTTCCAGTGCTCATGTTTACCCATTTTTTCATGTTTTCCCATGAAATAGGTCTAATAACTTATAAAGGAATTTTAAATGAACATGCTAATTAATAATATGGAAAAAAGTATTTCTAAAAGTGCTTATATCACTAAAGGCTCAAGGAGAAATTTCTCGGATCATTTATCATCGTCCCAGTGCATTTATATTTACCCATGAAATAGGTCTAATACCTTATAAAAGGAACTTTAAATGAGCATGCTAATTAATAATATGGAAAAAAGTATTTCTAAAAGTGCTTACATCACTATAGGCTCACGGAGAAATTACTCGGATCATTTCTTATCGTTTCAGTGCGCATGTTTACCCATTTTTTTTTTTCATGTTTACCCATGAAATAGGTCTAATAATTTATAAAAAGAAATTATTAACATACAAATTAACAATTTGGAAAAAATTATTTCTAAAAGTTCTTACATCGCTGAAAGCACACGGAGAAATTACTCGGGTCATTTAACATCGTTCCAAAGCATTTATATGTACCCATGAAATAGGTCTAGTAACTTATAAAAGGAAATTTAAATGAACATGCAATTTAGCAAAATTGGAACAAATTAAGTCTAAAAAGGCTTACATTTCTGAGGACACACGGAGAAATTACTCGGGTAATTTATCATCGTTCCAATACATTTATATTTATCCATGAAAAATTTAATCTGGCAAGATTCTACGCATTGCTGTAAAAAAAATACAAAAAGAAGTCTAAGATTAAAAACATACTTTCTTTTATTTGACGTGTATAATTATCAAGTCACTTTACCTTAAACTTAAAATAACTTACCTGCCTCGTGAGGGGACCATATCCTCCATTCTTCTTCCACATACTCACGTAGTCTCCACAATTACTGCTGTAAGGTGCTGGTAGACTTTCATGTCGTTCCTTTAATTTAAAATTTAGCTTATAAACCATATTATTATAAATTTTAGACTCTTATCAAATAATTGTAAATGGCCAATAATAGTCAGATGTTGCTTTTGTTATAAAATATATATACAATTGTGAAAGTAAGAACTTTCCGTGAGAAACTACTTTATGTTCATCGCCGTGCTTTATGTGTAGGCAATTAACTTTATTTATAAACTTTTCTTAACGTTTTGCTACAATACGGCAATTCTGGAGTCCAAAAAACAAAAAACCACAAAAACATTCTTTCTAAATTGTTTGTAACCTCAATTCAGCAATGCTATTTTCAAGTCCTGGATGGTTTCCAGAGGGATACTGCGAACTGCATTCGCTGTCTTCAGAGCATTCTAAATATCTGGAGATCTGCTCTGGGAGTTCTAAATATCTGGGATCTGGAGATCTGCTTATTCAATCTATCTGGAAAATAATCTTATTTTCTAGAAATCCATCGGCCTGAAGAGCTTGGTGTGACTATGGCTATAGTCCATTACTAACTGCCCACCTGAAAAGGCGAACATTGAGCTCCAAAACTTCATCCCTGTACCTCTTAGCAGTCACAGTGCCTCTAGAAATCCATCGGCCTGAAGAGCTCGGTGTGGCTATACCATTACTAACTGCCCACTTGAAAAGGCGAACATTGAGCTCCAAAACTTCATCCCTGTACCTCTTAGCAGTTACAGTGCCTCCAGAAATCCATCAGCCTGAAGAGCTCGGTGTGGCTATGGCTATAGTCCATTACTAACTGCCCACCTGAAAAGGCAAACATTGAGCTACAAAACTTCATCAATGTACCTCATAGCAGTCACAGTGCCTCATTCAAAGACAGGGAGATATGTGCCGCAATCCAACATGACGCCTTCCCAGGCATTAAACCTTCTATGCCATTATCAGGGCAGGTAGTGGGTTCCTGTTTCTCTCAATATGAAAATATGACGAAAATCGTGGTTAGGCTGTACCGGGACACATGACAGTTACCCACTTCTGTTATACAGAACTGTCTGTGCTTAGCCCTCTAGTTATGTCATACATATGATTTTATGCAGAACAACTATTGAATTTGATTTGGCTTGTGAACTGGGGGAAAATAACTAAGATAGGCAACGGAGGCTTGAATTTTGGCTGAGTATAAGTTACACAAAATTAAAAGAGGAGATATAAAGCATAAGTTAACAATTAAAGTAGACTTAAGGGGAAGAAGCAATAATGCTATAAGCTAAAGTCTCTGAAGTAGGAGAGAATTGTCTTTCAGATTTTGTTTTTATTTACTTATTTTTTAATTAGCAAGTTATTGGATCTCGAAGAAGAAAATACTGTAGTAATGCTGAAGGAGCAGAGTATGAAGGGAATCGTAATTGAGATCCGAAAGAGAATTTCTGAGCCAATAGGAACTGAGTATGAGGACCAATAGCAATTTTTGACCCACCAAAGTGTGGCCACGAGAAATGCTGCTGCAGAAATTTAGAGTCGGAAAGAGGAGAGGGAGAAAGCAAACATGGAAGTAGGGTAGGATGCAGGGAGAACCAATCAAATTTGATAAAACCTGGACTGCGAGCAAATCTATGCTATCTCAACACCATGTTAAACTAATTCGCCTGTTCGCAAACAAAATATAAGTAATTGTGTTAAAACAGCAGCAATATAAAATCACTTGTAAAAAATCCATTCTAAAAGTAGCAGACTTTTTGTTTCATGAGGAATAAAAAAAGTTTGTTACAATATATATACTTAAGTTTTCTTAGGCATTATGCCCAATAATAAAATAAATCATCAAAAATCCGAAAAGTAAAATAAAAAATTTCCTTACCAGAGTTGCTTGCAGCAAATGCAGAAAACCAGAGTTCAGTGCTATTCCTTCAGTTAACGGATTTGCCAAGTAACGGGGATGGTGTACTTGCACGTAGACTTTGATTTCTTCATCGGGGTCAATGTATTCTTCCGGTGCCGCAAAAATTACCACAGAATATGCTGAAAATCAAACAATGTTACATGTTGTGAAAATTAATCAACTTCCATAGTATACGATGATCATTTAGTATTCAATCACTACTGTTACTTGTTGTGAAAATGAAATCAACTTCCATAGTATACGCTGAATTTCAATCAACAGTATTACTTGTTCTGAAACTGAAATCAACTTCCATAGTATACGATGATCATTTAGTGTTCAATCAACAGTGTTACTTGTTGTAAAAATGAAATCAACTTCCATGATAAACATTAAATTTCAATCAATAGTGTTACTTGTTGTGAAAATGAAATCAACTTCCATAGTATAAGCTTAATTTCAATCAATAGTATTACTTGTTGTGAAAATGAAATCAACTTCCATAATATACGCTGATCATTTAGTGTTCAATCAATAGTGTTACTTCTTGGGAAAATGAAATGAACTTCCATCATATATGTTAAATTTCAGTCAATAGTGTTAATTGTTGTGACAATGAAATCAACTTCCATAGTATACGCTGAATTTCAATCAATAGTGTTACTTTTTGTGAAAATGAAATTAACTTCCATAGTATACGCTGATCATTTAGTGTTCAATCAATAGTGTTACTTGTTGTGAAAATGAAATCAACTTCCATAGTATAGCTGATCATTTAGTGTTCAATCAATAGTGTTACTTGTTGTGAAAATGAAATCAATTTCCATGATATACGTTAAATTTCAATCAATAGTGTTACTTGTTGTGAAACTGAAATCAACTTCCATAGTATACACTGATCATTTAGTGTTCAATCAATAGTGTTACTTGTTGTGAAAATGAAATCAATTTTAAACGAATTAATCTCATGTATTGTAACCTCTTATTTCCTGAATCCTTTTATTCGATTTGCCACTTTATTTTATCTCTTCATTCCAGAAACCCCAAAACCTGGTTGAGAAAAGAACCTACTTTTGGGTCAACCTACTAATCTGAGCTAAATCACTAAATTTCAAATTATACAAAATATATACTGGTTACAATCTATCAACCAGTTCTTACAAGCTGGCTGGGTGACTAACCTCCATAGTGTACGTATTGCAAGACATCTTATATAGTCGAGCAAATTTTAAACTCTTGTTTTTGTTTAAGTTTTATGTATAAAGATTTTTTAGAAATCCCTTGTTTAATCTTTATTTAATCACCGAGGAATCTCCACATCTTATCTTATTCACCTTTTTTTGCTGTACTGGCTTTTATTTCAGAATATGATTTGTGTATGTTCTTTGACTTTTAATTTTAGATCATGGCTTTTAATCAAACTTTGCAGATCTATTATGTTAATTAATTTTTTTTTAAATTGTGTTAACCTTTTCGAAGGTCGAGGGAAGTTTGCTGCCCACCTAGATGATCTTACAAAATTCACCTGTGAGAAGCACAAAAAACATCCCCTATATAATATTAGTCTAAATTATCTGTCCATCTATCCTCGAATTTATGAAGCGGTTCGACCTGGAATGGATAGGGGCATCCATATTGAATTCTTAATGAGTTAGGGTTAGCAAAATTCAGAGCAACTGTTTAAAACGTTCAAAATCCGCACCTTCCCAACTTATATATATATATATATATATATATATATATATATATATATATATATATATATATATATATATATATATATATATATATATATATATATATAAACTCATGTCCATAAATTAAGGATAATTCAGAATCACACAGAAGTTGAGCTCTAAAATAAAAATTTCACCTGTAGAATTATCACACACATCTTGAAGAAGAATATGCAAATTGCAGGAAACCACCAGATGGCGCGGACAGTACGTCACAATGACGAGAGTGTATGAAAGGGGTATATAAGGAATGGTAGCAAAGAAGTAAAATTGTTCACAAGCGCTTTAAAAGCCTTTCAATGCAATAACCGCATAGTTATGGCACAAAGGAAGCATTTGGATGATTTTTTTACGTGGTAGAATTATCGGACGACTGGAATGTGGACGTACCCAGCTGAAGTATCCGAGGAACTTGGAATCGCCCAGAGTGTCATCTCCAGGCTTTGGCAACGATTCAAACATGATGGTAATGTGAGTAGATGTTACAGCACAGGTCGCCCCCGAGTTACTACGCCGAATGATGACCGGTATTTGGCAGTTACTGCCAAGAGAAAAAGACGGAGTACAGCATCAGACCTGTCTCGTCAGCTCTCTTCAGCTACCGGTACGACGGTTTCAAGGCAGACCCTGTATAGATGCTTAGGGAACATTGGTCTATATGCTCGTAGGCCTGTCAGATGTGTTCCCCTTACCGCAACTCACTGTCGCCTGCGATTATGCTGGGCTAGAGAGCATGCATTGTGGACACCGCAACAGTGGTCTTGTGTGATGTTTTCTGACGAGTCCAGGTTCAGTTTACATTCTGATTCTCGCCGGACTTTCATATGGAGAGCGCCAGGTACCCGTTACCACCAAGAGAACACCATTGAACGACACCGTTACGGTGGTGCAGGATGACTCGTTTGGGGAGGAACTATTCTTGGTTCCAGAACTGACCTGCATGTTCAGAGTATAACGATGACAGGCCACATCTATCGGGATGTCATTCTGGAACAACATGTACGTTTGTTCAGGGGCGCCATGGGTCCTAAATTTCTGTATATGGATGACAACGCCCGACCTCACATGCAAACATTGTAGACGAATGCCTTCAATCGGAGGATATCAATCGTATAGATTGGCCAGCATACTCCCCGGATTTGAATCCAATAGAGCATGTGTGGGACATACTTGGTCGACGAATTGCAGCCCGTCAACCCCCTCCCAACTGTCTATCGGTACTTCAGAGTGCATTGCTTGATGAGTAGTGTAATTTTCCCCAAGATCAGATTGATAATCTGATACTCAGCATGCGTAGGCGTTGTAACGTTTGTATTGCATCGTCCGGGAGACATACTCCGTATTAACCATCATACTAACCATGTAATACTGTTTTCTGTAAATAGGTCCTTTTTTGAAATTTGCTCCAGGGAGTAAAAATCGCAATTTTTATTAATTATGTCAAACATATAGCATCTTTTTTGCTCTTTACCTTTTGTTTAATAAATAGACTTTACAAATAAGTCAAATTTGTTTTTCTTTTGTCTCTTTCATTGACTGAACTTCATTATCCTTAATTTATGGACATGAGTGTATATATATATATCAGATTATCGTAGACAATACCTACCGTCGTATGGTTCCCAACGAGTAAGATCTTCATCAGGTTCACCCCACAGTGCTCCGATAGAGAAACATTTGTATGGGAAACCATTTTTCTGAACTTGAATAATCTTTGGTGGTCTAAGAAAATAATTACCAATTAATACTTTATTAGATTGAAATAATCTGTATGTAACACAAGAATATAAAAAAAGGAATATATGTGTGTATATATATATATGTATGTTGTGTATATATGTGTGTCTATGTATCTATGTCTATATGTATGTATACATACAGATGTGTATATATATCTATATATATATATATATATATATATGAATGTATACATAAAAACATTT
>CM063499.1:31883937-31888937 GCA_032207245.1 Pardosa pseudoannulata | reverse complement strand
ATATGAAAAACAAAGTATGACGTCACTGCCGATGCAAGAAATAAGTATCTTTATTGGACATATCAACAACAGTATTTGCATATCTTTCCAGACGATAATGTTTAAAACGTTCGCCACGTATATCGCGTCATGCATGCGCGCGCGCCATGGAATGACGTTTAGCCGCCGTTGAACTGGTATTTAACACCGCGTTTACACGAGTCAAGTAGATGCTCAAGTAGGTCAGTCAAGTTGACTTGAAAGTACTACTTGACTCGTGTAAACGGTTCTGGTCAAGTCAAGTAGCTACTTGAGTCAAGTAGTGAGGCAAGTCAAGTAGTTCTTCACGGTGGACAAGTAACTTGACTCAAATGAATCAAGTAAGGTAGAGGGCGCCACTGATGTGTAAATTCTGTATCATTTCGCTATTGGTAGCTGTCGTTTGTTTTTAGTACATGGACTTTATTTTTGTTTCAGTACGCGAAAGATATTAGAAAATGAAAAAAAAAAATTAGGATTTAAACTAGGGGTAAAGAATGGAACATAAATTTTCCATCTTTTCAAATTGTTCCAATTAATGGATAAAATTATAGATAACCCTACAACTGATAATTAAGGTAACTCAAAACAAAATAACTCTTTCACAAATAAAGTTTATTCTTACAATAAAAGTGTATGTAATACTTTTTTATTATGTTAAGGATTGTCATTAGTTTTAAGGAGATACAAAGGGAAGAATTTTGTTGCTTTTCGGCTTACCAAACTTTTTTTTTATTATCTTAAGTTGCTTGAAATTTTCAACATTTGATCTATATACCACGTTAAACATTTTCTTCAGTTTACTTTGTTTATTTAGAAAAAATAATTGTTTTTAGTAAAGTACTTATTTTTAAAATTTCGCTGACACATTATCCGCTGAACAGATGCTTAAAATAATATAAAATGACATATTACTTATTTTTAACTGTTAATAAGAAGAATTAAAAAAATACAGAAACACTGATAAATATTCACAGAGATATTATTACATAATTTATCCTAAAATTTAGTTTTAAAAAAGGGAATATTAGAATGATTCTAAGGTGCGTATGCAATTTATGGAAACACGGATTGAAACTTAGCTTTATATTGTATATTTTGCATGCTTATTATTATTACTATTTGTTTCTTTTGTCGAATTTTGTTTGTTTGAAAGTCTAAAGATTCTAAAAAACATGTACACTTTCTCCGTAAATTTTCGCCTTACATCTTATTTATTTAATTTTCCCTTTTACGGAAAAATTATTTCCTGCTAAACGCATTACTGACTTTACTAAATATCTTAAAATTCACCCTCTCTAAACAATCCATTTAATGATATCAGTCATATTCTTTTCTAAACATTCCACACGCGAAACATCTGCTAAACTGAACATCTGCGTAATAAAAAATATAAATTTTACACCAGGAGTATGAATATTCAAATAAAGCTAAAATAGTATGTGAAAATTGCATTTTAAATTCTATAAATACCAAATTAATTTAAAAAATAGAATTAATTAGATACTCTCAAAACTCTATAAAATTTCCGTATATCATTACAGAATATTTTTGCGAACATATTCTGTTTATAGTCTGCAATAGTTTTTGTTTAGAGGCAAGTTACTTGCCTCACAACTTGACTACGTGTAAACGCATGCATTCAAGCTCCAGGTGAGTCAAGTAAACTAAGGAAAACTACGCATGCGCGGAGTTACTTGACTTGATCGTCTACTTGACTCGTGTAAACGCGGTGTAAAGGGCTGCATCTTACAGCTATCGGTAGTCTTCGCATGGTGGTCATGTATTCCATTCGTGACTACCGCGACATGTACCTGATGTACCGCCGTTTTAATGGAAATGCCTTACGAACTGTTAGTTAGTACGCCAGTCGATATCCTCCCGCTGTCCTCCCGATGTCAACGTCATTTTTAAGCTAGACAACAGACTGTGAAATACGGGAATCGTCTTGCCAACAACCAGTCTTCACGAAGAGATACTAGAAGACCGCTGAATGGCCTGACGGTAGCACAGGTGGATGCAATACTGCAGCGGGTAGAACAGATTCCCGAGGTACACGCCCGTGAGATGACTTCGAGTAAAAGTGCTGTGTACATGATTTTACGATCTGAGAGGCTACACCCATTTCGGTACAAAATCGTGCAAGATCTGAAGCAGGTGGCTTTCAGAAACTCGTTGCCTTCTGTGAATGGCTGTTGCAGCAACAGATAATGGTTTCATTGCACATATCTTGTGGACTGGTGAATCATGTTTCACTCGTGATGGGGTATTCAACCATCACAACAGCCATATGTGGTCCCATGTCAATCCGCATGCAATCCGACCGCAGAAACATAAGGAAAGTTGGTCTCTTAACATGACGGCCAGCATAGTCGAGGATCGCCTGCTTGGACCATATCTGTTGCCTGAACGGCTCTCGGGACAGTCGTACTTGGTATTTCTCAATGAGGTCTTAACCGAATTCCTCGATGACATACCATTACGGCAAAACAGGTATTTTGGTTTCAGAATGATGGGACTCCTGCGCACTTCTGTGCTCCTGTACATGGTCAGCTGGATATGGAATACCCGGCGGCTGGATTGGTTCCATGGCCACCACGTTCGCCAGATCTTACACCGTTGGATTTTTTTCCCTATGGGACCATCTCAAGGTACTGTTGTATCGAGACATACTGACAAGGACTTAGTTGTTCGTCTCTATGTTGCTTGTACTTCGATGGACCCCGCGATGCTGTAACGTGTGATGACAGACATTACACGGCCTGCCTCGACATGCACGTCGGACGCTGTGAAACTCTGCTTTAAATTGTGCATATACTGCTTTTGATATGCTGAATAAAGTGTTTTCTTTTTTCTTGCTCCGGCAGTGACGTCATACTTTTTCATATTTTTCTCATTAACTATGGATCGTACAGGATCGCTTCTTTGGCCAGTTTTTATGTACTCCCAACGAGCAATCTAACAATTTATTCGCGAATTTTACAACAAAATAAATTAATTAATTTTTTAAAAATTTTAAATTTTTTATATTTTTTTTTTGTTTTATTTTTGCAGACTATTTTCAAGTACAAAGCATTGAAATAAATACTTAAATTTTAATATCAGGAATAACTGAGAGGAATAAGGAAACTAGCTATATTTGAAAATAAAATATTAAAAAATGTGTTTGGATTAATCAGTTGTAGCGTTGCTTTGAAAAAAAAACCAGTTTATAAATTTATGAATTATTTAACACGATAAACATTCTGAAATACTTTATATATGTCCAATCTATCATTTTACCCAAGCCATTTGGTACCCGAAAATGGGGGAGAACAAAACTGGAAATGGGCAGGACACCTGATAAGATTGGACGACAAAAGAGCCACCAAAGGTATCCTTTTGGCCAAGCCATTTGGTACCCGAAAAGGGGGGAAACCAAAACTGGCAATGGGCAGGACACCTAATAAGATTGGACGACAAACGAATCACCAAAGAGATCATTTTGGCCAAATCATTTGGTATCCGAAAAGGGGGGAAACCAAAACTGGCAATGGGCAGGACACCTGATAAGACTAGACGACAAACGAATCACTAACAGATCATTTTGGCCAAGCCATTTTGTACCCGAATCAAGACTGAGAATGGACCAATTTCAGACTAATGGGACCAATGGGAGACCAAGACAGAGAATGGACAGCAATAAAGATATCATTTTGACCAACCCATTTGGTACCCGAAAATGGGGGAGACAAAGACTGGCAATGGGCATGATACCTGATAAGACTAGACGGCAAACGAATCACCAAAAAGATCATTTTGGCCAAACCATCTGGTACCCGAAAATAGGGGAGACCAAGACTGACAATGGGCAGGACACCTGATAAGATTGGACGACAAACTAGCCCCAAAACAGATCTGTTGGGCCATCCCATTTGGTACCCAGAAAAAGGGGAAACGAAGACTTACATGGATGACCGGAGAAACATCCTAAAAGTTATCAGGGTGATAACTTAGAAAACTCTAGCATAGACGAGTGCGGTTTGGAGTTTTGTGGAAGGCAGAGGCCCACCAGGTCCTGTCACACCAGGTAAGAAGAAGACTTAAATTTTAGCAAAAATAAAATAAACGCCTACAAAATTTAACGAGAGACACATACTGCGAATTGAAGAAAGAACTGTGAAAAAAAATTTAAACCTGTTTCTGTTGCAAAAAGTAATTGCAGGAGTTTCCACTGTGTTGGTGAAAACAACTTCCTTGTTGACTATCGTGGGATATTCGAGGTACAGGCTTATGAAAGAATGAGTGTGGTGGAGGAAAAAGATAGTGCACACCAAAAATACCAACAGCTTCAAAAGTCGTCTCTTTGGACTTCTTGCTTCAGCAATTTGTGGTAATCCTGAAATGAGATTAAGCAGAGAAATAATAGTATTGTAAATAGTAACATTTGTAAATTGATAGATTTTCATTTAAATATTTTTTAAAAACAGATTAATAAAAGCAATGTATAACACTGAAGAACCAAAACTGATAATTACAAGATTTTGGTTATTCAGTAAATATAGCAGTTTGCTTAAGACCCCACTTTTTCCGAGTTATTTGGAGAGATTGATTAAAATTCGGCACAATAAAATGCTGCTATGTGTTTTTCAATTTTCATAATATTAATATAATATTAATAAGTCAATGGAGTAATAACTACAAAATTATATAATAATAGTATAGGTATATCTTGCGCATGCGCAATAAGATAGCAAACATGCTCATATCTTGTCGTCAGCTCAACTTTTAAAATCGTAATTTGCATCATTACAATCCTTTGATAACCTTATTACATGCCCTATCCCCTTAATGCTTTCTTTTAAAACTACATCTTTTTTGGAAACTTCGTAAGCCGATGATATAAAATTGAGGATTTATGATTAAAAAAAACCTTGTACAAGGAACTTTTAAATGTGTAATACTAGAATCACGAAGTGGGTCATCTTGACCCCAACACTATT
>CM063499.1:31851437-31878937 GCA_032207245.1 Pardosa pseudoannulata | reverse complement strand
GTAATGATATTTTTACCAAATAACCTGAAATTACACTTTTTGTGTTTGGCATTGTTCAGTCTCGAGCTCGCTGCTTATGTTCTAAACAGAACCTTTCGCCGTTGAACTTAAACCAACCAACTAAATTACAATTGAATACTTGTACATAGATTTACATAAATTAACACAGATCAACACTTACGATTTTAATTTTCTTCTTTCACCAATGAAATTATTAAACATGATAAATATGAATAGGTACTAAAGTACTAAAGTAGTATTAATCTTCACACACAAGGAAATTTAAATAACAAGATATATATATCAGTGGCGTGCGGTAGGTTTTCATGCAGGGTGTGCAGAGAACATGGATTTTCCAATAAATCTTTAATTATTGAAACATCTGAGTTCTCCATTCTGAAACGGGTTATTTATTATGAATATAAATTTAAAGATTACAATAAATAAAATATTTACATAGGAGTATTTGAGTTATAACTATAAAAACGGCTAAATTTATGAGAATTATACTTGCACTGAAACAAAAATCATGTCTTTTGTTGTATGGTATCATATCGGCGTCGAAAAAGCAACGCTTCGAAAACTTACATGTTCAGCAAACGTAGCACCACATGGCGCCCGCCGCTGCGGTGCCGACAAAACCGAATGTCTATTCCACGTGCAGAGGATTTCGCTGCACGCTGGCACAATAGAGCGAACTGTTTCTTGTTCGGTCAGTGGATTAATTTATATTTTTTAATTGTTTTTAACATTTGGAAATCATATATTCTGCGAAAAACATCTTGACAATTTTTAAAAACAAAACCAGGGATATGGTGTTACAGATATAACTTATATACTGTCTGTAAGACACAATAAATGATAAAATTGGGACTGTTCTGTTAAAATTCGTTTCTTTAAAACAAAACAACATTGTTTTCAGCTAATTATTTCAATAAATATAATACATCACCGAAATTAATTTACTACGCTAAAACATTTCACTTTATAATGATGAAATACTTATTTTATATTTCCATGAAAACAAAATCTTACAATATATACATTTAAACATTAACCGTTTACAAAATCGTATGGCCATTTAATCAGTTAAAAAAACCAGAAAAAAAGTCCCCGCTGTAATACAACGCTTAATAAATCGTACCTTCGGATGATTCTGAATGATAAGTGCCGGAAAAATAGCTGCACTTGCCTCAGTGCCATAGTATGCTGTTCTTTTCCTGTATCCCTTATATATAAAGCGTGATTTTAAATTTAGTGCACTGCGTTCACATCAGAACTTTTTATGTTCGTTTACGCTCTACGTGGTGCAGCACCTAGTATCGCACGCACTACGGGAATACAAGCAAGCAAATCAACATAATATTTGAATATATTATAAATAATATTTATTATATACCATATAAAGATAGGTAAACATAGGTGCAGAAAATTATTGTTCCTCATAATTTTGCCAGGGTGAGCAGTGCACACCCTGCACATATGGACCGCACGCCACTGATGTATATATATATATATATATATATATATATATATATATATATATATATATATATATATATATATATATGTGTGTGTGTGTGTGTGTGTGTGTGTGTGTGTGTGTGTGTGTATTAGCTTCTTGGGCTCTAATTGAGCTCAAGAAGTTACAATATAGCTTTTAAGTAACAAAATAAGTAACTGATGATTTCATACATAATTATACACAAAATAAAAATACATAGTATAAGTTTTGCTGCTATAAACACAGATTGCATAGACATAATGCATGTAATAATAAATAAGAAAAAAAATTAGCAAGTCATTTACATTAATAAGCTGGAAAATTATTGAAACTGCAATATGTATAACTCAGTTTAGCTTAATGGTTAAATAGCAAATGATTGATAATACTTATATTAGTTAATAATTTTAATAATGTTGCGCACTCTTTAATATAATAGAGAGTCCCTAACGTCATTGTGGTGAAATGTTTTATAACTTTCCGGGCAGTTGAAATCCATTTAAATGTTTCATTTATTTCATGGAAGGATAAAATAAGTTTATATACCTCTGGTAATCCATGGTTGAGTGAGTTAATTATTACTTCCGTCGGTAAGTTTAATTTTCGGGCCGCTTCAGTCTTTTCATTAAAATACTCAGTCAAGGTGGAAAAATCACTGAGCTTCATCCCAACAAAATCTTCGAATGTCATATTTTTTTTCAACTTGGAATTGGTTTGGTGTGGAGTGCTACGGTCTACTGTTTTGCACACGAGGGCTAATGAGACCGGGACCTACTGCTTAAAGCCGATTCCGAACGTCTACGAACATCCATGCCATAGTGGGATTCGAACCCAAGAACTCTGGTACCGACGATCAGCGCCCTAACCAAAAGGCCAGCGTTTTTCAATATGGATATGTTCAATAAATAATTTCTTTATATCATCCCATTTTTCAATTTCTAAACAGTTGTGGATGAAATAAGCTGTCGTTTCTGCTCCTAGAAAGTCTGGAAAAGTCGAAGTTTGTCATTTTAAATCAGGTTTCTTTCGTTACTTTTCCTTTCGAAATATTGGACCCATTTTTTAAATTCTATCTGTCCCTTGCTCTCAAATTTAGGGAAGATGATGCTCCCGTAATCAGCATTCATTTTTTCTACTTTTGTTCGAGTTATCATCAGCTCTTTTCTTTCCGCAGTCATTTCAGGGGGTCAGCAGTTATCTTACTCTCGATCTCTTAATAGTTGCAGGTGGCATCGACACTTTTCCTCTCCACGGGGTGTCTAAGAAGGAATCTGGTGATTGTTCATTTGGGTTTCCTCCGCTTCAATTTCTCCTGGCGACTTCTGTAATCAGACTGACTTCTCGATGGGGGGTTGCAGTCATGGCCATAAAAATGATACTGTTTCAGCTATAGACCTTTATTAAGATAACTTTGAAGGACGTGTTCCCACTTCATCATAGAAACAGAACAAACTGAGAGGTCAGCTAGCATGAAGTTCTGTGTACAAGACACGTAACACCTGGGTCAACATCTGTGGGAAATTATCTCTGGAATATCTGTCTCCGACAGCGTGTATCTCTTTTTTATTTGAAAATTTCCTAAATTGTCCGCTAGGGCCATGTAGGTTTATAATTGGTCAGGCCCCTTCTCTGAGAGCGTCACCTGTAGCCTCAGTGGTTAATTTAGGTTATGGGCTAAAAAGGGGAATACAAAATGACGCGGGAATTTTTAGCCCTTGATTTAAGTTTTGAAAATCACTGAGAATTTTCCTTACATATATATACATATACAGTCAAACCTGTCTATCTCGAATATCTTGGGAGTAAAAAAAAAAATTCGAGATAAACAGGTTTCGAGATACACAGGTTTTATGAAAATAGACTAAGAAAATTTCTTTGAAAGATTGAAAATTTGAAGTATTTTTAGTTTCATTTACATGCACGACTCTTTTTCATTGTTTTGCAGCCATTTTTGAAGTTCTTTTGTACGAAATCTTTGTTTTTCATAATAGTAAAATAGTACTGGGTGGAATTCCAAATTTAGCGGCGACTACGTTTTACTCAATAGAAGGGTTTTCCTTCAAAAATGACAGAATTTCCATTTTTTTTTTTTTTTTCGATGGTTAAAACATTCAATTTTCTTTTAACACCTGCCATTTTTAGCTCTAAAATTGAGACAGCAAGTTGCGAGATGATACTTTAGTCATTAGGCTGTGACTGAGAACCAGTTCTATTTCCAAAAAGAAATTTCTCCCGCCTCCTATTCCCCCCTCCTCAACCCCCGATCCCTTATTATTCCAGGGCAGAGAACCGTGACCTTCGAGAACCCGAAGGTCACGAGAGAACCCGATTTTCGTACAATTCCAACCCAGTCACTGACCAAATAACCCTCACAGAGAAAACTAGAAGTCTATTTCCTGAAAATGGGAACTTGTGCTGTTGTCAACACAATAAAGCTCTGAACTGGAATGTTGTGTTTCTTACGAAAATTCGAGATAGACAGGTTCGGGAAAAAATAATTTGAGATAGGTTTGGAAAATACGTTAAATTTTTATTGATAATGTAGGGAAATTGAAAAAATTCGATATAGACAGGTTTTCGAGATAAGCAGGTTTCGAGATAGAGAGGTTTGACTGTATATGTATGTATATGTGTGTGTGTATATATATATATATATATACATGTAACAACTGTTTCCTTTAGTCACAATAATTATGTAGCCCCTATTCGTTTTACTTACCCGAGCTACTGAGTAAGGAGAAGACTAATCAGGTAGCAGTAATAACGAACGACGCAGTCTGCCCACATTGAAGAGAACGGTACATGTTTAATTAAAACTTTATTTAAGAGCTGCTAAAACGGACATCTTTACGAGTCAACGACAGACAAGAGAAAGACACAAAAATCGCTGTGCTCGAACAGAGGTGCACTGAAGAGCGAAGACAGAAATTCCCTAAGGTCGAAGAAACTTACTCAGCGAATTAAGTGTTAAGATAAGGAAAAACGCAGAGCTATATGCCGGTGACAGCTGGAAAACGTGTTGAATAGACACAAAATTTATAGCTATATGATAGAAAGCTTTGGGAAATGTATCGAAAGAATTTTAAGTCAAGAACGCTTTTTTGATTAAGACATTTAGAGGCTGGGAAAAAGATTTTAAGGAATTAGAACGGGGGAGAGGAGGTTTTTAAGGAAATATTAAAGTTAAATAATTTTAATATATTACATATATATACATACATATATATGTATATAAATTTTATATATATATATATATATATGACAGGTTCCCAGTAAACAACACTAGAGTCCTGACATCAGCTTAATATCTTTATTTTGATCTCACCACACTATACTCAAAAATGGCGTCTCATATTGGCGCCCAACTGCAAACAAAGGCAGTTTTCACTGCTTCGAGGAGCCACAGACCTGCCTATAGTAATTGCTTATCGGTCTCTGCCTATATCACTGCGCGTGAGCCGTATTTATGTGACTAATAACGCGAGGCGCGTTACTCCCATTAAAAGAATCCCTAATTAAAATCTCTTAAATTACTCTATATTTTAAATCCTGACATATATATATGTATATAAATATTATATATATAGATATGTGGGGTGTAAATTAAAAATAAATGGATGATGTCACAAAATTCAAATTTTGGAGAAAACAAAATAAAGATTTTGTTTACGAATTTATTTGAGTTGAACCAATTATACTGAAAAAAATTTCAAACAACTTTTGTTGTAAACATCTTTGACAGTTTTGAAGGTGATATGAAAAGCATAGTAGCTGTAGAAATACTAAAATAGTAGAAATAAGAAGTTTTATATAAAAATGGAAGGGTAAATTCCAAGTTCCGGGGGCCCCTCCGCCATGTTTTTGGCGCTATTCTTGTACAAGTGATCGCCAAATTGTCGCCAAGTGATGTTTACAATTTGTGTATTAAGTTTATACCCGATTTCAAAGCATATTTTGAACAAAAAAAGGGTTTGAAATTTTGTTAAGATGAATACAAATTTAAATTTGAGTTTTTAATGTATTTAAAGGCTCTTTTGTACTGTTTATTAAACTAAACAGCGCAGAATTTTTGCAATAAGTGCAAATTAAGCAAAATATAAGCATTAGTTGGTTATATTTAGGCAATTATGCTTATAAAATATTTAGTTATATTTATAAAATACGGTTGCTATTTAATGAAATTATTTTAAAACTATCAAAAGATTAAAAAGTTATAAAGTACGGTACAAATTACTTCTAGAAATTATTAGCTTAAAATGGAAATATAAGAACGGAGTAAATGTTTTAAATAAATAATAAATTTTTAGATTAAAATTCTGAAGATAGTAAGGGATGAAATAATTTTTCTTATCTAAGTGAGGTAAAGCTCCCCTTGATCTTCCGTAACAATAACGGTAGAGGGTCATAATAAAATTACTCTTATTACTTAGGGTATCACTTTTAACAATGTAGTACACTATAAAATAATATAGTTTAAAAATATTTCTTCTTCATTTTGTATTAAATTAAGACACAATTTTAAATAAACTTCAAAAAGCAGTAAATAAAAAAATATAAATGTGAATTATAACATCACTTGTTACTCTTCGAAAATTAAGCATAAAATATAAAATAAATAGAGCACTAACCTAATTTAAGTATCCTGAGATGTTGGTGGATATACACGTTTGATCTGATTAAAAAAATCCTGAAAAGCAACTTGCGGATTTTCTTTCATTTTCCTCCACATAAATTCACAATGGTACGAATCAAATTGATTTTCACACTTGCGAACTGTGCGGAGGGATCTCTTCATTGAGCTCCACAAGCCCTCTATTGTATTGGTGTGTGCTCGAGTATTAAATTTAAAAAACGAAAAAAATAAAATACCACAAGAGCTCAGGCAAAATGGACAAACCTCCAGAGCACAGCCGAAATGGACAAAGACTTGAAATGGACTCTAGAAAATTCAAATTCAACGGTCGGTACAGATGAATTACAGACGCCATGTTTTTTCTCGCCAAACTTGGCGATTTTGTGTGGCAAACTTGGCGATTTTTGGGGCGATGACTAGGTTACTGTATATGCCCTCACTTTGATAAGGGAATATGGAAGCTATTGGTGCACGTGATTTTTGACGTCATTACCCGGCTATCTGCAAATTTTCTGTTCTAAATATTCTTTTCGTTCCAGACTTGGATTAGAAAGTTGTTTCGTAGGTAGGTAAGTTATTTTTGGTATTTAGTTATGGAGGATGTTCTTATTTCCGTTTTAGCTATTTGTAGCATTGTGAAGAAATATCAGGAAATTCTTAGACCTGAGGTTGGATTTGCATTTCATTTCATTAATGATGGAATTCGGCACATTTGTGTGGAATGATGGTGAAGTTCGGTTTTGAAATTGTTTATTTTTTAGAAGTTTGAACATTTGTTTTTAGTGGGCTTTAGTTAATTTAGTTATGACAAGTGAAGTTATTTCGGTTTTGAAATTGTTAAAAAATATCAAAATATTCTAAATCATACAAGATGTTTGGGTTTGGAACATTTTGTTTTTGTTCTTATCATTTTCTGGGATTTAGTTAATTTAGTTATGACGGGTAAATTATTTCGGTTTTGAAATTGTTAAAAAGTATCAAAATACTCTAAACCAAACAAGATGCTTTGGTTTGGAACATTTTGTTTTTGTTCTTATCATTTTCTGGGATTTAGTTAAGATGGGTGCAGTTATTTCGGTTTTGAAATAGTTAAAATGTATCAGGATATTCGAAGTTAATTGGTTTGGAACATTTATTTTGTTCTTTGCACAAGGGGGGGGTTGAGGGGGGAACCCCCCCTCACATGTTAGATTCTTCATAATATTAGTGTTTATTAAAATGATATATATTGTGTTTACTCTGTTGACACATATCATAAATATTACTAATCTGTTATTTATTTTTTTAAAAACTTAAAAAATTATGATTATTATGCTAATTTTATTTTAATTATACTTTAAATTGTTAATATGTTGTTTCCTTTTAAAGTTTAGTTTTGTTAATATTGTGTTTCAAATATGCCACGTGACCGCCGCCATGTTTTTTTTTGTGATCTTTGAGAAAACACGCACCGCCGCCATGTTTTTCTACTTGGCTACTTTTCAAATCATGCGTTTTTCTGTTGATCGCCAAAAAAAACATGGCGGACGGGACCGGCGATTATAATGCATCTGTTCCCAGCGGTCTTGGAGTATTGTTAGTTACAGGAACCAATAAGGGTCAGATATTCAAATCACGTGTCATTTCCCCCAATAACCTAAAATAAAAGCGCCGATTGACACGCCCACCTTTTTTAGGAGGTTGTGAAAGAGTCCGAAAAGAAGAGCAAGGTTTGCCAGAAAATAGGGTTCAAGAATTTGGCGATATCTTCCATGCTTGGCGTCCCCATCGAACTCGGTTCCGGGGGCCCCCCGAACTGGGAAACAGCCAAATGGAAGTCTTTACTTCGAATCCATATAGGTCAATTTTTTTTCTAATAAGGAATTTTATGAAATGGAAGCAATGCTTTTATCGCATAATAGATGTAAACAAATTATGCATAAATATAAAACAATGTAACTACGTGCACTTTACTCCAGATATACAGATGTTTTTTTTCTCTTCAATCATAAATGATAGGTCTTACCTAATGTTTCTCTCGTGACAGCCAGGAGTGGGGACCAATCCATGTACAGTATTGGCACCTAAGTTGAGTCTAAGAGGGTAAGTCCACATTGTAGCCCGCAGATGAACTGGATTATTTTCCGGAACATCTTGTAGGTATAAAGTATCTACACTTGTACCACTCATTAATAAAACCTGAAATGTATATAAGTAATTATAGAAACTGCAACAAAAGGTAAGTTACCAATATTGTTTTATAATAAAAGTTATACAGTGATCCCTCGTTTTTCGTGGTTAATGGATTTCCCACTGTTAGCGTGATTCCCCCCACCTCTCCATCTCACTGCCAGCTCAGGCTGCAGCAGCGTTTACGTGGGCTCCTTTTTCGGAGGGTTTAAATCCTAAGACTGTCATTGGACGATTACCAAAAGAATTCTATTGGCTGCATTCTTATTGAAGTCTAAATCCCAACTGTGGCCTTGCTACAGCTTTTCGTAACCATGCTTACTCTTCAGTTTTGCTAAATAATTTTATTAACCCTCTAAGTGGTTTGCACGTACAATTCCGCCAGGTGTCACAGACAATTTTCGACCTCCAAAAACGTTCCAAAAATAGATGTATTATACATTTCTGACAGTGCTTTCCCCCATGAAATTATGCGGTAGGAGGGTCAGGTTGACTGTTTAGGAACTTCACCCCTCTTTGACTGACATTTATTGAGGGATGCACCCCTACTCTCTGAGGAACAAAGACGCTGATAGCTTCTCATGGCTTTGTCAATGTCTATTTCGAAGTATTTCGTTTGCGGTAACATATATATCTCTAACTGCACCACTGAAATATCTTGGATGACTTTAGTAAAAACATATAAATAATTCTCAAAAAAATTTTTTTTTTACTCGTACTTTTAGAATACATTATTTCTTATGGGATGATCTTCGAGACTTGACGAGCTTTATGTGTTTTAAAAATTAACAATCAATAATGTCTATTTACATATCTATTTATAACCGAAAGTAAAGGGACAATAACGAGGGTGGGGCAAAAGATGAAGTAAAAAATCATAGAATACTTTGGTCACTAACACAATAAAGTTTTAGCGTATTTTTTGGAGACTTTTTCCCCCGGTGTGTTCCACTCGGAGGGTTAAAAAAAATTATTAAACTAATGTCTCTTAATTTTGGGCTACGCTCTGTACCCTAATATGCTTAGTCCTGCGATCCTTGATGCATTGTAGTACTTGTGTACTCTCATTGTTATTTACCTTATGTATTCATTTTGTCGTCTAAACTCAAGCATTTTCTCCCATTTTTTTCCCATTCCCATACTTTTCCTTTTAATTTTATTGCCCAAAAAGTATTCATAGATGGATGCATTACCAATAATAGCAAACTCAGTACTAGAGGGCTTGGCTCAAGGAGTACTGTTGTCAAATCTTCTTACGTGGTCCTATGCGGTTAATGGGGACCAGAACCTTCCGCGAATGCTGAAAAAACGCGAAGTAGGATTTGTCGCTAGAAATTTCGAGTATAGTCTACGAATGTTTCAAATATGTAAACAGTGTTTATACTTTACGCATTTAAGACAAAAATTACAAGAGTATGCGTATTTACTTAAACGTGTTAGTGCTAATTGATAAGGTTAGTTACAAAATCTGATAGATTAATAAACATTAATCTGTTAGGATTACTTGGACTTAACCAGCGGTTAAGTATTGGTCTGATTATATCCAATTTTCGACGCTTTAAAATTGTAAACGGTCTTTAAATGTACTAGTCATCTTTTGTAATTATATTTTCTTTATTTAGTTACTGTGTGTGTATTTTAAGTTCTGCATGTATTTTTATTTTGAACTGTATGGAAATTTACATGGATATCTGGTCAGCCCAGTAATATATAAACATTTGTAGCTTCTGTGGGCTGACTCTAACGATTTTTTTTTTATTTATTTTTTATTCCCTGTGTAGGTTTTACACTAGTCTTATTTTATTGCTCGTGGAGCAACGTATAATGTTATGTTTTTTTTAATGAATGTTAAATAAACGGCATGTTCTTTTTAATGGTTTCACTCTTCACTGACTCATACTTGCCACTCTACGTTAAATGTCGTATGAGACTGACAAGATTAATAAACATTAATCTACATTGCTTTCTGAGAGAGACGAAGAGTCTTGTTGGTGGCGGAGAAAAGGCTCTCACTTGACTCTTAGAAATTTTAGGTTCACTCGGAGACTCTTCCGCTGGAGACGCTGACGGTAGAGTCAGGGGGTTTTATCTTGGAGAGAAGCATGGTGATGGGTAGTTGTTGTCTTTGTTTTTCCTTTTCCTTCAAAATTCCCCTGTACAAGGACATAACCACGTCAACGCGATTGCTGAACTCGACAGATCGAGCCATATTGCATTCAATGTCCTGTGCAAATTCTTGCCACTTTGCACAATTGTTGCAGATTCTCCAGGGTATAGCCACGCTTTTCTGTCTGTTCTTCGTCTTCCTCTTCATTTTCTTCCTCACTTGCAGACTTTGTCATCTCAAGATCCCGTGATATGCAAGTCAACTCATATCTTTATTTGACATTCAGGGATTCTTCTCTTTCACGCATCAACACGAAACAACCCTCCTTTCAGCAATGTGGCTGCCGACATGGTTATATGTTTTCATTTTTATTTTTGATGAATATTTGTTGCACGAATGTTTTAAATATGTAAACAGTATTTATACTTTAAACATTTAAGACAAAAATTACAACAGCATACGCATTTACTTAAACGCATCAGTGATAATTAATAAGGTTAATTAGAAAACCTTATAAAATAATGTAATAAACATTTATCAACAGTAATAAACATTTATCGACATTATTTTCTGAGAGAGGTGAAGTCTTGTGTTGGTGAAGGAGAA
Organism: Pardosa pseudoannulata; assembly: GCA_032207245.1. NCBI lineage: Eukaryota > Metazoa > Arthropoda > Arachnida > Araneae > Lycosidae > Pardosa > Pardosa pseudoannulata. The sequence goes on along the minus strand of CM063499.1, from coordinate 31,867,918 downwards.
GAGGCTCTCACTTGACTGGTAGAATTTTTAGACTCACTCCTAGATTCTTCTGCTGGAGGCTCTGTCTGTAGAGCCAAGAAGCTTTACCTTAGATAGATCTTAGATCTTTACCTTATTCCCGTATGGCGAAAGCTGGGTCGGGTGAAGAAGTTACTTACCTTAGAGAGAAACATGGTGGTGAGTAGTTGCTGTCTTTGTTTTTCCTTTTCCTTCAAAATTCTCCTGTACAAGGACATAACCCAGTCAAAGCGATTGCTGAACTCGATATCTTGTGCAAAATCTTGCCATGTTGCACAATTGTTACAGATTCTGCAGGATAAGCCACGCTTTTCAGTTAGTTTTTCGTATTCCTCTTCATTTTCTTCCTCACTTGCAGACTTCGTCTTCTCAACAGCCCGTGGTATGTACTCTGATTCAACTCATTTCTTTGTTTGACATGCAGGGATCCTTCTCTCTCGCACTTCAACACGAAACAACACCCCTTTCAGCAATTGAAAAAATTACATTTAAATTGTATAGTTATATTTTTTAAAAAGCATATTAATATAGTACCGTAATTGTATAGTCCGCGGACTATCTATTTAAAAAGCAAATTTCTTCTGACTATCTCATGTGCCGACTATCAGCTGGTTATCATTTCTTAAATCATCAAAATTGAAAGAAATAAAAGCAAGCCGCGAATGACCGATAATCTAATGTAAACAAAACACATCAAGAGACGTCAAGAAAACATCGTATCGTATCGTTAATAAACCATGAAAAAAAAACCCATAAAGTAGAACGAATCAGTAGTAGCAGTAGCGCAATCTTAAATGTTTCCTGGAGTACAGGAAAATATGGATATCAATATTTACAGCTCCGATTGACATCACCGACTGGATGGTGTGAAGACTCCCCTTTGTCCCCACGATCCAAAACAGCTGATCTGTTTCACCTGTTTACCAGGACAATAGCGTGGATTGCGGAGTCTGGGATCTTGACAATCGGACTGAATAGACGAATAAGCCCCTGATGGATCTCGTTAATGAATGCTCGGAAATTCCGTAAAGGGACAGCCAGCGAATGAGAATTCAGCTAAAAAACATAACTGTAACTTTAAATGGATTTCTCAAGTAACTATCTTACTGACCCAAAAAAAATTCGTACCGTAACTAGACTCCCAGGTATAAAAAAGCCTACAATTTTGCGACTCGGGACTTTTCGGCATTTTTTACGTAGGTGTATTGACCTCGTAGAGGCTTTCGCGTTTTTTTTTACCGGAGCCAGCTTTCTAGTTCGGGAGATTCGTAAAGTCCGCTCATATAGGGAGCGGCAGAGTCTCGGATACCGAACGGGGGATAAATTGGGTTTCATTGCACCCTGAAAAGCCTCCCGATTTGTAAGAGATTATTAAATCTCTTGTTTTTCTTTCGACTGTGATCGTCGTGAGGAAGTTTTACCGGCAACCATCCTTTGCAGTTCTACATGATTTGGAAATTAACATTCCTTTGTAAATAGCCATAGTTAATTAAGAATAAAAGTAAATTTCCAATTTTATCTTTGACTGTGATCCATTTTTCACGTTACCTCTCACTCGAGAATATTGAAGGCGTCACAATGGGTTCCAGATCGAAAGTTGACCGAAGGTCATTTCACCACGAGGATCACTCGTAACAGAGTGTTTTTATTTTCAGAGTTTTGATTTGCGTAATATTGGTATAGCTGGGTTCTCTAACAAAAAAATGTAGGGCGCTGTGTTTCTACAGTTAAAATTCGTCTAGAAATGGTTTAAAAATTTTAAATGGGGAATTAATTGAGTGTAATCCAGAGTTTTCGGCACTCTACTGAACTTGGGTTTATTCTTAACCCTTAATTTCCTTGGGCAATCTAGTGTTAAGGAAACTATAACTGGTAATATAAGAAATTTGCACAATTCAATATTCAAAGTCCTTTGATTATTTAAAATTCCCAAGCAGTCAAAATGACTGCTTTTGGGTAAATAAAAGTAACACACAGACACACACTTATATATGGGCCGAAAAAAAGAGATGGATGAGATGAAAAATGAGATTATCAAATCTCGTTTTTCTTTTGACTGTGATCGTGGGAGGAAGTTTTACCGGCAACCATCCTTTGCAGTTCTACATGATTTGGGAATTAACATTGCTTTGTAAATGCCGTATTGTAATCAAGAATAAAAGTAAATTTCCAATTTTATCTTTGACTGTGATCCATTATTCACGTTACCTCTCACTCGAGAATATTGAAGGCGTCACAATGGGTTCCAGATCGAAAGTTGACGTACGAAGGTCATTTCACCACGATCACTCGTAACAGAGTGTTTTTATTTTCAGAGTTTTGATTTGCGGTAATATTGGGTATAGCTGGGTTCTCTAACAAAAAAAATGTAGGGCGCTGTGTTTCTACAGTTAAAATTCGTCTCCAAGAAATGGAAAATTTTAAATGGGGAATTAATTGAGTGTAATCCAGAGTTTTCGGCACTCTACTGAACTTGGGTTTTTATTCTTAACCCTTAATTTCCTTGGCAATCTAGTGTTAAGGAAACTATAACTGGTAATATAAGAAATTTGCACAATTCAATATTCAAAGTCCTTTGATTATTTAAAATTTCCCAAGCAGTCAAAATGACTGCTTTTAATATAAGTATAACACACAGACACACACTTATATATGGGCCGAAAATGAAGAGATGGATGAGAAATGAGAAAAATGAGATTATCAAATCTCGGTTTACTTTCGACTGTGATCGTCGTGAGGAAGTTTTACCGGCAACCATCCTTTGCAGTTCTACATGATTTGGGAATTAACATTCCTTTGTAAATAGCCGTAGTTAATCAAGAATAAAAGTAAATTTCCAATTTTATCTTTGACTGTGATCCATTATTCACGTTACCTCTCACTCGAGAATATTGAAGGCGTCACAATGGTTCCAGATCGAAAGTTGACGTACGAAGGTCATTTCACCACGAGGATCACTCGTAACAGAGTGTTTTTATTTTCAGAGTTTTGATTTGCGGTAATATTGGGTATAGCTGGGTTCTCTAACAAAAAATGTAGGGCGCTGTGTTTCTACAGTTAAAATTCGTCTCCTTTGCTATGGCAGAAGAAATGGTTTAAAATTTTAAATGGGGAATGAATTGAGTGTAATCCACAGTTTTCGGCACTCTACTGAACTTGGGTTTTTATTCTTAACCCTTAATTTCCTTGGGCAATCTAGTGTTAAGGAAACTATAAAATAACTGGTAATATAAGAAATTTGCTCAATTCAATATTCAAAGTCCTTTGATTATTTAAAATTTCCCAAGCAGTCAAAATGACTGCTTTTGGGTAATATAAGGTATTAACACACACACACACACACACACACACACCACACACCCCACACACAAACACACACACATAACGTACACACACCTATATGGGCCGAAAATGAAGAGATGGATGAGAAATGAGAAAAATGAGATTATTAAATCTCTTGTTTTTCTTTCGACTGTGATCGTCGTGAGGAAGTTTTACCGGCAACCATCCTTTGCAGTTCTACATGATTTGGGAATTAACATTCCTTTGTAAATATCCGTAGTTAATCAAGAATAAAAGTAAATTTCCAATTTTATCTTTGACTGTGATCCATTATTCACGTTACCTCTCACTCGAGAATATTGAAGGCGTCACAATGGGTTCCAAATCGAAAGTTGACGTACGAAGGTCATTTCACCACGAGGATCACTCGTAACAGAGTGTTTTTATTTTCAGAGTTTTGATTTGCGGTAATATTGGGTATAGCTGGGTTCTCTAACAAAAAAATGTAGGACGCTGTGTTTCTACAGTTAAAATTCGTCTCCAAGAAATGGTTTAAAATTTTAAATGGGGAATTAATTGAGTGTAATCCAGAGTTTTCGGCACTCTACTGAACTTGGGTTTTTATTCTTAACCCTTAATTTCCTTGGGCAATCTAGTGTTAAGGAAACTATAAAATAACTGGTAATGTAAGAAATTTGCTCAATTCAATATTCAAAGTCCTTTGATTATTTAAAATTTCCCAAGCAGTCAAAATGACTGCTTTTGGGTAATATAAGTATAACACACACACACACACACACTAATATATGGACCGGAAATGAAGAGATGGATGAGAAATGAGAAAAATGAGATTATCAAATCTCGTTTTTCTTTTGACTGTGATCGTCGGGAGGAAGTTTTACCGGCAACCATCCTTTGCAGTTCTACATGATTTGGGAATTAACATTCCTTTGTAAATAGCCGTAGTTAATCAAGAATAAAAGCAAATTTCCAATTTTATCTTTGACTGTGATCCATTCTTCACGTTACCTCTCACTCGAGAATATTGAAGGCGTCACAATGGGTTCCAGATCGAAAGTTGACGTACGAAGGTCATTTCACCACGAGGATCACTCGTAACAGTGTTTTTATTTTCAGAGTTTTGATTTGCGGTAATATTGGGTATAGCTGGGTTCTCTAACAAAAAAATGTAGGACGCTGTGTTTCTGCAGTTAAAATTCGTCTCCAAGAAATGGTTTAAAATTTTAAATGGGGAATTAATTGAGTGTAATCCAGAGTTTTCGGCACTCTACTGAACTTGGGTTTTTATTCTTAACCCTTAATTTCCTTGGGCAATCTAGTGTTAAGGAAACTATAACTGGTAATATAAGAAATTTGCACAATTCAATATTCAAAGTCCTTTGATTATTTAAAATTTCCCAAGCAGTCAAAATGACTGCTTTTGGGTAATATAAGTATAACACACAGACACACACTTATATATGGGCCGAAAATGAAGAGATGGATGAGAAATGAGAAAAATGAGATTATCAAATCTCGTTTTTCTTTTGACTGTGATCGTCGGGAGGAAGTTTTACCGGCAACCATCCTTTGCAGTTCTACATGATTTGCGAATTAACATGCTTTGTAAATAGCCGTAGTTAATCAAGAATAAAAGTAAATTTCCAATTTTAATCTTTGACTGTGATCCATTCTTCACGTTACCTCTCACTCGAGAATATTGAAGGCGTCACAATGGGTTCCAGATCGAAAGTTGACGTACGAAGGTCATTTCACCACGAGGATCACTCGTAACAGTGTTTTTATTTTCAGAGTTTTGATTTGCGGTAATATTGGGTATAGCTGGGTTCTCTAACAAAAAAATGTAGGGCGCTGTGTTTCTACAGTTAAAATTCGTCTCCAAGAAATGGTTTAAAATTTTAAATGGGGAATTAATTGAGTGTAATCCAGAGTTTTCGGCACTCTACTGAACTTGGGTTTTTATTCTTAACCCTTAATTTCCTTGGGCAATCTAGTGTTAAGGAAACTATAACTGGTAATATAAGAAATTTGCACAATTCAATATTCAAAGTCCTTTGATTATTTAAAATTTCCCAAGCAGTCAAAATGACTGCTTTTGGGTAATATAAGTATAACACACAGACACACACTTATATATGGGCCGAAAATGAAGAGATGGATGAGAAATGAGAAAAATGAGATTATCAAATCTCGTTTTTCTTTTGACTGTGATCGTCGGGAGGAAGTTTTACCGGCAACCATCCTTTGCAGTTCTACATGATTTGCGAATTAACATTCCTTTGTAAATAGCCGTATTTAATCAAGAATAAAAGCAAATTTCCAATTTTATCTTTGACTGTGATCCATTCTTCACGTTACCTCTCACTCGAGAATATTGAAGGCGTCACAATGGGTTCCAGATCGAAAGTTGACGTACGAAGGTCATTTCACCACGAGGATCACTCGTAACAGTGTTTTTATTTTCAGAGTTTTGATTTGCGGTAATATTGGGTATAGCTGGGTTCTCTAACAAAAAAATGTAGGACGCTGTGTTTCTGCAGTTAAAATTCGTCTCCAAGAAATGGTTTAAAATTTTAAATGGGGAATTAATTGAGTGTAATCCAGAGTTTTCGGCACTCTACTGAACTTGGGTTTTTATTCTTAACCCTTAATTTCCTTGGGCAATCTAGTGTTAAGGAAACTATAAAATAACTGGTAATATAAGAAATTTGCTCAATTCAATATTCAAAGTCCTTTGATTATTTAAAATTTCCCAAGCAGTCAAAATGACTGCTTTTGGGTAATATAAGTATAACACACACACACACACTTATATATGGGCCGAAAATGAAGAGATGGATGAGAAATGAGAAAAATGAGATTATTAAACCTCTTGTTTTTCTTTCGACTGTGATCGTCGTGAGGAAGTTTTACCGGCAACCATCCTTTGCAGTTCTACATGATTTGGGAATTAACATTCCTTTGTAAATAGCCGTAGTTAATCAAGAATAAAAGTAAATTTCCAATTTTATCTTTGACTGTGATCCATTATTCACGTTACCTCTCACTCGAGAATATTGAAGGCGTCACAATGGGTTCCAGATCGAAAGTTGACGGGCGAAGGTCATTTCACCACGAGGATCACTCGTAACAGTGTTTTTATTTTCAGAGTTTTGATTTGCGGTAATATTGGGTATAGCTGGGTTCTCTAACAAAAAAATGTAGGACGCTGTGTTTCTGCAGTTAAAATTCGTCTCCAAGAAATGGTTTAAAATTTTAAATGGGGAATTAATTGAGTGTAATCCAGAGTTTTCGGCACTCTACTGAACTTGGGTTTTTATTCTTAACCCTTAATTTCCTTGGGCAATCTAGTGTTAAGGAAACTATAAAATAACTGGTAATATAAGAAATTTGCTCAATTCAATATTCAAAGTCCTTTGATTATTTAAAATTTCCCAAGCAGTCAAAATGACTGCTTTTGGGTAATATAAGTATAACACACACACACTAATATATGGGCCGAAAATGAAGAGATGGATGAGAAATGAGAAAAATGAGATTATTAAACCTCTTGTTTTTCTTTCGACTGTGATCGTCGTGAGGAAGTTTTACCGGCAACCATCCTTTGCAGTTCTACATGATTTGGGAATTAACATTCCTTTGTAAATAGCCGTAGTTAATCAAGAATAAAAGTAAATTTCCAATTTTATCTTTGACTGTGATCCATTATTCACGTTACCTCTCACTCGAGAATATTGAAGGCGTCACAATGGGTTCCAGATCGAAAGTTGACGTACGAAGGTCATTTCACCACGAGGATCACTCGTAACAGAGTGTTTTTATTTTCAGAGTTTTGATTTGCGGTAATATTGGGTATAGCTGGGTTCTCTAACAAAAAAATGTAGGGCGCTGTGTTTCTACAGTTAAAATTCGTCTCCTTTGCTATGGCAGAAGAAATGGTTTAAAATTTTAAATGGGGAATGAATTGAGTGTAATCCAGAGTTTTCGGCACTCTATTGAACTTGGGTTTTTATTCTTAACCCTTAATTTCCTTGGGCAATCTACTGTTAAGGAAACTATAAAATAACTGGTAATATAAGAAATTTGCTCAATTCAATATTCAAAGTTAATTAACATTAAAGGGAATTAACATTCCTTTGTAAATAGCCGTAGTGAATCAAGAATAAAAGTAAATTTCCAATTTTACCTTTGACTGTGATCCATTCTTCACGTTATCTCTCACTCGAGAATATTGAAGGCGTCGATTTCGATTAGTAAGCGAAAGTTTATTATCACTTTTCGATTAGTAAGGTAAGCTAATAAATCCCCCCCCAAAAAAAAATTGTATATTTTTACTGTAGTTTTTATTTCTCGAATTAATTTTTAAAATGTTTTTAAAAGTATAATCATTTGTTTATTAGGTGAATATATTCCTACCACAATTCAATAGGGTTGTATTGTTCCGCATATATGGTCACTCCGCTTATAGGGTCTGATTTTTCTGGACAACTGAGCTGACCATATAACCGATACAGACTGTATATATATATATACGGAAAAATTCACATAATAAAAATTGCCTGATTTTTTTCGGCATAAATATGAAAAATTGTGAATAATTTTTCATTTCTATATTTTTTGTATATAAATACTGTCGAGACGGCTGTGAAAATATTAATCACTAGCATATAGCCCATCATATGACGGGATCAGTAAAATTTTTAATATTCCAGAACTGTTAAGTACCCAATGAGGCAGGTAATAAAATGGTTTGTGTTTTGGCTGAGAATTATCTGGTTCACTCTCAATAGTTTATTTATCGTCGTACTCCTCTAGAGTCTCCCGATCCTGTAATGCAGTTTAGAATCACATGGAATTCATTTAGTCAAATCATGTGGTTATGTATAACAAACAAACAAACTTCTTAATTTCCAAATATATATAAATTAAAAGTTAGATATTTAGTAGTCCTCGACTTATATGAAAAGAATTTATTGTTAATACCGATGATAAAATTTTCATTACAACAAAAAATAATCGATGATTGAATTTAAAATTATCACTTATATACTTAATCTATTATTTAAGTCAAATATAAAAGAAAATTATTTGCTTAATATGTAAGTTCAGCGATAAAACGTATGAAAATAATGCACGCGATATTTAAATAATTTAAAACAAGAAATGATTATATGAGATGGTTAAAGGAATGACGTCATAATGCTAGAAAAAAAATGTTATTTTTACCTATTTATTACGTGAATAAATTGATAAATTTAATCGCCTGCCCTTAGCCGAGGAATCCATTCCAGGTACAACCGCTTCAAAAATTTGCCGACAGACACCTTAGGCTATTATTATATAGGGGATATTTTTCAACTCCTCTTCTTAGCCCACTCTCCTGTTTCTAATCATGGATCTTGTTGGTGCTTCAACCCCATTTGGCGGAATTGGCGTGCTTGCAGCGTGGCGTTTGAAATCTGGCGAGGGCATCGTAACTCAACATCGATACATACATCGATAATAACGAAATTTAATTGTTAATCGAAATATATTCACAAAAAAATTGGAAAATACCAAGAGAAAGTTAGTCCAAAGGGATGAGGGAGGGTAGGCGGGATCTCATCCAGCAAAAAACTCTTTGACTTAAAAGAAACTGTATTTTGAGTGGAGGTTGAAGAGGAGTTGTAAAATTGAAATTTTTTTTTCAAATCTCTTATTTTGTTTTATGTATGGTATTTGAACCCAACCAGTTACCTTTAAATTTTAATTTTAACCCTTTGATAGTGTTGGATGAAAATTGTTGAAGTTCAGCGGCAACCCCGTGAAGCTGCAATTTATCGCCAAATCTGTAAACTCTCTAATTCTTCTCTCTCTATTTTTCAACTCCTCTTCTTAGCCCACTCTCCTGTTTCTAATCATGGATCTTGTTGGTGCTTCAACCACATTTGGCGAAATTGGCGTGCTTGCAGCTTGCGTGCGTGGCGTGCTTGCAGCGTGGCGTTTGAAATCTGGGGAGGGGATCGTAACTCAACAAATTGATACATAAACAAAAACAACATTTTGAGGAAAAATTTTACAAAAATTGAATATTTAAAATCTAATTGAATTAACAAAGAAAACACAAAGGAAACACATAACATTCATACTAAATAGACTGAAACATTCACTTAATCACAAATTAAATAAACTGAGTGTGATTTTCATCACAAATTTGTGATTTAGTGTAAATTGTAAAATTAATTTAAACAAAAAAAAAAAAAAAAAGAAAACTGTATTTTGAGTGGAGGTTGAAGAGGAGTTGTAAAATTGAAAATTTTTTTTCAAATCTCTTATTTTCAGATGTAGTTTTGTTCCGTCCCATGCTGGTAGCCGCTTTTATGTGATGTAAATTTGTAACTTTTTCGTTTCATAATTAAATGTTTTTATATATCATAATTTAAATAGTTTCATGGATCACATGCTTATTAGCTTACAACAAGTTCCTGGAGTTTCTCAAAGAGATCAAAACCGGAATCTACAATAAAAGGTAAGTGAACAATTTTCACTACCTTAATTTTTGCCTACCGACGGTATATAAATCTAACAGATAGTTTCATTTTTTTCCAGAATTCTGTCAAAAAAAAGTCACATTTTTTAATTGCATTTTTTTGCTCATTTTGCATTTTTAAGTAAAGATATGTTATTAAAATTAACATTTCTAATATTTTTAAGCATTTATTACAACTTTTTTCTTTCTATGAAAGCATCATAGAACTGAAGTTTACCTTTAGTCTCGTCGATATCCAAGTTAATTTTTGGAATTCCAGTGAAAGCAAATCTAGGAGGCGGATCCGAAGGATTATCACAATTAATTTCAAAAAATTGTCTTGCTTGACTGATTCCATCTGTACTACTATCAGAGTCACTACTATCCAGGTCATCTAGTAAACTTTCGCTACTATCATTTACAGATAATTTAGTTTCTGATTCCGAGTCACAGTTCAAATCCCAAGAAATTAGCTTCATACACTCTGAATTATCCATTATTTAAAAGTAAAAATATATTATTCAACTCTTACATCAATAAAATTATCAGGCGGTTAGTAAAATATAATTAGAAAGCTATGTACTGAAAGATAACAATTCGTCTTCTGATACAAAACATGCAAATAAGAGATTTGAAAAAAAATTTTCAATTTTACAACTCCTCTTCAACCTCCACTCAAAATACAGTTTCCTTTTAAGTCAAAGATTTAGTGATTTAGTGTAAATTGTTAAATTAATTTTACAATTTACACTAAATCACAAATTTGTGATGAAAATCACACTCAGTTTATTTAATTTGTGATTAAGTGAAAGTTTCAGTCTATTTAGTATGAATGTTATGTGTTTCCTTTGTGTTTTCTTTGTTAATTCAATTAGATTTTAAATATTCAATTTTTGTAAAATTTTTCCTCAAAATGTTGTTTTTGTTTATGTATCAATTTGTTGAGTTACGATCCCCTCGCCAGATTTCAAACGCCACGCTGCAAGCACGCCACGCACGCAAGCTGCAAGCACGCCAATTTCGCCAAATGTGGTTGAAGCACCAACAAGATCCATGATTAGAAACAGGAGAGTGGACTAAGAAGAGGAGTTGAAAAAACCCTCGCTCTTGAACCATTTAGAGTAGAAAATACAATAAGCTGAAAACTATCATTTACTGGTCATCTATACGAATAATTTGTTACTAAAATTGGAAAAAATACGGCCGAAACAGTGCAAACGAAATAGAAATCAGATTGCCTGTACGCCGTACGGGCAAATCAGTAAAGGCCCGAAAGCTGTGCCCGTACGGCATACGGGCAAAACAGGGCAGGGGTTAATAAAAAAGGTGCAATTCAAATACAACACTGTATCAAACAAATATACTTACTGTTACTGTTTTAGTTAGCTGTTTCCGTTGATGATGGCTTTCATTTAATCAAGTCCACACATATTTTCTTAGCAATCCTCTGACTCTATTCTAAGAAAGAAACAGTGGTACCAGGCACTGTTAAAAGCATTCTAAAAATTGATCAAAACTGTAAAAGAAATGGTGCTAAAATGTAATGGGTAACTTACGTATATGTTTCACTGATTAGCTTGTTTGTTTTTAATCACTTTGGCAGAAGTCCAAGTGTGATGCTGTATTTAAATATCGAAAAACTAATTCAAAAGTATTTGGTGACATGCACAATGTTCACGGACATCGTGGTATATATTATTGTCCAATATTTTAGTTTGACGCTTAATGACTGCAGTAATAAAATTAGTGATGTTCCATTTGTATAGTTTTAAGTAAAAATAGAACTGATAATTACTTTTATTGTTAACACGTTGACTGCTATGGAAGTAGAAGCAGCAAATAATAAAAGAGCATAATTATAGCAAATATAGATGCTGATAAATTTTTCAATAATACCATTGTTATTATAATATTTGAAGAAATTAATGCAATATAGAACATACAAAAACTAGCATATAGTAAGTCATATGACGGGATTAGTAAAATTTTTAATTTTCCAGAATTGTAAAGTACCCTATGAGGCAGGTAAAAAAGTGGTTTGATTTTTGGCTGAGAATTATCTGGTACACGCTCAATAATATGTTTATCTTCACACTCCTCTAAAGTCTCCCGATACTGTGAATGCAGTTTAGAATCGCTTTGAATTCATTTAGTGTGGTTATGTATAAAAAAACAAACACACAAATAAACAAACTCTTAATTTTGAAAGATATATAACTTAAACTCTAGATATTTATTAGTCCGTGAAATAGACTCCTAGACTTTTATGAAAAGAATTTGTTGTTAATACCGGTGATTAACCCTCCGAGTGGAACACACCCAGAAAAAAAGTCTCCAAAAAATACTCTAAAGTTTTAATGTGTCAGTGATCAAAGTGTTCTATGATTTTTTACTTCCCTTTGTCGACTGGATTGGAATACGGGAAACCCACCCTCGTCATTGCCCCTTTACTTCCGGTTATAAATAGATATATAAATAGATGTTATAGATTGTTAATTTTTAGTACACATAAAGCTCGTCAAGTCTCGAAGAGCATTCCATAAGAAATAATGGATTCTAAAAGAATTATTTATATTTTTTTACGAAAGTCATCCAAGATATATAAGTGGTGCAATTAGATACATGGGCTACCGCAAACGAAATACTTCGAAATAGAGATTGACAAAGCCATGAAAAGATATCAGCGTCTTTGTGCCTCAGGGAGTAGGGGTGCATCTCTCAATAAATGTCAGTCAAAGAGGACTGCAGTTCCTAAACAATCGACCTGACCCTCCTACCTCAAAACTCCATGGAGGAAAGCACTGGCAGAAACGTACAATACATAAAATTTTCGGAACGTTTTTGGAGGTCGAAAATTGTAATTGACAACCTGCGGAATTGTACGTGCGAACCGCTTAGAAGGTTAAATTTTCATTGCAGCAAAAAATAATCGATGATTAAATTTAAAATTAGCACATATGTACTTAATCTATTATTTAAACCAATTATTAAAGAACATTATTTACGTAATATCTAAGTTTAGGGATGAAACTTAAAAGAAATAAAGAAAAGAAATTAACAAGAAATTAAGTGTGATGTTAAAAGAAATGGCATCATAATGCTAGAAATAATAAGTTTTTTACCTTATTCATTTAGAATTTTACCTTGAATTTATTTAGAAAGATCATTCAAAGTTTTCTAAGCTACGTCGAAATTATTGTTAAGTTCTTCCCATTTTTTTTTTTCACAGTAATTAATGGAAGTAAAAGAATGAAAATATAATTTCTTCTACGCCCTGGAGGTAGACAGAATTTGTTGGGATACCTGGAATAAAATTTTCATTGCAGCAAAAATAATCGGTGATTAAATTTAAAACTATCACATATGTGCCTAATCTATTATTTAAGCCAAACATGAAAGAAAATCATTTACGTAATATCTAAGTTCAGTGATAAAACGTATGAAAATAATGCAGACGATATTTAAATAATTTCAAATAAGAAATCATTAAATGAGATGGTTAAAGGAATGACGTCATAATGCTAGAAAAAATGTTATTTTTACCTATTTATTATGTCATAAATTGATAAATTTAATCGCCTGTTCTTTACCGGAGAAAATAGGGTTTGAAATAATGGCATTAAACGCTCGAAAAGTAGAGAAGGACTAGATTTCGAACGTTTTAAAGACTTGATTTGAATTTTTGCTAACCCTAACTCATCAAGAATCCAATATGGATCCCCCTATTCATTCCAGGTCCAACCGCTTCATAAATTCGAGGACAGATAACTTAGGCTATTATTATATAATGGATAATTTTATATTAGTAGATGAAAAATATACATTTTATCGGTTCATATTGCTATGAGTCAGATTGAAATATTCAAGCCAAAGAAAGAAAAGGTGAATCAACGCAATCGGAACTATATGTCACCCCTTTTTTTGTCAAATTCTTTGCTTTAGTTCTTCCTAGTTGCCTTGAATGCTAAAGAATGAGAGTAATCACTTAGAAATCGAAGCACGATCGTTTGAAAAAAAGGACAATCGTAACAAATGCCTACCACGCCGTGGGAGTCATCGGTTATCCCCACCATGAGAACTTCTTCAAGCAGAATTTTATAACTCATTTTATCTGCTGCAAATAATATTTCAGCATATGCGTCGCATAAGTACATATCGGTGCCTTGGGCAAACCATCGAAAATTTGTCTGACACTCATCGTGTTAAATAATAAATAGTGAAATCTTATAACCGCAGTCAACATCGTTACATAGTATGAGACTTATTTTTTTTTTTAATAATTTGTAATTTTTACTTAATATAATTCATACTTATTATTTCTGATTACTATTTAATTCAGATATGCGTTTGTCTATAGACAAAAAATTAATTTTACCCATTCAAGTTGCTGATTTTGTTTCTATAATTATACACTGTCTACCAAAAAGTATTTGGACACCTATGCAAATGACGATATCTGCGGTCCTGAGGTACGTCACGGCCTCCGCCGGTATACATCGTGTAGGAAACAGCATCGGCATTAGTCGCATGCAAGATGCCGCGCAATTCGGAGCTCTCTGATTTCGAGAAAGGTATAATTATCGGGTATCACAAATGTGGCCGATCCTTAAGGGACATATCTAGCGATCTGAAGTACCCAAAATCGACAGTGGCCTATGTGATTAAGAAGTGGAAGGTGAGCTGTGATTGTCGGAATGTGCCCCAAGTCGGCAGACCAACAAAACTGGGAGATAGAGACCGACGAGTGCTGTCCAGAGAAATTCGGAAGAACCGCACCCAACCGATGGCCCTCATCCGCCAGGAATTTCAACAGACATCCGGGAGTATTGTTTCAAAGAATTCCCTCCGTAAGGAAGCACATCTGCTTGGTTTTCATGGTCGTGCTGCTGCCCATAAGCCTTTGATCACAAAGTCCAACCGCGCTGCTCGGTTAATGGGGTGCAAAGAACATCGAAATTGGACCGTAGATTATTGGAAACGGATTCTTTGGAGCAACAAATCAACGTTCACCTTTTACTGTTCGGATGGCAGGGTCTGGGTCTGGCATCTGCCTGGAGAACGTCTTCTGCCAGAATGCATTTTGCCAACAGTCAAGTTCGGCGGAGGTGGAATTATGGTCTGGGGGTGTTTCTCCTAGTATGAACTGGCAACCAAATTGTCGTATTTTTCTCACCTTTTACATTTTTTAATTAGTCAACTATTTGTACTGTAATTTAGTTTAAAGTTTTTCTTTATTTTAAGTTTCAGTACTCAATATTTCAATTTGACATTATTTAATTTTAAAAAATCAAATCTGACTAAAAGCATTTTTAATAGTTCTTTACTTTCCTTCTTTAATGATTCTAATGTTTGTGAATAAAAAATTTCAAGAACATATTCCCAATTTTTTTGTAGTAAATTATCTTTATTCGTCTATCCTCCAAAAAAGTAAGGTTTGTCTTTTGTGTTCTCAGATGCAAGAACACAATTTTGTAGTTGAGACTGAAAAAAGAAAGATTTATGATTTTTTGCAATGAAATGTATAAATAAACCTAATTTTTTTTCCATAAAGCTTTTTTTTTTACATAATGTTCCAAAATACTTATACGCATTGTTTCATATAGTATATTGTTTAACATTTTGTATTTTTTGTTATATTTATCTTATTTCTCGGTGTATAATTTTTGGCCGGATGTACAGCCGGATAATTGTTATATACGGCTACTGCTAATTATCCAGTATAGTGGCTG
Source organism: Pardosa pseudoannulata (assembly GCA_032207245.1). NCBI lineage: Eukaryota > Metazoa > Arthropoda > Arachnida > Araneae > Lycosidae > Pardosa > Pardosa pseudoannulata. Next base: position 31,852,360 of record CM063499.1, on the reverse strand, counting down.
GATATACCGGATGCAGTATATTGAATAACCGTTGCATACCCAATTTCGAAATCGAGAAAAAATCTTTTTGCAGATATTCCTTTACACCCTAACTGCTTATGCTACCAAGCGTTACAAAGCAGTTTGACCCTTTAGTGTTACCAATACCGCTAACCAATACCTGTTTGCCATGGCTTCTTTCCTACTCATCGTTTATAACCATCTCTGAAAGAATCAAAATTTTATTACTCTTCCATTAAAAATACACAGTATTTCCCACGATTCAATGACAAAATTTGAATTTGATAAAACACACTAAAAGCCCTTTTCTTATTTCATCCCAACATAAAGAGATGTTCTCCACAAGGTCAAAACAACTAAGATGATGGATTATTATGCAATTTATCGCTTTTAGTTAATTCTTCCTTTCTTAGATGGCGCCACTAAATTACTATTTCTGAATGTGTAGTAATTGAAAGATAAATTACTATAATTCAGTGGCGTGTGGTCCATATGTGCAGGGTGTGAACTGCACACCCTGGCAAAATTATGAGGCACAATAATTTTCAACACCTATGTCTACCTATCTTTATATGGTATATAATAAATATTATTTATAATATGTTCAAATATTATGTTGATTTGCTTGCTTGTAATTCCCGATATTGCTTGCGGTACTAGGTGCTGCACCACGTAGCGCGCAAAACGAACATAGGAAGTTCTGATGTGTACGCACTGCGCACTAAATTGATAATCACGCTTTATATGTATGAGCTACTGAAGAAGAACAGCATACTGTAGCGCTGAGGCAAGTGCAGCTATTTTTCCTTCACATGGCATTCAGAATCATCCGAAGGTACGCTTTATTAAGCGTTGTATTAGAGCGAGAACTTACGTGCTGAACCGCTTTTGGTTTTTTAACAGATTGACTGGCCATACGATTT
>CM063499.1:31833108-31846337 GCA_032207245.1 Pardosa pseudoannulata | reverse complement strand
ACAGAAGAAATGGTTTAAAATTTTAAATGGGGAATTAATTGAGTGTAATCCAGAGTTTTCGGCACTCTACTGAACTTGGGTTTTTATTCTTAACCCTTAATTTCCTTGGGGCAATCTAGTGTTAAGGAAACTATAAAATAACTGGTAATATAAGAAATTTGCCAATTCAATATTCAAAGTCCTTTGATTATTTAAAATTTCCCAAGCAGTCAAAATGACTGCTTTTGGGTAATATAAGTATAACACACACACACACTTATATATGGGCCGAAAATGAAGAGATGGATGAGAAATGAGAAAAATGAGATTATTAAGCCTCTTGTTTTTCTTTCGACTGTGATCGTCGTGAGGAAGTTTTACCGGCAACCATTCTTTGCAGTTCTACATGATTTGGGAATTAACATTCCTTTGTAAATAACCGTAGTTAATCAAGAATAAAAGTAAATTTCCAATTTTATCTTTGACTGTGATCCATTATTCACGTTACCTCTCACTCGAGAATATTGAAGGCGTCACAATGGGTTCAAGATCGAAAGTTGACGGGCGAAGGTCATTTCACCACGAGGATCACTCGTAACAGAGTGTTTTTATTTTCAGAGTTTTGATTTGCGGTAATATTGGGTATAGCTGGGTTCTCTAACAAAAAAATGTAGGCCGCTGTGTTTCTACAGTTAAAATTCGTCTCCTTTGCAATGGCAGAAGAAATGGTTTAAAATTTTAAATGGGGAATTAATTGAGTGTAATCCAGAGTTTTCGGCACTCTACTGAACTTGGGTTTTTATTCTTAACCCTTAATTTCCTTGGGCAATCTAGTGTTAAGGAAACTATAACTGGTAATATAAGAAATTTGCACAATTCAATATTCAAAGTCCTTTGATTATTTAAAATTTCCCAAGCAGTCAAAATGACTGCTTTTGGGTAATATAAGTATAACACACAGACACACACTTATATATGGGCCGAAAATGAAGAGATGGATGAGAAATGAGAAAAATGAGATTATTAAGCCTCGTTTTTTCTTTTGACTGTGATCGTCGTGAGGAAGTTTTACCGGCAACCATCCTTTGCAGTTCTACATGATTTGGGAATTAACATTCCTTTGTAAATAGCCGTAGTTAATCAAGAATAAAAGTAAATTTCCAATTTTATCTTTGACTGTGATCCATTATTCACGTTACCTCTCACTCGAGAATATTGAAGGCGTCACAATGGGTTCCAGATCGAAAGTTGACGTACGAAGGTCATTTCACCACGAGGATCACTCGTAACAGAGTGTTTTTATTTTCAGAGTTTTGATTTGCGGTAATATTGGGTATAGCTGGGTTCTCTAACAAAAAAATGTAGGCCGCTGTGTTTCTACAGTTAAAATTCGTCTCCTTTGCAATGGCAGAAGAAATGGTTTAAAATTTTAAATGGGGAATTAATTGAGTGTAATCCAGAGTTTTCGGCACTCTACTGAACTTGGGTTTTTATTCTTAACCCTTAATTTCCTTGGGCAATCTAGTGTTAAGGAAACTATAAAATAACTGGTAATATAAGAAATTTGCTCAATTCAATATTCAAAGTCCTTTGATTATTTAAAATTTCCCAAGCAGTCAAAATGACTGCTTTTGGGTAATATAAGTATAACACACACACACACTTATATATGGGCCGAAAATGAAGAGATGGATGAGAAATGAGAAAAATGAGATTATTAAGCCTCTTGTTTTTCTTTCGACTGTGATCGTCGTGAGGAAGTTTTACCGGCAACCATCCTTTGCAGTTCTACATGATTTGGGAATTAACATTCCTTTGTAAATAGCCGTAGTTAATCAAGAATAAAAGTAAATTTCCAATTTTATCTTTGACTGTGATCCATTATTCACGTTACCTCTCACTCGAGAATATTGAAGGCGTCACAATGGGTTCCAGATCGAAAGTTGACGTACGAAGGTCATTTCACCACGAGGATCACTCGTAACAGAGTGTTTTTATTTTCAGAGTTTTGATTTGCGGTAATATTGGGTATAGCTGGGTTCTCAAACAATAAAATGTAGGCCGCTGTGTTTCTACCGTTAAAAATCGTCTCCTGGGCTATGGCAGAAGAAATGGTTTAAAATTTTAAATGGGGAATGAATTGAGTGTAATCCACAGTTTTCGGCACTCTACTGAACTTGGGTTTTTATTCTTAACCCTTAATTTCCTTGGGCAATCTAGTGTTAAGGAAACTATAAAAAACTGGTAATATAAGAAATTTGCTCAATTCAATATTCAAAGTCCTTTGATTATTTAAAATTTCCCAAGCAGTCAAAATGACTGCTTTTGGGTAATATAAGTATAACACACACACACACACTTATATATGGGCCGAAAATGAAGAGATGGATGAGAAATGAGAAAAATGAGATTATTAAACCTCTTGTTTTTCTTTCGACTGTGATCGTCGTGAGGAAGTTTTACCGGCAACCATCCTTTGCAGTTCTACATGATTTGGGAATTAACATTCCTTTGTAAATAGCCGTAGTTAATCAAGAATAAAAGTAAATTTCCAATTTTATCTTTGACTGTGATCCATTATTCACGTTACCTCTCACTCGAGAATATTGAAGGCGTCACAATGGGTTCCAGATCGAAAGTTGACGTACGAAGGTCATTTCACCACGAGGATCACTCGTAACAGAGTGTTTTTATTTTCAGAGTTTTGATTTGCGGTAATATTGGGTATAGCTGGGTTCTCTAACAAAAAAATGTAGGGCGCTGTGTTTCTACAGTTAAAATTCGTCTCCAAGAAATGGTTTAAAATTTTAAATGGGGAATTAATTGAGTGTAATCCAGAGTTTTCGGCACTCTACTGAACTTGGGTTTTTATTCTTAACCCTTAATTTCCTTGGGCAATCTATGTTAAGGAAACTATAAAATAACTGGTAATATAAGAAATTTGCTCAATTCAATATTCAAAGTCCTTTGATTATTTAAAATTTTCCCAAGCAGTCAAAATGACTGCTTTTGGGTAATATAAGTATAACACAGACACACACTTATAATACGCATTTACTTAAACGCATCAGTGATAATTAATAAAGTTAATTAGAAAACATTATAAAACTAGCATATAGCCCATCATATGACGGAATTAGTAAAATTTTTAATATTCCAGAACTGTTAAGTACCCAATGAGGCAGGTAAAAAATGGTTTGTTTTTTGGCTGAGAACTAACTATCTGGTTCACTCTCAATAATTTATTTATCGTCATACTCCTCTAGAGTCTCCCGATCCTGTAATGCAGTTTAGAATCACATGGAATTCATTTAGTCAAACCTTGTGGTTATGTATAATAAACAAACACACAAAAGAACAAACTTCTTAATTTCCAAATATATATAAATTAAAACTTAGATATTTAGTAGTCCGTGAAATAGACTCCTAGACTTATATGAATTTATTGCTAATACCGATGATAAAATTTTCATTGCAACAAAAAATAATCGATGATTCAATTTAAAATGATCACATATATACCTAATCTGTTACTTATGCCAAATATAAAAGAAAATCATTTACGTAATATCTAAGTTCAGTGGTAAAAGATACTAAAATAGTGCAGACGATATTTAAATAGTTTAAAATATGAAATGATTCAATGAGATGTTTAAAGGAATGACGTCACAATGCTAGAAAAAATTGTTATTTTTCCTATTTATTAAGTGATAAATGGTTAAATTTAATCGCCTGCTCTTAACCGGGGAAAATAGAAGAAATAATGGCATTAAACTCTCGAAAAGGAGGGAAGGGGTGGATTTCGAACGCTTTAAAGACGACAGTATTTTTTGCTGTGATATGAAGCATATTTATACCAATTTATTTTAGAATCTGATCGATAGTTTAGGAGAAGATAAACTTTATTCGCTTTGAATGGATGCCTCTATCCATTCCAGGTCCAACCGCTTCATAAATTTGCGGACAGATAACTTAGGCTATTATTATATAGGGGATAATGTAATAAACATTTATCAACAGTAATAAACATTTATCAACATTGTTTTCTGAGAGAGGTGAAGTCTTGTGTTGGTGACGGAGGAAAGGCTCTCACTTGACTGGTAGAAGTTTTACACTCGGAGACTCTTCTGCTGGAGGCTCTGTCTGTAGAGCCAGGGGGCTTTACCTTGGAGAGAAACATGGTGATGGGTAGTTGTTTTCTTTATTCTTCCTTTTCCTTCAAAATTCCCCTGTACAAAGACATAACCCCGTCAACGCGATTGCTGAACTCGATGTCTTGTGCAAAATCTTGCCATGTTGCACAATTGTTGCAGATTCTCCAGGGTAAATCCACGCTTTTCAGTTTGTTCTCCGTCTTCCTCTTCATTTTCTTCCTCACTTGCAGACTTCGTCTTCTCAACAGCCCGTGGTATGTACTCTGATTCAACTCATTTCTTTGTTTGACATGCAGGGATTCTTCTCTCGCTCGCGCCTCAACACGAAACAACGCTCCTTTCCAATTGAAAAAATTACATTTAAATTGTATAGTTATATTTATCTATAAAAAGCATATTAATATAGTACCGTAATTCCGCATGTATAGTCCGCGGACTATCTGAGTTTAAAAAGCAAATTTCGTCTGACTATCTCCCTGTGCCGACTATCAGCTGGTTGATCATTTCTCAAATCATCAAAATTGATAGAAGGGGGGATAAAAGCAAGCCGCTCGAATGACCGATAATCTAATGTAAACAAAAGCACAATTCAAGAGACGTCAAGAAAACATCGTATCGTATCGTTAATAAACCATGAAAATAATACAACCCATAAAGCAGAACGAATCGGTAGTAGCAAGTAGCGCAATCTTAAATTGTTTCCTGGAGTACAGGAAAATATGGATACTCAACATTTACAGCTCCGATTGACATTACCGACTGGATGGGGTGAAGACTCCCCTTTGTCCGAGCACGAGCCAAAACAGCTGATCCGAGTACACCTGTTTACCAGGACAATAGCGTGGCGTCGAGGAATCTGGGATCTTGACAATCGGACTGAATAGACGAATAAGCCCCTGATGGATCTCGTTAATGAATGCTCGGAAATTCCGTAAAGGGACAGCCAGCGAATGAGAATTCAGCTAAAAAACATAACTGTAACTTTAACTGGAGTTCTCAAGTAACTGGGATCTTAACTGACCCAAAAAACAGTTGGCGGTACCGTAACTGACCCCCCAGGTATAAAAAGCCTACAATTTTGCGACTCAGGACTTTTCGTCATTTTTTACGTAGGTTTGTTGACCTTGTGTAGAGGCTTTCGCGTTTGTTACCGAAGCCAGCTTGCTAGTTCGAGAGATTCGTAAAATCCGCTCATATAATGAGCGGCAGAGTCTCGGATACCGAACGGGGGATAAATTGGGTTTGATTGCACCCTAAAAAGCCTCCCCATTTGTAAGAGATTATTAAATCTCTTGTTTTTCTTCGTACTGTGATTGTCTTGAGGAAGTTCTACCGGCAACCATTCTTTGCAGTTCTATATGATTTAGGAATTAACATTCCTTTGTAAATAGCCGTAGTTAATCAAGAAATTTTAAAGGGGGAATTAATTGAGTGTAATCCAGAGTTTTCGGCACTCTACTGAACTTGGGTTTTTATTCTTAACCCTTAATTTCCTTGGGCAATCTACTGTTAAGGAAACTATAAAATAACTGGTAATATAAGAAATTTGCTCAATTCAATATTCAAAGTCCTTTGATTATTTAAAATTTCCCAAGCAGTCAAAATGACTGCTTTTGGGTAATATAAGTATAACACACACACACACTTATATATGGGCCGAAAATGAAGAGATGGATGAGAAATGAGAAAAATGAGATTATTAAACCTCTTGTTTTTCTTTCGACTGTGATCGTCGTGAGGAAGTTTTACCGGCAACCATCCTTTGCAGTTCTACATGATTTGGGAATTAACATTCCTTTGTAAATAGCCGTAGTTAATCAAGAATAAAAGTAAATTTCCAATTTTATCTTTGACTGTGATCCATTATTCACGTTACCTCTCACTCGAGAATATTGAAGGCGTCACAATGGGTTCCAGATCGAAAGTTGACGTACGAAGGTCATTTCACCACGAGGATCACTCGTAACAGAGTGTTTTTATTTTCAGAGTTTTGATTTGCGGTAATATTGGGTATAGCTGGGTTCTCTAACAAAAAAATGTAGGGCGCTGTGTTTCTACAGTTAAAATTCGTCTCCTTTGCTATGACAGAAGAAATGGTTTAAAATTTTAAATGGGGAATGAATTGAGTGTAATCCAGAGTTTTCGGCACTCTACTGAACTTGGGTTTTTATTCTTAACCCTTAATTTCCTTGGGCAATCTACTGTTAAGGAAACTATAAAATAACTGGTAATATAAGAAATTTGCTCAATTCAATATTCAAAGTTAATTAACATTAAAGGGAATTAACATTCCTTTGTAAATAGCCGTAGTTAATCAAGAATAAAAGTAAATTTCCAATTTTACCTTTGACTGTGATCCATTCTTCACGTTATCTCTCACTCGAGAATATTGAAGGCGTCGATTTCGATTAGTAAGCGAAAGTTTATTATCACTTTTCGATTAGTAAGGTAAGCTAATAAATCCCCCCCCCAAAAAAAAATTGTATATTTTTACTGTAGTTTTTATTTCTCGAATTAATTTTTAAAATGTTTTTAAAAGTATAATCATTTGTTTATTAGGTGAATATATTCCTACCACAATTCAATAGGGTTGTATTGTTCCGCATATATGGTCACTCCGCTTATAGGGTCTGATTTTTCTGGACAACTGAGCTGACCATATAACCGATACAGACTGTATATATATATACGGAAAAATTCACATAATAAAAATTGCCTGATTTTTTTCGGCATAAATATGAAAAATTGTGAATAATTTTTCATTTCTATATTTTTTGTATATAAATACTGTCGAGACGGCTGTGAAAATATTAATCACTAGCATATAGCCCATCATATGACGGGATCAGTAAAATTTTTAATATTCCAGAACTGTTAAGTACCCAATGAGGCAGGTAATAAAATGGTTTGTGTTTTGGCTGAGAATTATCTGGTTCACTCTCAATAGTTTATTTATCGTCGTACTCCTCTAGAGTCTCCCGATCCTGTAATGCAGTTTAGAATCACATGGAATTCATTTAGTCAAATCATGTGGTTATGTATAACAAACAAACAAACTTCTTAATTTCCAAATATATATAAATTAAAAGTTAGATATTTAGTAGTCCTCGACTTATATGAAAAGAATTTATTGTTAATACCGATGATAAAATTTTCATTACAACAAAAAATAATCGATGATTGAATTTAAAATTATCACTTATATACTTAATCTATTATTTAAGTCAAATATAAAAGAAAATTATTTGCTTAATATGTAAGTTCAGCGATAAAACGTATGAAAATAATGCACGCGATATTTAAATAATTTAAAACAAGAAATGATTATATGAGATGGTTAAAGGAATGACGTCATAATGCTAGAAAAAAAAATGTTATTTTTACCTATTTATTACGTGAATAAATTGATAAATTTAATCGCCTGCCCTTAGCCGAGGAATCCATTCCAGGTACAACCGCTTCAAACATTTGCCGACAGACACCTTAGGCTATTATTATATAGGGGATATTTTTCAACTCCTCTTCTTAGCCCACTCTCCTGTTTCTAATCATGGATCTTGTTGGTGCTTCAACCCCATTTGGCGAAATTGGCGTGCTTGCAGCGTGGCGTTTGAAATCTGGCGAGGGCATCGTAACTCAACATCGATACATACATCGATAATAACGAAATTTAATTGTTAATCGAAATATATTCACAAAAAAATTGGAAAATACCAAGAGAAAGTTAGTGCAAAGGGATGAGGGAGGGTAGGCGGGATTTCATCCAGCAAAAAACTCTTTGACTTAAAAGAAACTGTATTTTGAGTGGAGGTTGAAGAGGAGTTGTAAAATTGAAATTTTTTTTTCAAATCTCTTATTTTGTTTTATGTATGGTATTTGAACCCAACCAGTTACCTTTAAATTTTAATTTTAACCCTTTGATAGTGTTGGATGAAAATTGTTGAAGTTCAGCGGCAACCCCGTGAAGCGGCAATTTATCGCCAAATCTGTAAACTCTCTAATTCTTCTCTCTCTATTTTTCAACTCCTCTTCTTAGCCCACTCTCCTGTTTCTAATCATGGATCTTGTTGGTGCTTCAACCACATTTGGCGAAATTGGCGTGCTTGCAGCTTGCGTGCGTGGCGTGCTTGCAGCGTGGCGTTTGAAATCTGGGGAGGGGATCGTAACTCAACAAATTGATACATAAACAAAAACAACATTTTGAGGAAAAATTTTACAAAAATTGAATATTTAAAATCTAATTGAATTAACAAAGAAAACACAAAGGAAACACATAACATTCATACTAAATAGACTGAAACATTCACTTAATCACAAATTAAATAAACTGAGTGTGATTTTCATCACAAATTTGTGATTTAGTGTAAATTGTAAAATTAATTTAAACAAAAAAAAAAAAAAAAAGAAAACTGTATTTTGAGTGGAGGTTGAAGAGGAGTTGTAAAATTGAAAAATTTTTTTCAAATCTCTTATTTTCAGATGTAGTTTTGTTCCGTCCCATGCTGATAGCCGTTTTTATGTGATGTAAATTTGTAACTTTTTCGTTTCATAATTAAATGTTTTTATATATCATAATTTAAATAGTTTCGTGGATCACATGCTTATTAGCTTACAACAAGTTTCTGGAGTTTCTCAAAGAGATCAAAACCAGAATCTACAATAAAAGGTAAGTGAACAATTTTCACTACCTTAATTTTTGCCTACCGACAGTACATAAATCTAACAGATAGTTTAATTTTTTTCCAGAATTCTGTCAAAAAAAAGTCACATTTTTTAATTGCATTTTTTTGCTCATTTTGCATTTTTAAGTAAAGATATGTTATTAAAATTAACATTTCTAATATTTTTAAGCATTTATTACAACTTTTTTTCTTTCTATGAAAGCATCATAGAACTGAAGTTTACCTTTAGTCTCGTCGATATCCAAGTTAGTTTTTGGAATTCCAGTGAAAGCAAATCTAGGAGGCGGATCCGAAGGATTATCACAATTAATTTCAAAAAATTGTCTTGCTTGACTGATTCCATCTGTACTTCTATCAGAGTCACTACTATCCAGGTCATCTAGTAAACTTTCGCTACTATCATTTACAGATAATTTAGTTTCTGATTCCGAGTCACAGTTCAAATCCCAAGAAATTAGCTTCATACACTCTGAATTATCCATTATTTAAAAGTAAAAATATATTATTCAACTCTTACATCAATAAAATTATCAGGCGGTTAGTAAAATATAATTAGAAAGCTATGTACTGAAAGATAACAATTCGTCTTCTGATACAAAACATGCAAATAAGAGATTTGAAAAAAAATTTTCAATTTTACAACTTCTCTTCAACCTCCACTCAAAATACAGTTTCTTTTAAGTCAAAGATTTAGTGATTTAGTGTAAATTGTTAAATTAATTTTACAATTTACACTAAATCACAAATTTGTGATGAAAATCACACTCAGTTTATTTAATTTGTGATTAAGTGAAAGTTTCAGTCTATTTAGTATGAATGTTATGTGTTTCCTTTGTGTTTTCTTTGTTAATTCAATTAGATTTTAAATATTCAATTTTTGTAAAATTTTTCCTCAAAATGTTGTTTTTGTTTATGTATCAATTTGTTGAGTTACGATCCCCTCGCCAGATTTCAAACGCCACGCTGCAAGCACGCCACGCACGCAAGCTGCAAGCACGCCAATTTCGCCAAATGTGGTTGAAGCACCAACAAGATCCATGATTAGAAACAGGAGAGTGGACTAAGAAGAGGAGTTGAAAAAACCCTCGCTCTTGAACCATTTAGAGTAGAAAATACAATAAGCTGAAAACTATCATTTACTGGTCATCTATACGAATAATTTGTTACTAAAATTGGAAAAAATACCGCCTAAACAGTGCAAACGAAATAGAAATCAGATTGCCTGTACGCCGTACGGGCAAATCAGTAAAGGCCCGAAAGCTGTGCCCGTACGGCATACGGGCAAAACAGGGCAGGGGTTAATAAAAAAGGTGCAATTCAAATACAACACTGTATCAAACAAATATACTTACTGTTACTGTTTTAGTTAGCTGTTTCCGTTGATGATGGCTTTCATTTAATCAAGTCCACACATATTTTCTTAGCAATCCTCTGACTCTATTCTAAGAAAGAAACAGTGGTACCAGGCACTGTTAAAAGCATTCTAAAAATTGATCAAAACTGTAAAAGAAATGGTGCTAAAATGTAATGGGTAACTTACGTATATGTTTCACTGATTAGCTTGTTTGTTTTTAATCACTTTGGCAGAAGTCCAAGTGTGATGCTGTATTTAAATATCGAAAAACTAATTCAAAAGTATTTGGTGACATGCACAATGTTCACGGACATCGTGGTAGATATTATTGTCCAATATTTTAGTTTGACGCTTAATGACTGCAGTAATAAAATTAGTGATGTTCCGCTTGTATAGTTTTAAGTAAAAATAGAACTGATAATTACTTTTATTGTTAACACGTTGACTGCTATGGAAGTAGAAGCAGCAAATAATAAAAGAGCATAATTATAGCAAATATAGATGCTGATAAATTTTTCAATAATACCATTGTTATTATAATATTTGAAGAAATTAATGCAATATAGAACATACAAAAACTAGCATATAGTCCGTCATATGACGGGATCAGTAATTTGTTTTATTTTTCAGAATTGCAAAATACCCTATGAGGTAGGTAAAAAATCGTTTGTTTTTAGGGTGAGAATTATATGGTACACACTCAATAATTTGTTTATCTTCACACTCCTCTAAAGTCTCCCGATACTGTGAATGCAGTTTAGAATCGCTTTGAATTCATTTAGTGTGGTTATGTATAAAAAAACAAACACACAAATAAACAAACTCTTAATTTTGAAAGATATATAACTTAAACTCTAGATATTTATTAGTCCGTGAAATAGACTCCTAGACTTTTATGAAAAGAATTTGTTGTTAATACCGGTGATTAACCCTCCGAGTGGAACACACCCAGAAAAAAAGTCTCCAAAAAATACTCTAAAGTTTTAATGTGTCAGTGATCAAAGTGTTCTATGATTTTTTACTTCCCTTTGTCGACTAGATTGGAATACGGGAAACCCACCCTCGTTATTGCCCCTTTACTTCCAGTTATAAATAGATATATAAATAGATGTTATAGATTGTTAATTTTTAGTACACATAAAGCTCGTCAAGTCTCGAAGAGCATTTCATAAGAAATAATGGATTCTAAAAGAATTATTTATATTTTTTTACGAAAGTCATCCAAGATATATAAGTGGTGCAATTAGAGATACATGTGTTACCGCAAACGAAATACTTCGAAATAGAGATTGACAAAGCCATGAAAAGATATCAGCGTCTTTGTGCCTCAGGGAGTAGGGGTGCATCTCTCAATAAATATCAGTCAAAGAGGAGTGCAGTTCCTAAACAATCGACCTGACCCTCCTACCTCAAAACTCCATGGAGGAAAGCACTGGCAGAAACGTACAATACATAAAATTTTCGGAACGTTTTTGGAGGTCGAAAATTGTAATTGACAACCTGCGGAATTGTACGTGCGAACCGCTTAGAAGGTTAAATTTTCATTGCAGCAAAAAATAATCGATGATTAAATTTAAAATTAGCACATATGTACTTAATCTATTATTTAAACCAATTATTAAAGAACATTATTTACGTAATATCTAAGTTTAGGGATGAAATTTAAAAGAAATAAAGAAAAGAAATTAACAAGAAATTAAGTGTGATGTTAAAAGAAATGGCATCATAATGCTAGAAATAATAAGTTTTTTACCTTATTCATTTAGAATTTTACCTTGAATTTATTTAGAAAGATCATTCAAAGTTTTCTAAGCTACGTCGAAATTATTGTTAAGTTCTTCCCATTTTTTTTTCACAGTAATTAGTCGAAGAAAAGGAATGAAAATATAATTTCTTCTACGCCCTGGAGGTAGACAGAATTTGTTGGGATACCTGGAATAAAATTTTCATTGCAGCAAAAATAATCGGTGATTAAATTTAAAACTATCACATATGTGCCTAATCTATTATTTAAGCCAAACATGAAAGAAAATCATTTACGTAATATCTAAGTTCAGTGATAAAACGTATGAAAATAATGCAGACGATATTTAAATAATTTCAAATAAGAAATCATTAAATGAGATGGTTAAAGGAATGACGTCATAATGCTAGAAAAAATGTTATTTTTACCTATTTATTATGTCATAAATTGATAAATTTAATCGCCTGTTCTTTACCGGAGAAAATAGGGTTTGAAATAATGGCATTACACCGTCGAAAAGTAGAGAAGGACTAGATTTCGAACGTTTTAAAGACTTGATTTGAATTTTTGCTAACCCTAACTCATCAAGAATCCAATATGGATCCCCCTATTCATTCCAGGTCCAACCGCTTCATAAATTCGAGGACAGATAACTTAGGCTATTATTATATAATGGATAATTTTATATTAGTAGATGAAAAATATACATTTTATCGGTTCATATTGCTATGAGTCAGATTGAAATATTCAAGCCAAAGAAAGAAAAGGTGAATCAACGCAATCGGAACTATATGTCACCCCTTTTCTTGTCAAATTATTTGCTTTAGTTCTTCCTAGTTGCCTTGAATGCTAAAGAATGAGAGTAATCACTTAGAAATCGAAGCATGATCGTTTGAAAAAAAAAGGACAATCGTAACAAATGCCTACCACGCCATGGGAGTCATCGGTTATCCCCACCATGAGAACTTCTTCAAGCAGGATTTTATAACTCATTTTATCTGCTGCAAATAATATTTTAGCATATGCGTCGCATAAGTACATATCGGTGCCTTGGGCAAACCATCGAAAATTTGTCTGACACTCATCGTGTTAAATAATAAATAGTGAAATCTTATAACCGCAGTCAACATCGTTACATAGTATGAGACTTATTTTTTTTTTAAATAATTTGTAATTTTTTCTTAATATAATTCATACTTATTATTTCTGATTACTATTTAATTCAGATATGCGTTTGTCTATAGACAAACAATTAATTTTACCCATTCAAGTTGCTGATTTTGTTTCTATAATTATACACTGTCTACCAAAAAGTA
>CM063499.1:31788108-31823108 GCA_032207245.1 Pardosa pseudoannulata | reverse complement strand
TGTACTTTATTACTTTTTAATCTTTTCATAGTTTTAAAATAATTTCATTAAATAGCCACAGTATTTTATAAATATAACTAAATATCTTATAAGCATAATTGCCTAAATTTAATCAACTAATGCTTATATTTTGCTTAATTTGCATTTATTGCAAAAATTCCGCATTGTTTAGTTTAATAAACAGTACAAAAGAGCCTTTAAATACATTTAAAACTCAAATTGAAATTTGTATTCATCTTAACAAAATTTGAAATTCATTTTTTGTTCAAAATATGTTTGGAAATTGAGTATAAACTTAATACACAAATTGTAAACATCACTTGGCAACAATTTGGCGATCACTTGTACAGAAATAGCGCTAAAAACATGGCGGCGGGGCTCCCGGAACTTGGAAATTACCCAATGAACAGCGCACACGAAAACACTAACAAGTAGCGAACGCTAATTTACTACAATGTGACAAGGCAACACAGCACGTCTTTCGACTCTGAAGTCTGCTAACAGAATATTAAGAAGTGATGACCTGAACCGTATTTATAGATCCATAGACACTTCGAGACATGCCTGGCTTTGAAGGTTCTAGAAGTACTAGCATCTAGCCCGTCATATGACGGGATCAGTAAAATTTTTAATTTTCCAGAATTGTAAAGTACCCTATAAGGCAGGTAAAACAAAATGGCTTGTTTTTTGGCTGAGAATTATTTTGGCACAAAATATTACCTTAAGAAAATTATTTACGTAATATCTAAGTTTAGTGATAAAACGTATGGAAATAATACAAATGATATTTAAATCATTTAAAGTAAGAAAGGATTAAATGAGATGGTTAAAGGAAAGACGTCCCAATGCTAGAAAAAAAAAATTGTTATTTTCACCTATTTATTATGTGATAAATTGACACATTTAATCGCCTGCTCTTAAAATGGGGATTGATATAATAATGGTAATACGTGAATTTAATAAAATAAATATCATAAAAATTTGAAAAATGGTAAAAATTTATTTTAAAAATAATAAAACAACTTTAGGAATAAGAATTCAAAAGAAAAAGCAGAAATTATTAAATTAACTAGACATTTAGAAAAATTCGGCTACGCCGAGGGCAGATCCATCAATCCGAGAAATACGACGATTAAAGGAGCAGACACTCTACCCCATGTGTTAGCTTACACGTGGTAAGAGGAATGGTTAGAATATATAAGAGTCAAGTAAAAACCGTCCAGATATTTAAATATTGACCTCCGCCCTCGCCATCCTATCAATAATGAATTTAGTATAGAATAAGACGGAGAATAAGGCTTAAAATAATAGCATTAAACGCTCGAAAAGTGGGGGATGACGTGGATTTCGAACTAGCTTTGAATTTTGCTAACCCTAACATAAAAAATCCAATATGGATGCTGTATCCATTCCAGGTACAACCGCTTCATAAATTCGTGGACAGATGGACAGACAACTTAGGCTATTATTATATAGGGGATGTGGTCCAAGCAAATATGTCGCCAAATTTGGCACCAAAAATATAGTTGCTGAAGGCCTCACTATAAAGCCAAAATAAGCATATTTATTTGTTTCTTAATTATATTTAGATTGTCTTTGAAAATAGTAGATTATAATTTAAATTCACAAGTTTGTTGTCGTTTGCATGTTAAAAATGAAAAATCTTGTTTTTTACAAAACAATTTTTCGTAAATACTTTGGTAAAATTGTCTTAATCCAATTATTTCAAATTTTTATCAAAGAACTATATTAGTTCTTTGATAACTCTGTTTATTATTGTTATAATTCTCATTACTATTAATTAAAGGGAGTTGACTGAAGAACAGGATGCCTTCGCCAACTTCGCGATAAAACTCTGAACATGGTCACCTAATGTTTTCTCCTGATATCGCCTTGTTCAAAAAGTCAATCTATATGTTAATTTATATTTTATTTATAATGTAACGTCACGGATCCTCGGGTAGAGTGTGGGTGTCGAAGTGGTTTTGACACGAAGTACAGCTTCGAACAATAACAACGTTTATTCTTGATTAAAAGAGTATGTACAAATTTTCCAAATGGAAATCACAGGGCTCAGGTGAGCTGATGCGGACCTAAAAGTCACAGGTTCAAGGCGAACCTAAAAAACAATCTGCGTACAGGGGCAAACAAATACCGTTGTATAGGGCACAATTGAGTCTTCTTGAGTCCCAGAAAAAACTGGAGTAAAGCTTTCCAAAAAAACCAACCGGCACAAAGCGAACTTCCCTTCATTCTCCGTCCTGGGGACTCTCCGGCGAAAACCTCGCGCCGCCTGTCGTTACCTCTCGCATCTTCCCATTGGCTTTTTCTTTCCGCCTCACCGTCCTGGTATCCTCCAATTGGTTCCTTCGGTGGCTCCTCACATTTCGTTGTCGCGTCTGACCGTCCAATCACCTCGGGCATCTTAAGGTGTGGTCGAAGCGAAAACTATTTGTAGTGTAGTGTCAAAAACCCAAACAGAGAGTCGCCCTGCCCTGAGCTTTAACAAAACCTCTTTGTGATGCCAATGGGGTGTAGCGACGTCACAATATTCAGATCTCCTTGTGGAACCTATTTCTTATATATTGAATGCATGTATTAAAAAATTAGCTATGATTAAACATTAAAGGTTCACTAAGGGTGATTTTTTTTATAATTTGGAGCTGCTGGCTTTGTAAACTGTTGAGAGATTAATTTCCCATAAATGCCCGGTTTCTAAGTGGTTTTGGTTAATTTAGTAAAAGCATATAATTCTACTACAATGGCACACTCTGCATCAATTAAAGTCGCCCAAAAACCAAGGTGTACAGTGTTTGGATGGAATACCTTTGTGTTTTAGTAAAACATCGCCAATAATTTGGCCAAATTTGCCAAGGGACACCCTATTCTTCAGTATTACCTTCAGGGGTCATTAAAAGGGCATAATTTAGGAGAAGCAACGGGAATCAAGTGCCTCCCCCTCCTCCAGAATTTTTAAAGGAAGAGCAATTTGGCTATTTTCCCCCTCCAACTTTTTTTAGGTTTTATTGATATTCTAAATTTGTTATTTAAATTTTACCCCCTCAGTTGAGGTGGCCAAATTACGTCCCTGATCATTATTTTTAGGGTTTGCGTACAGCGGTAAAATTTTTACCCTTCCCTATTTTAGTTTTTATACTGTAACGTATCCGATCCCTGTTTTAGGTGACACAATGAAGAATCAGGTGTGTCTGGAATAATGAATTTATTTACACCTCTGCTATATACATCATTTCTATATACAAGAAAAATATCAATTTCAGATCACAGGTATGTGATTCGATACACATAGGCCTGAGTACAGAAGTAGAATTGATGCCTCTGCCAAAATGTTGGCGATCCGACTGAAGAAACAATTCGGTAGCTCTCGCGAAAGTTCTCTGAAGTAATTAAGTAGACAGTACATTGAATTAGATGAGATAAGTTGAAATAACAACTGGTTTTCTTCGAAGAATATCAAAACAAAGTTAGAGTTCTTAAGAGGAATATGCAATCAATTCTGAATTGTAATGCATAAATTGAAAAAATTTTGAGGTGGTTCCAAACCCTATTCAATGAACACGCACACGAAAACATCAAAAAACAGCGAAAGCTAATTTAACTACAATGTGACAAGGCAACGCAACACGTCTTTCGACTCTGAAGTCTGATAACAGAATATTTAGAAGTGATGTAACTCGGAGTTAAAAAACTCAGAGTTAATCTTACCAACAGTAGCCATCACTTAGAAGGATTGGAGTCACAAAAACAAAACTGAAGTGCATCTAACTATATCCTAAGGCGAAAATGGCAGAAAACGAGTCTAACCGGTTTGAATGTTGTGTTAAAAGCGCCGTTAACCACAGAACCAATAGAAATTAGGCGCATTCAAACGTAATGAAAGGGTTACATAAGGAGAGCAGGCTCTGAAATGAACATAAGCAAAAAAATAACACGGCGAGGAGAGGAGAAAGCAGTCTGGGTTACCATATTTGGCGCTTTATCGCCCACTTGGCAGGGGGAACCCAATTCTTCAGTCAACCCTTAACACTTATTTTTCTTATTATCTATCAGTTTGTTGCTATGCAACAAAACTCCGTTGCCACACCAGTAGAAGAAAGTATCCACGCATGGAGTTTAAAAGTAAGGTGAAGAGAAAAATATAGAGAACGCTACAATATTTTTAAAATTTTTGTGAACTTTTTAGCACTAATATCGACTCTATTAAGGCAATTTGTCGCAACGTCACGAACTATTATAACTGACCTTCCCATTCATTTTCATGTCTACAACAGCCAATAGACAAACAATAAACTGCCCTTCCGTTTTAAACTAAAGCCAGAATTGTCCTAATTTGAGAATTTGCCCTACTGCGTGAAATCGCCTTATTCTTTTAATATTTTCAATACATTATTCGAATTTTAGAATTTTTGTATGCTTCTTTTTTTCTGTTTGAATTTGTTATGTTTTATTTGAGGTTACTGCTCCAGTTTTTATGACATCACAGAAAAACGTATTTACTTTTAAATTGTTTGATTGCTGTCATAAAAGAATCATCTTAATACTACAGAATTAAGTACAATTACATTCAAGATCAATTAGATATTTTACAGAAAATATAGGACATTGTAAATGTATTTCTAAGTTCAAAAGTTTACAATGTTTCTAACTGCGGATATTTCTGATTCATACAGATCATCGTTTCTAGATAACATATTTGCATATTTCGGCACGTTTAAGTTCTAGCATCTGCGCAACACGCTATTACGCGAAAAATTAAAATAAAATTTTATCTGAGCATAATGCTAGCAGTTATGCTCTGTTGTGTTTAAATAAGGAAAAAATGACAAGTATAGCGCCATTTTGTGTATACAGTTGTATAAAAATATTCAATTAGACGCCATTTGCCAGTGATGATAAAAATGTAAAGAAAAAGAAGTTTCCAATGAGGGCAGGTAATATCTCTTTCATATTGTGAATCCAAGTGGAAATAAGATTTTTGCCAAAACTAAAAAGTGAAACTCTTTCATTCATGTTCCATTAAATTCCCATGAACTACTCGAAATGTTATTCTTTCCCACTTGGCGAAAAAGGAGCCAAAACCGTTTTCTAATTAATGAATTGTTTTTCTTTTCACTTGTAAATTTTAATTTATATCTTTTGATTAAGTAATACCATTTTTATAATGCAACATACGCCAACAAAGTTGTTAGCTGTGGTATTAATTACAGTTGACTTACCGACTTTAACTTTATTATGTGAGTTTACAGATGTAAAAAACCCTCTCTTGGCTTCTCTTCAGATTTTGATGTCTTGTTATATTGAGTGAGATTTTTCCCCCTGATGTTGCAAATATGTCTTTGCTTGCTACCTGCTAGTTTTTGTAACTCTTCAGTGCAGTATTTCTTCAGCTGGAAAAGAGGATTCCATTTCCAAACGAGTTTATGAATTTGTGGTTGCCAAAGGTAAAATACGTCAAGAGCCAATACAAAAGTTATTGTAGTACAGATTTTGCCTTTATATTATATGTTGCCTTTAATATTATATTTTAGCTAATCGGTTGTTTAGTTTATATTTCATATTCTTTTATACTAATTATGCACTTAAAATAGATGTAAGTTGTTACCAGTGTATGAGAATATTCGTTGTTCTAGAAATCTGACTATGCAATAAATACTTTCATTTTCACCTATAAACCAAACATTTTTAGTCTATTACCTCATTTACATTACCAATTTTATTTTGCCATTTGGTCACAAGGAAAAAAATTAAGGAACTGATTTTGATAAAAAAAATTTCTGACATCATTTTGGGTTAAAATTATCATGCCAGGTTTAAATGAAATATAAAAATTAGATATTATTGGTAGTGTCCAATACCGAAAGAAAAACTGTGTTTTATGAGTAATGCATAGAAAATAATGGATAATTGAGGCACGACATAGGGGAAGCGAAGAAAAAGGCAGAATGTTGAAGTTGTAATAACACATATAATTGGTAATATAAAGATAATTTGAAGTGTTTACCTTATTTGTGGGATTAGGGGCAATTTTCTTGGTAGATTTAATAGAGAATTAATTTATATAGGTTATTAGCTTATCCCGTAATTCAGTTATTTTTTCTTTCTTTCTTTCTTTTTTCTTTTTAAAGCCCGCATGTCACTTAAGGGGCAAAGCATGAGGGTTCAGAAATAAATTTTAATACCAAAAACTTCTAAAACAGGATGTTTGAAGGTTGTAAAAAATATATAGTGCTAAGAATTCCTTAAAACTACTTACTTTGAGGTAGGAAGATCTATAAAAATGACAAACTAAATGGAAGTGAAGGAGAATGAAATAATAATGCAATCTAACATTCTCTATCATTCGCTACGAAGCCATTAGTTAGAAAATATCAAAACAGAAATACATTTTTGAACAACTACATCACTGACACATAAAAATTGCTGATTTCAAATATCAAAATACTGAATAATATTTTTCACATTGGAATCGGTGTAATTAATTTACTAATACTAACTAATATTTTCAAATATCAAAATACTAAAATGGAGATTATACTATTCTTAGACTGAAGAAATTGTGGATTGAAATATTTCAATCATTCATAAGAGATGATAACATGTTTAAATTAACAATTTTTACTAAAGTAAAAACAGGAATAAACATGAACTGCGTTTGCCTTTTGTCCTTCAATCTATATACCACGATAATATATAAACAAAATTGTATATAAATGACGTAAAGTTACATAACTTGATTGTTAGAGATAGTTCTGATTGCTTTTTACTTCGATATACGACTATACATCTCTACTTAATCGTTATCGGTATCGAAGTCCGTTTAACTGTTTTTCTTGTTTTTGTTCTCTAGTGATTCTGTCAACACCTAAACGGGTTCGGCAGTCAGCTGGTCGTTTAACCCTAAAGGTGCAGACTCCATGGAAAGTAGAATGTCTTCCTGTTTATTACCGCCGGTAAAGACTGAAAAACAGATTTTTGAAAATTCTATGCCAGAAGATGATCCAAACTGTAATTCAGATGTGATAAAAGAAGATTTTAAACAGGAGGATTTTTCCAAACCACGCTGGGGCCCAAACCATGCTGGAGCGAAGGAACTTGCGGGTCTTTATACGAGAGGTATGTCAAAAGTTGATGTTTAAAACCGTTTGTTAATTTTACGTATTTTTTTTTTTAGCGATTTTGCCATTCGTTCAGATTTATGGGAAATGTGTGATTTAGGAAAAGTTTATTGTGATAGATCATTTCTTTCACATAGAAATATTTGAATACTTACATGTATTTTATGAAGTAACCCTTTAAATAAATTTAAAAGGATAGAAAGATACATTTTATGACAGTGCTGTTTGAAATTATATTATGACATCCTGTTTTTATTCGTGAATTTTAAGTGGTTATTATACTCACTGAACAGTTATATATAATATTAACCATAAATTAATTTTACAAGTATATATTCAAACGAGCCGTTACTAAAAATAGCTTTAAATGATTATTTTTATTTAACTTCTAAATTTTATGCTATTCACAAATCATCGCTTGTTTGTTATTTCTCTTTTTACGTTTATATACGGTTCAATTTTTTCCGGATTCGCTATTTCAAATAATATTATGCGTTTAATTATGTTTTATGTGTCATCACTAAATATAACTCAATAAATTGATAAGTAACTGAAAAAATTTACATCATACAATGAATGAAAAACTATAAATTAGTTATGAAATATTTAAAAGTAATGCACAGAATTATACTTGTTGTGACAATTTAATTAAAAGTCAAGGTATAATGCCATTTATGTTACTTGCTTTTGTTTTAATGAATTATATATAATTAATAGGTTTTCATAGTGACCAGTGTCAATTTCAAATTCTACTTACTTTCAGAGGAAAGATATCCTTACTTAAAATACATATAAAGATAATACTGTTTTTTTAAAGGCCATATCATACATCAATCTGTATGCATTGAAAAATCAATGCATTTAGCTTATCATTTCTTTTCTTGAGAAAAAATATGTAGATTAATCATGTAATAGTGGAAGAGTTTCAACATTATCGTTTGTCAACCTAACCTAAAATAAACCCGTTGAATAATTGAGGCACGACTTAGGGGTAGCGAAGAAAAAGGCAGAATGTTGAAGTTGTAATAACATGTATAGCTGGTAAAGTAAAGGTAATTTGCAGTGTTTACCTTATTTGTGGAACTAGGGGCAATTTTCTTGGTAGATTTAATAGAGAATTAATTTATATAGGTTTTTAGTTTACCACATAATTCAGTTGAAAATTATTTGCTGTCATTTAAAAAAAAAATGTAAGATTCCTCCTCAGAAAAAGGATTCATTATTTGAATCTATTGATTTTTCAATGCTTTTAGGTTGACATGTGATAAAGCCTCTAGTATGCTATGTTTAAATATCTCAAACCCTTAATATTTATTTTTCCTGCAGTTTTTTTACCTGTAAACTATCAGATTTTATTGTTTTGCTTTTATGTTAATGTTCATATGTATTTAAATAACTACAAATTAATTTCATATAAATTGGATTAGAAGAAGGAAGTTATATAAATATTATTTTTATGGTAGAAGAGTTATGGAACAAATGGGGGGAGCATATGTTTATTTAAAGAAATGACATTCTAGTTAATCAAAGTATTATTGCATTAATTAATATAATACAATAATATATTTATAAAATTATTGAAATCATTTTACTCGTTTTTATAGTTGGGAATTTTAACAGGGTTGTAATTTTGACCGGTCAAAACTGATTTTGACCAGGGCACTGGATAAAAGTGGTTTTAACTGTCCCAAACTGGTCAGAACTGGTCAGAATTGTTAAAAATAGTTTTAAATGGTCTTAATTTTAATATATAATATCTTTTGTAATTAGAAGTGACTTTTAATAAGCAATAAAAATAGTAATGCAGTTAACCCTTTTAAAGTTCAAGCTTAAATGTTCTTTGGCATTTAATGGAAATCGTTTATAATGTTATCTATGAACTTTATAAATGCAAATTTAGTGAAAAAAAATTACATTCCTTCAGGGTTTGTGTATGTGAGAATTGGTTTAACTGAAAAACCTCCCCTTATACGCTGTGAAAATAATAACTCCCCAAAATTTAAACTATATTGGAGGAATAATGAACAATTATCATTAATATGATGCAATAAATAAATGTATAAAAAATTTATTAATTTTGTTTTTTGTAAGTACTTTTATTTGGAATAATAAAAGACAAATCAAATTCCTAATCATTTTTAGCAAAGCAAGTTTAAAAATGTATATTTGAAAGTGAAAAATTAGTTATGTGTAGTGCTACTATGTATTGATAGCTTATAGTGTCAAAATGGTAGAAAATCCAAAGAGTTATTCATATATCTTTAAAAAGAAGAGAAAAACAATTTTAACAACTGGTTTCGCTGCAAAACCACTGTCCTTTAAAGGGTTAAACAAAATATTACACTAATAAATTCATGAGATTTAACATGCTTATATAGTACAATAAGATTGTTTGAATTTTAAAAATGAACCATGCACATGCAATTGTAAAAATGTAATCTAGTTGCAGTAAAAAACATAAAATATGAGTTACAGTTAAAAACATAAAACATGAGTTGAAGTTAAAAACATAAGTTTTAAAATAAAAGCATAAATTTTAAAATTAAAACAAATAACATGACATTTTATAATTAAAATTGTTATTAGTTTATAATCATTGTAACTGCAATCACCATAATTTTGTTATAACTATTAGATTGATATTAAATATATTGAAAAGTGAATTTGAGTCACCTAGTCTGCTAGGAAAATTTTTTGTCTTCGATCCTGTAGCCTTGCTACCCTTGCCCTCAAGGCCATAGGCAGGGGGAGGGATTTGGGAGACTGGTCCCCCCTGAAACTTTGAAACACTATTAAATAGATAGACAGTGCTCCACGTTTGTGTGTGTCCACTATCTGCCTAGCTGTTTATGAACATGGACAGTTATTCTCTAACAACTGGCTCAAACCATAAAAGTCTTGCTGGCCGGAAATACAGTGCTTTCCCTTTCATTAATTGAAGTATCATTCACAAATAAAGATGTCTTTCTCCCTTGGTCCCCCTTCGAAAATAATTTCTGGCTACGGCCCAGCTTGCCCTAGTATTTCTTTATTGAAAAAAATAAGTAAATAAATAAAAATATTGTTTTTCCAAAGTAATCTTTTAGTGATTAATCTGTCTCTCCCGACATTAAATTAGCAAGTCACTGTTTACCTGGCATCTCGTATGCTGTTTTCCTCTCTTTCATTTACTCTTTATTTTGTTTTTGTGTTATGTTTTCTGCCCAAACTCAAGCAACCATTGCCTAGTTTTTATATTTCCCAATACCCACTCATAGCCAATTCAATTCTATTAGTTGTTTGCCCAAATCGTACGTATCACAGGACTAGAGGTCTAGGCCCAGGAAGTTCTGTGCCAAATGATCTCTGTGAAGCTCTGTGAAGTGAATTTCAGTGGTCAAAACTGGTCAAAATTGATATTGACCAGGATGGTTAAAACCACTGGTTTAAACCATGGTTAAAACCGATACAACCCTGATTTTTAACTAGAATATTAAAAATTGCTATATAATTTTTGGTATAGGCAAATATTAAAATTTTCTTTTTAATTTATGACTCTATGAAATGTTTTGTACCTTTTTCTGACCTTTAAGCAATTTTGTAGCAGCTAAAGTTGTAGAGTAATTCAGAAATTTTTTGATTATTTGAAATTAAACTTTCTAATTTAGATTTAGTCTTTGTATGCTTCGACAGTCATAATCTATTTTTTTTTTTAAATCTGGGTGTTGAAACATAGTCTTCTAAATGTTTAAAAATGTAAGTAATGATAAGTTTGATGCTGGAATACATATATTTGATATGGAAAATATTAAACACTTTAAAAGTGGAAAATAGATATTTTGTAATTTTCTTTTAGAAATGTTCAAATTAAATATTAAAGAATTATATTTATTCCTGAAGTGCTTACTGAATATGCATTATACATTTTAGCTACATTTGGTATTATTTTAAATGTGGCCATTTTTGTAATGATTTTCTTTTTATATTACTCTTTGAAGAATTAATAATAAATTTTAATAACTATGTAAATTCTTAATATATAGTGTAGTTTAATTAATGACCCCAGAACTGTATATTTAATAACTGTTTCTGTAATTTATTCATATTCATTGTTTTCCTTAATATGTTGAATGCAACGCTAATTTCACATTGCTGGCCCATCTGACTAACATTTTCTCATTATGCATTGAATGTTTTGGTGAAAAGTTAAGTACAACATGCAAGTTAATTTGTGCAATCATTTGTAATGTGTTAAACTGGGGCCACCAATGATGAAATTTTTAAGTCTACAAAATTTATTTGTTTCAAAATTACCTTTGGATCTAAAAATATTTGGGGCCCTGAAACCAGTGGGCCCTGGGCTCATGCCCTGCCGATAATATGGCACTGACTGCTAGTACCTCAGATACTGCAAATTTCAATTACTAGTAACTGTATTTAAAAAAATTTTTAGTGAATTTTTTTAACTATATATAATGTTATATAATTGAAAATGCATTTTCAAAAATAACACAAATCTCAAGAAAATATTTTATTACATGAACTTAATATACATTAATTAAAGTGGGACTTTGTGAATCTATATGGTCACTGGAAACACAGCATTGTTTACTATTCACTTCTCATGGTGCAATGTTTCTTGGATGTTAGGTGCTTTTTGGGAGAAGGAGACTGTAGCATGGATAATGAACTAAAGTGTGGTCTTTTACACAATTCATCTAGGAAAAAAAAAACTGCTATATTGGACTTAATACTATATGTATTTCTAGAATATCAGCTTAAATTAGTTTGTAATGCTTATATCTTTTTTTTTTTTAAGAAATTGAATCAAATTTATTGGTTTTTATATTTACATAATTCTTTCCTTAGAGCTATACTTCAATATATATAACACTTTTACAAAATTATTGATTTCCATTTTTAATAACATTATGTATATATATATCATTAAACATTAAAAAAAAAATTGGCTTGGTTAATCAAAGCTCAGATTATATTGCATATAAAAACAGTAAAATTGTTTTTTTGTCTAATCTCAAAAGTTAAAAAAAAATAACTGTCAGTGATCCAGATTTGTTTTATAATTAGTAATGATTTGCAGTTAGTTTATCGAAAAGCAAATGATATGTTGTGGTCTTTCTTGTTTCTTTAAATTATATATTACAAATATGAAAAATTACTTAAGATTTTTCTAAATAAAAAGAAATATATAATAGCATTACTTAAATTGGGAATGATACAGATTTTCATGTATTATAAACAGGGTTGTATCATTTTTACCCATTGGGGGTTTAAACCAGTGGTTTTTAACTGTCCTGGTCAATATCAATTTTGACCCGTTTTGACCACTGAAATTTACTTTTCAATATATTTAATACTAATCAAACATAGTTTACTAGCATTTGATAAAGGCAAGTTGCATTTGTTAAAAATGCCATAATATAAATAACACCAGTAAAAAACAAATAACACCAAGATACAAAAAAATTGTTTCACTTATTTTTTTTTTGTACAAGCTGTTATGTTTGTAATTTATGTTGAATTCAAAAGAATGGTTACTAGTAACAAGTTTTGTAGTTGTCTCTAAATTTAAACGATTTCGTAATTTATTGTGGATTACTCTAAACTTTGAAAATAATCTTTCTATAGCTGGCACAACAGTTCATTAGATGTATTGTAAAATCAACAAATTTTATGTTAATGCCTTTAACCTTCTTCATTGCTGCCCACCAGACATCAGGTCCAAGTGTACTGCAACTGGATTACATTTTTACAATTGCATGTGCATGGTTCATTTTTAAAATTCAAACATTCTTATTATACTGTATAAGCATGTTAAATCTTATGAACGTGTTAGTGTAATATTTTGTTTAACTGCACTACTATTTTTATTACTTTTTTATTACTTATTAAAAGTCACTTCTAATTACAAAAGATATTATATATTAAAATTAAGACCATTTAAAACTATTTTTAACAATTCTGACCATTTTTAACCACTTTTGACCAGTTTTGGAGGGTTAAAACCACTCTTATCCAGTGTCATAGTCAAAATCAGTTTTTTTTCCGGTCAAATATTGAGTCCTTTAGAAAATGTTAAGTTTATTTTTTCACATACGAAGATATTTAAAGATTCGCAATTAAATACAGCAGTTTCACAATAGAGGCCCTACTAGAATCTATTCATTAATTTATCAAGAAGTGATGCTGTGTTGAGTGTATGATTATAAATATAATTAGAGGATATCTATGTCTTACTAAAACTACTGTTAATTCATATTTTTTCAAAACTGGATTTACATCACACCATTGTTTTTTAACTTCTTGCCTTATGAATTGAGTGACGATTGTGTGTGTGCCACTTTCGATGAAAGCTTTTCTCATGCGTCGTGATCAGAAGCAGTTTCATCATGGAATAAATTATGAGCAAACCAGTGGACAATAGTACTACATTTATTATTTAATAAAACCACAGAATTTGATAATTATATTTCATTTTTATTAAAAAAATTTATTAATATTTTTATTTCATATAACATTATTTCTATGTTTTTGGTTATATAACAAAAGTAAAGTAGTGAAGAATCGGTATCTGTTTCAGTTTCTAAGGTGTCATCAGGACACTTTCCAGCACCGTTATTAGTATCAATTTTCCTTTTTGCCATTAAGTTAAATTTTTAGATTTTTTAAAGAATTTTTCAAGCACCAACAGTTAATTATTTATTGCATATAATATAATACTCTACTGCAATTACGCCTAAGAATAAACGACCAACTCTTATATTGCAACTGTAACAAACAATAATGCAAAAACAAAAACTTTATCGTCTAAAAAAAACATGTCTGATACAAGACAAGTTTTTCACTTTTGGCCAGACAGAATCATCACGTGATACGAGGTTCTCATTTTAGGCACAGCAGTATGTTGTTTTAAGGCAAAGGGTTAAAAGGTAATTTATTTTATACACATCAACACATCATATATAATTTTCTTGTGCTAGTTTTCACTTCATATTGAAGCATGTATTAATAGATTAGTATATTTCAATTTGATAATAAATAGGAATAAATACATATATGATCTTATATGATTCTTGAAAATCAACATATAATATGAACTAGATGCATTTCTTATTTTGAATTATGTCAATTTATTCATATTTGTAACTTTAAATTATATGGGATTGTTTATTTATTATTTATATTTTTAAGGGTATTGGGTGCTTTTCAGTGGAATATTTATTTAATATTTTGGATTTGTATTTTTAAAAAATATTAATATACAAGAAATTTAATATGCTATATTTATTTAAAATGTTTATATATAAAGTGTAAAACTTTGGTTGAATAAGATGAATATTAATTTTTTTGGGGAAAAAAAGCCAAAACTCTGAGAATATTTATTTTTATTGGCTTAAGCAGTTATGTACCCAAGGGTTGAGGGTTCTGCCCAACTACCATGTACCAATAGACTATATGCTCATAAAGGTTTTGAATATTATTCCAAACTCAAATTGAATTATATTTCCATCAAGTTGTAATATAATATGCACTTATGATAAAATTTGACCAAGTGGTGGGGATGTCACAGTCAAAAAATCTCTCTGCAAGCTGTTTTTAAAATCTCCCCCTATTAAAGAAATCAATTGGAGGCATGGTAGCTCAGTCGGCTAAGGTGTCAATCACATAACTGGAAAGTTATGGGTTCAAGGTTCAAGCCAACCAAAGATCTGCTGTGTTTGTTAATGGTGACTGGAACACGTAAATTAGGTTTGTGGTTACAATGTACTTCTAGTTCCCTAACAATATCAGACATGCCAACATTCAGACACTTGTATCTGGAGCAACAGCGTAGTTTGAAATTTTAACATGCTAATTATAGATTATACATAAGTACATATCCTATTGGTTTCTACATTAAAATTAAATTTAAAATATTTACACAGTAAGTTTAAAAAGTAAATTAAAATTTATTGATTTAAAAATTTATGAGTAGCTTTTTTACCTTTAACAACTTATTTTTCAGAACAGTGTTTCTTATAGCAACATTGACCCTGATTAAAATATTTCCATTTTTCTATTATCAGGGATTCTAGAGTTTGTATAGAGTTGCATTATTTTTTGTGAAACTTTGTATTTATTTGCTGAATTGTAATATTTCAGTTGTTCAAAAGTTTTGTAATTTTCTGGAGAAATCTGAGAAGTTTCCGGAGTTATCAAATTTCGTCATTTCTCCAGAGCTGCTCTGGAGAATCCGGAGTAGTTGGCATGTCTGCAATACCTCTGGAGGACTAGGGGGTGTTTTGCTTGGTTGCTGCTTCTAAATTTTGAGATCCCATTGAAGGCAGTGTTACCCATGCCCATACCATTCTTAAAGCTACATGTGCTTCTTGGGTGATACTAAATGAATAACAGTTTGTGTTAAGCATAAAGATACTTGTCTGTATTCTCAGCTGCAATGGAAAATAAATAAGAAGTCTATTATGACACTGAACTTAAATGTGCTGTATTCTTCACATAGGTTAAAACTTGATATATTTTTAGTATAGAAATCATGTTGATCATGCACATATAATCTAATTACACTGATGAAAAGCATTTTTAACAATTTTCAATAATTCCAAATTTTACAATCTCTTCTACAATTTAAATTGACATTTCTTTTTACTCAGCTTGCTTTTTTAAATGTTTGTATCTTTATACGATTATTTATTTTATTTCTATGTGTTAATGCGCATTCACCTCTACAGCATTATTTGCATTGTGTAAGTCTTTGGTGAATTGGAGACTCATGCAGCTGCTGAGGCTTTATCTTCAGATTATGAATAAAATTAATCTCCCGATCTGAGAAAAACAAGTTTCAAATAAGATAATTGACCTCGTTCAATATTCTGACATTACACACACACACACACACACACACACACATATATGTATGTATGTGTGTGTGTGTGTGTGCAGGGGCGTACACAAGGGGGGGGTTAGGGGTTTAAACACCCCCCTTGAGATCAGAGAAAATGGCAAAAATTAAAATTTTAGTAGAAATTATGCGAGCTATTATTTTTTAGAATTATGAATCCTCCCCCCTTGAAAAAATTCTGTGTACATCACTGTGTGTGTGTGTATTGTCAGAATAAAAAGAGGTGATTTTTATAATCTTTATTAAAATTTAATATACAGACAAATATGTATCATGCATTTCTGTTTTACAATAAATTGTAGGGTGACATATATTTTGTTAACTGAAGATTTTGTTCCATTTAATAAATTCATTCATCTCATTGTGGGAAAAATTCATCATATTTCAAGATATCTCTGTATATAGTAAAATAAACTTTAAATGTTATAAAGTAAATGGAGCATATTTTAATTTGTAAGATGAATGACATTAAGTTTTAATTGAAATAATGAAATGTTTGTTCTTTGACCCATTAATGCCAATCATCACATTTTGAAGATAGCTAAAAAATAATTTGTAGAATTTTTGTGTTTTCTTGGAATACTTTTTCTTTTTTGTGAAGGTAGGTAACATTAATTATCTCTGAAATTTTCAATCATCTGTTGTTATTTATTAATTTGTCATTTAGGCTAACATTTTATGACTTTTCAAGCCTTGTGTATGAATTTTCAGCAGGTATATATCTAGTAAAATTGGAACGACTAGCTGTATCTAATATCAAACAATTACTTTTACAGTATTGTATGTACATATGATCAATCTCTTATCATGAGATTATGCATTTTTTTATTGATGACATCTTATGACATTTAAAATTACTACCATTAATGCATTCATAATTACTATCATCTATTAATGTGGTTACTATCACTAACTTATTACTAATGTGAACTGTAAAATTCAAAGTTAACAGACTGTAAAATACATATTTGTCTTATATCTGTCTTATTTTTGTTCTTATTAAAAATTGTTAAAAAAAAAACTTTCTGTCTGTGTAATTAGATTATATCTGCATACAATACATATTTGTCTGTCTTTATAAAGTTTGAAGACTGTAAAATTCAAATCTCATTTTTTTCCATAGAAGTTTATATGAACAAACTTAGATTTAATTATTTATCAGCTAATATATATTTAGCAAAAATAATCGTAGTGTTGAGTTAACAAGTATAAATTTAACTACCATGCTTAACTGAGGACATTTGCATGCAATACATATTTGTCTGTCTTTATAAAGTTTAAAGACTGTAAAATTCAAAACTCATTTTTTTTTTTTCATAGAAGTTTATATGAACTTAGATTTAACTATTTATAAATTAATATATATTTAACAGAAATAATCCTAGTGTTCTGTTAACAAGTATAAATTTAACTACCATGCATAATTGAGGACATTTGCTTGCAATACATATTTATAAAGTTTGAAGACTGTAAAATTCAGATTTCATATTTTTTTCTTAGAAGTTCATATGAACTTAGATTTAATTATTTATCAATTAATATATATTTAGCAAAAATAATCGTAGTGTTGAGTTAACAAGTATAAATTTTACCATCATGCATAATTGAGGACATTTGCATGCAATACATATTTGTCTGTCTTTATAAAGTTTGAAGACTGTAAAATTCAAATCTCATTTTTTTCCATAGAAGTTTATATGAACTTAGATTTAATTATTTATCAATTAATATAAATTTAACAGAAATAACCCAAGTGTTCTGTTAACAAGTATAAATTTAACTACCATGTATCACTGAGGGAGTAACTTTCAGATTACCAAGAGTGGCTTAGATAAAACCAGTTTAGTAAATTATTCTGTAAGCATGGTGCTGTAACAATAGTTATATTGTGCAACAAGTGATCTTGCTTATTTTTCAGACATAAGCTCTGACCTACTTCTTATAAAACTGGTAAAATTCACTTTTGCTATTTTCACTGTTTCTTATTTCTAATAATGTTTTAATAACTCTGCCTTAGAATTTAGGATTTATGTTTACTTTGTTTCTAAAAAATAGAAACTTTTAATATAGAGGGAAAAGTGACAGTTTCTTTAAAAAAATGTTAAAATTTAACTCTGCTTAGTTAGAATTTAGAAACCAACCCATGTCGTTCCCGTAAGTAATCAATAATGCTAACAAACGGCGGACCGCTGTAGAAAACTTCAAAATTAGTTTGAAATGTTTCCCTTATGGTGCCTCATTTATTCCTGAGTCCGTAATGTTTCTGCTCTGCGATCGGATACTACTAAGTAGTTCATCGACCCCCCTGAGTTCATTTAAAAGCGGAGCCATTTGTTAAACGTATACGATCTTGCTAGAGCTCCAAATAGTAAATCACTTAGTTCATGCTTATCTAAGCACTGTCCAAACAATTAAGTGCTTCATATTTTAACGTTTTCCCTGTTGTTGGTGATGGAAGGAGCGATGTCCTTGAGATTTGTTAGCAACTTTTAAAAAAGCCGATTGAAAATTGTCATGTGATTTATTTATTTTTGTTTTGGAGACCTTGTATTCAAATTCAGATCAGCATTAGAAAGCAAAATCTTCATTCGTGAGTCTCTTTCTTTTTGCTTTATCAAAGTGCGAGGACGCATGTCTTAATTTACTGATGCGTGTGATTGACGTGTTAAAAACAAAGAAAATAGTTTTTTTTAAGGTTCATCCTGATTTTTAAAAACTTGATAAGCACGTTGATTTGTATTGATTAACCAGCTTTCAGTTTTACCCGTACACTGTTCGGATTCTTGGAAAAGTAATTTTCCCGATTTGCACGTTCGCCGTTTATATCAGGGCTGATTAAAAAGCAAGTAGTTTATTGAACGTGTGATGTATTTAAAGCAAAGCTAGTTTATAAGGCGATTTCAAGCAGTAGGGCAAATTCTCAAATTATGACAATTCTGGCTTTAGTTTCAAACGGAAGGGCAGTTTATTGTTTGTCTATTGGCTGTTGTAAACATGAAAATGAATGGGAAGGGCATTATAGTAGTTCGTGACGTTGCGACAAATTACCTTATTGAAAAGTTTCATCCTTATTATTAACAACTTGGCAAGCACGTTGATTTGCATTAGTTAACCATCTTTCAATTTTGTCCGTACACTGTTCGGGTTCTTGGAAAAGTAACTTTCCTGATTTGGTCGTTCGCCTTTTATATTAGGGCTGATTAAAGCAAGTAGTTTATTAGACGAGTGGTGTCTTTAAAGCAAAGCAAGTAGTTTGTTGGAAAGATTTATCCTTATTATTAACAACTTGACAACTACCTTGCTTTGCATGGATTAATCACTTTCCAATTTTGACCGTACACCGTTCGGGTTCTTGGAAAAGGAACTTTTCTGATTTGTCCGTTCGCCGTTTGTAATAGTGCCTGATTAAAGCACTTTATTTATTAGACAAATGGTATCTGTAATTCAAAGCAAGTAGTTTGCTGGAAAGTTTCTTCCTTATTATTAACAACTTGGTAAGCACCTTGATTTGCATTGATTAACCAGTTTCCAATTTTGCCCGTACACTGTTCGGGTTCTTGGAAAAGTAACTTTCCCGATTTGCACGTTCGCCGTTTATATCAGGGCTGATTAAAAAGCAAGTAGTTTATTTGACGTGTTGGTGTTTTTAAAGCAAAGCAAATAGTTTGCTAGAAAGGTTTATTCTGATTATTAACAACTTGACAACTACGTTGCTTTGCATTGATTAATCACCTTCCAATATTGACTGCACACCGTTCTGGTTCTTGGCAAAGTAACTTTTCTGGTTCACTGTTTACACCAGAGCCTAATGAAAGCACGGGCTGACTTGTCCATGGCTCTGATCCCCCCCCCTCAAATTTTTTACATATATTTAAAACTTAAGTTATGTAATTGACAAAATTAAAAAAATATTTCTGCTTAATTCTTCCAACAATATTTCATGAAACTTTACACAGAAATTTATATAAAAACAAATTATAGTTTTTATTTTTGTTGACAATTATAAACAAAAAGTGTCAAATTTATACATTTTGTGCTTAAACTTTCTGTTGCTATTTACTTATTGTTTATTATGCCGCTTGGACAAGTCAAGCGCGTGTGCCTGAGGTTACACGAATCAAGTCGATAGAACGTGCTCTTCCTTTCGGAATCGGCTTTAAGCAGTAGGTCCCGGTCTCATTAGCCCTCGACAGCAAAACAGTGAGCCATAGTGCTCCAAACCAATCAGTCGACATTCTTTCCAGTAGCAAGCAGCTAGATTCTTGGCGTTCTATCATTAATAGATTCAGGGCCGGTCTCACCAAAATTGTTTCACGGCTAACTGCGATTAATTTGTTTAAACGGAGAACTGCGTCTCACCATTGGTTGGCGTCATGAGCTAATCGCGGTTAACCGTTAAACGACTTTTAGGGCCGGTCTCATTAAAGTCGTTTAACGTCTAACTGCGATTAATCTCTGTTTAAACGGAGAATTGCGTCCCACCATTAGTTGGCTTCATGGGTTAATCGTGGTTAGATGTTAACCGATATTGGTGAGACCGGCTCTGAGAGTCTTTTTTTTCTATATTTATCCAATTCGCACGTCTCCTTTGAAAGAGACCTTTCTGTATCTCTTATAGAATTACGAAACCAAAAGAATTGAATAAAAGAGTTCGCTAGACGTTGCGCACTTAGTGCTTGGGAATATCTTAAGGAAAATTTTATATATATCATGACTCGTTTCCTTGAAATCACTCGGCGTGTTTCTTTTCATTGCAAAGGAAGTGTTTATTTAAGATTCTTCTGTATCTATGTATTATTATTCGAATGAAAAACAAGTAATTTTTTTTATCGCGAACGTTCATTTTCTGGCGTAAAAAATTACTTTAGATAACAAGTGTTTACTTAACTTTTACGTGTACGAGGTATAAGGAAAATATGGTAGTCGTGAACGAATTCATGTCGATGCTTCAGACATCGATGTTTTTTTAATCATGTGGATTCTTTTGTGTATAAGGATGGTAATTCACGAACTTCACAAGTTAGATGCATGGAATTTTGCATGTTTGTTTATGTGGTTTTTGCGCCGAAATGGTAGATGGCTCGGCAGTTTAGCTAAAGATTATTTGCACAAAATGTTTGTAGATACGAGATTCTTAGCTGACAGGAAAGTAATAATATGTGTGTAGAAATTTAACAATCAATATGTTTAATAAAGTTTTTTAAATTATAAAATTTTTTAAAGTCAACAGTCAGTTAAATTTTATATTCATTAACCTGCATACAAGTTCAGATTCGTTAATGAAAAAATAATTAAAGATTTAGTATCTTTAGATTGAAGAATCAAGATTAATATAAATATATATAATATATATATGGATATGGATATGTATATGTATATATAAGTATATATATTTACAAGTATATATATTATATATATATGTATATGTATATATATATATATGTTTATGTATATATATTTGTATATCTATATGTGTATGTATATGTGTATGTATATATATATATATATGTATATATATATGTGTATATATGTGTATATATATATAAATATATATATATATATATATATATATATATATATATATATATATATATATATATATATATATGACATGTTGGGATCCAGAGTTAAGGTGAATGGAAAACGGGCATCTTTATAATAAATTTATTTAACTTATCGTTCTTAAGGAAAGCAACTTGCGCCATTTTCATTGTTCGTGACGGAGCTATGCGTGGAAAGGTGTTGACCGCTCCATGTCCACGTGCTCACTGATCTTATCAGTTTGCAATCTCATCCAATTCTTTCAAAATGCTTCCGCCTGACCGGATTATCCTGAAGACCCCTCAACACTATGGTCCACTGCAAGCCATGACCACCGTCTGGAGGGGGTTTGGCTTATCGTGGTCGATGGCGCAGACGATAAAATAGCCTTGGCGAACGATGGCTTTCGAGGCGGTTTTTTCATTTATTTTATTATTATAAAAGAGTTCCCTTTTTAAAATCGTTTTTAACTCACGTAATTTCCAACTCCCCCCTTTTTATAGACCTGAAATATATATATATATATATATATATATATATATATATATATATATATATATATATATGTGTGTGTGTGTGTGTGTGTGTGTGTATGTATATATGTTTGTATATGTAATATTTATATAAATGTGTGTGCATGAGAGAGTGAGAAAAGCAAACTAAATCGGTAATGTAGAGATTTTGTTTGAAACTCCGAAGACTGCCCTTAGGAAATGTACTGTCAGAAAACTTCCCGTAATGTGATAGTTCAATCATGCTGAAGTAAATTTATAGTCGAAAGCCCTCATTACGGCCCGAGAAAATTCTCAGGGGTTTTCAGATCTAAAGTCAAGGGCCAAACATCGCGAGTCTTTGCTTTCCCCCTTTTTAACCCCTAATCTAAACTGACTGCTAGGGCTACATTTGGCGCTCTCGGGGACGGAGTATAACCAATTAAAATTTTATAGTGCCCTAGCGCCAGTTTAGGAAATTCTCAAAAGAAAGGGAGATACATGCTACAGGAGACATATTTTGACCCAGATTTTCCCCAGATTTTTACTTAGCCTTTTACTTAGTTTATCATGATCTCTTAGTTTGTCTCGTCCCTACAATGAAGTGTGAACCCGTCACCCGACGCTCTGGTAATGAAGGTCTTTCGTGACTAAAACGGAGTCTTGTTTAGGCCATGACTGCACCACCCGTCGTGTACTCCGTCGTAATACACACACATATACTTAAGTATGCACGAATGTTTAAATTAAAAAAATAATAAGTTATTCGTTCTGTCTTCTCTTTACTTACAAAAAAAAAAAAAAAAAAAAAAAAAATTCCGAATAAAAACCTCTTTGAATACATAGTATTAAATGAACGCCTGATATACTTACAGAGATTTGCAGAAATGCAGAAAATAATAGTATTATTATCACAGCAGACCAGCCCATTTCGTTTAAAAATTAATAAACGAAACCTCGTAACACACTTTTTAGAAACTTGCAATGCAGACATGTTTCTGAAAGGCGTGTCGTCAGGAAAATCTTATCATCTATTTGCCTAATGATTGTATCATTAGGCACCATCATTTTTGACCACACGCTATTAGTAACATCCGTAATTGAGACTAGAAGTGAAAGTCACCGTAGAATGCTCCCGTTTTTTTTCTATAAAGACTTCTTTGAATCATATCTTCTATTTCAAGTGAAATCTTTTTCGGAGGACTTGAAAATTATAGGTTTTAACCGCTTAAGGACCTAACCAGAATTAATTTGACCTACTTACGTATTAAATTTCTTTTATTCGGATATATCTCGGTATGTACTTACGATCTTGTAATCTTGCAACGTTTCTATTTAATTCTCTTAAACACCTCTAGTGTTACCTTTCTGTACGTATACTTAATATGCTCTAGCTTTTAGCTAGTTAAAGTTAATCTTACGCTCTCTTTATTTTAATCACTGCATCTCTCACTTTGTACTTTTTATCTGTGTTATTATACTCTGCCCAACCTCAAGCATCTATAGCCAATTCAGTTCCATTAGTTGTTTGCCTAAATCATATGTATCACAGAACTAGAGGGCTAGGCCCAAGAAGTCCTGTGCCAATCCATCCTGTGATCCTGTGATATCTCGGTAATAGAAGAAGGCATTTAACCATTCTAACCAAAGAACCTTGATTTTTGTGTATTGTCCTTATAAAAAACTGAAATAAATCTCCATAAAAAATTATAAAAATTGTATAAAAATGTAAGAAAAAACTTTAAAACAATTTAAAACTGGCCATACGACAATTTTCGTACCATTTCCAACATCAAAATTTGGAGAAATTTGATTGGACGAATCCCTACAATTAATTCTTATGGTCCTTCGTTGCCATTTGGATAACCTCCGAATGACAAAACTAATAATTCCATCTCCTGTTATCTTTTGCATGATAAATGGCAGATCTCTTGGGATAACATTCCTGCAAATAAATTGCGAGAAATTAAAAGAAAGATAACTAACTGGCCCCAACTCCCTTCTAGGAGACATGACGTCATACTCACTCGTCTACGAGTGGGTCATTGCAGACTCACCCATGCCCATTTCTTGCTGGGTGAAGCTCCTCCACAGTGTGCTCATTGAAAGACTCCCTACACAGTCGCACATATTTTAACTCTATTCTAAATCAATGTATATAAAATTTTTTGGTAATCCATCTCCTAATCTTAATTTAATCATTGGGGAAACTCCACATCCAAACTTGTTCCCCTTTCTTTGTCGAACTGGTTTTTATATCGAAATATGATTTTTGTTTGTTTTTCAATTTTCTAATATTCAATTTCTGATCTTTCAATTTTCAAAATTTTTTTCACTTTTTTTTCTTATATCTTTAATTATTTTATAACTTAAATTCTTAATTCTTTACTCAATTTTCAATTCTTGTTAATTTGTATATAATTCAATTTTTATTCATGTTTTCTGTTGAATGTTATGTTTTTGTTACTTTAATCTGTTTTAGAATCTGTCATTTTACCTTTTGTCAAATTTTTTTTCTAAATTTCGTCTTTAGTTTATTGTCACATCTTGTTTGGCGCAGTTTGTCCCTAGAGGATTTAGCGCCATTAAACTTCAATCAACCAACCAACCAACCATCTCCTGTTATCGTAGTGTACAGATGTCTATGGTTGCAAAAATATTTGTTTTTCTATCCCTCAATTTTCTACTCTCTAGATTTTTATGTTATGAACTCACGAATCCACCTCCATATCCCCTTCTTTCTTCTTTTAGTTGTTTTATTTTCTGATCGTTTCATTTTTCTGCGTACTGTTAGAAACCCCTGGATTAGAGGGATTGCCCCAGGCAATCCAGTTGTCCTAGTGCCATGAATATATCTCGATTTGTCATAAGTGTATCAATCTCGTCAAACATTGGTCCTTTATGCACCAAATATATTTTTCTATAATGAATTCCACTGTTTTTTTCCAAATCCACAGTGAAAAGACAGGAAATATTTAGCAGATTGTTAAAAACATCGTTTCGGGTTTCCATTTCAAATCAGCAATTAAAAGACAGGAAATGTTTAGCAGACAATCAACAAATACTTTGGTTTCTTTATCAAATCAGCAATAGAATGACAAATATATTTAGCAGACAGTTTAACATAAAATGATGGTTTGGTTTCTTTTTCAAATCAGCAATAAAGAGACTGGAAATATTTCGCAGACAGTTAAAAAAAATAGTTTGGTTTCCTTTTCAAATCAGCAGTAAAACGACAGGAAATATTTAGGAGGCATTAAAAAAATAGTGTGGTTTTTATTTCAAATCATAAGTAAACAGACAGGAAATATTTAGCAGACAGTAAAAAGAAAATATTTTATTTTCTTTTTCAAATCAGCAATAAAAACACAAAAATATTTAGCAGACAGTTAAAAAATAGTTTGGTTTCTATTTCAAATAAGCAATAAAATGACAAAAATTATTTAGCACACAGTTTTTAAAATAAAATGGTTTGGTTTCTTTTTCAAATCAGCAATAAGGAGACAGGAAATATTGAGCAGACAGTTTTTTAAAAATATTGTTTGGTTTCTTTTTCAAATCAGCAGTAAAACGACAGGAAATATATAGCAGACATTAAAAAAATAGTTTGCTTTTTATTTCAAATCAGCAATAAAAAGACAGGAAATATTTAGCAGACAGTAAAAAGAAAATGGTTTGGTTTCTTTTTCAAATTAGCTGTAAAACTAGAAGAAATATATAGCAGACATTAAAAAAATAGTTTGCTTTTTATTTCAAATCAGCAATAAAAAGACAGGAAATATTTAGCAGATAGTTAAAAAATAATTTGGTTTCTTTTCCAAATCAGCAATAAAAAGATAGGAAATATTTAGTAGACAATAAATTTTTTCTTCATATCAGCAATAAAGAGATAGGAAATATTTGATAGAAAATTTAAAAAAATATTTAATACAAACTTCAGATATTTCTTTAAGCATACATATCAGAATTTTACATGGCGAGAATTTAAGTGTATCACAAATTTTTAATCCTTCATAAATTAAATTCATCATATAAACAAAATGATTCTTAACATTTTATTATAGCGGCTAGACGATGACCGAATGGTAGACTGGTTACTCTTCGGAATCGGAGGCGCGGGTTCGAACCCCGCTGTTGGCCTGGATGTTCATAGCCGTTCAGAATTGGCTTGAAACATTAAGTCCCGGTGTCATAAGCCTTTGTGTAGTACAAAAGTACACAGTAGCTCTCTTAACCAAACTAAATCAATTTAACATACTAGATAGCGAGGTGCATGATTTTTCTGGGTGTTTGTTTTAATCAAACTGTAATTCGAATGTTTTTCGAATCTTTCGTGTCGGTATAGGATGAGAAATGGGTCTGTCTATCGTTACTTCCGTGTTCTGGTTTGATTACTGTTCGGTAATCCTCCCGATTGAGGCAAAATCCTTTTAAAATGAAGGCGGGGTATTAGCCCGGTGACTGATGAAACCGTTTGGGTATTACCGTAATGGCGACAACTGACGTTGAAAAATTCGTTCGATTTCTCTGTTCATTGACGTTCGAGAAACAATCCATTACGCCCTTTAATATATGGAGTGGCATTATTGAATCCGTGCTCCATTACCACGTTTTATCGTGGCAAGGGGTCGTGCGATGCTTGGAAGTGCTTTAAAACTCCCCCTTTTTTTTCAATGTGGAAAATACCTTTAAAACTGCCCCTTTTTTTTATGGGAAACTGATTTATTTATTGTTATTTCTGTTGCGTATGTTTATTATCGCATGTTTTGAAAAGTTTTCATACAACAGCATTTGATAATACATTGCAATTTATTTTCTACAATATTTGTTTATGGCAAATGCAGCATGCATTTTGATTTGATTAATGTTACAATCTTTATTTTGATGTCATTAACCCCTTAAAGCGCTGAGTTTTTTTTTTTCTGAAAATCTGGTAAAAAAATTACAGTTTTTTTAATAGATTTGTAAATTTGCTGACTAACTTTCTTGTCGTTTGGGAAAATTCTGCCTCGTTTTGAATTACACCTCTGTTCCAGCAAAGCGTTTTTTACATCATGCTATGAAACAATTTGTTTGGTTGAATTTCGTTTTCCCCCTGTTACACGACTTGCAGCTTCAGTATGCACGTGGTTGTGAAGGGAATACACTGTCTACCAATAAGTATTTGGACACCTGTGATAGAAAAACTAACTTTATTCAAAATCAATAGTTGGTAGAGCCTCTACGAGAGGCAATTACAGCGTGAACCCTCCCTGAATACTTTTCACAAGTCTTTGTATTACAGCTAGTGGTATTGTCTTCCACTCGGCTTAGAGTAGACATACAAGTTACTTCACCGATTTTGGACGGGTAGTGCACCCCTTGATTCGGCGATCCAACTCGTCCCAGAGGTTCTCGATAGGGTTCAGGTCTGGATTCTGAGCAGGCCAGTCCATTCGATGAAATCCATTGGCACCATACCAAGCCTTGGTTAACCTCGAAACATGACAACTGGCATTGTCGTCCTGAAAGTGACAGGGGTCTAACCCGTAAAACTGCCACAACGTAGGAAGCACATTGAGTTACCAGCGGCCTGCCGCCCACCAAACGGAGTTTGGTGTGGGGCGTTTAGTACAGGCGCGGCGTCCACACCCAGACACGAGCTCGGTCCGCTGAGCTCCAGCCCGTAGGCCACGAGAGAACCCGAGAAGTCCACTG
The DNA here is from genome assembly GCA_032207245.1 of Pardosa pseudoannulata. NCBI lineage: Eukaryota > Metazoa > Arthropoda > Arachnida > Araneae > Lycosidae > Pardosa > Pardosa pseudoannulata. Next base: position 31,795,344 of record CM063499.1, on the reverse strand, counting down.
TTCCCAGACATCTTGCGGCGTCACCAACGAGCTACCGCCCCGCTCGCCCCCAGGAAGAACGCCCGGCCGAGACGCAGGTCTCGCGCCACCGGAACAACCCGGCAAGCCAGTCCACCAACTTGTCGCGACACATCGCCGTTTATTAAGACAAGAAAAGATAAAAAGTACAGGTGTTACATGGAGAAACAAAACATCATTTTCTGCTTCATTGCAGACTAAGCTTTCGACTGGCCTTGGGGTCCGTACAGGCCACTTGGAAACACTGGCCGCGCGACTGGTCCCCTCGGTCGAGAATGATAACATAGACCGACAATTTTAAAAATAATACTGCATAGTCCAAAAAATTTTTTTGGGAAACTATGCTATAAGTCAACAAGCTACATTAAAGTACATAACACATTGCGGTGATTAAAAAAAGCATTAGAAAAGAAAAGATCAACTGATAAGGTTAAATAACTGGAACAAGAGGTACTAAACAAGGGAACTATATATAGCATGTACTAAGGTAAAAAGGTATTAATCGTTAGCTCGGGATAAAAACTCATTGATTACAAGAACAGACAAATATGTGCAGTGTAGTTTAAAAGCAAGAGTTGACTAAAGCTACATGTCAACATGTTACATTTATGTACATAACACTTTGCGTACGAACAATAACACATTAGGAAAGAATTTAACATTAGGAAAGAATGTAACAAGAGATTATAAGGTACTAGTGCTATAGACACTGTACAAGGGAACTAGATAAAGCCTATACTAATACGAAAATGGTACTTAGCGTTAACTCGGAAAAGAAAACTCCTTGTTAACAAAAGCAGACAAGATTGACATCGTTGATATTAACGTTCGTTGGTATTATATCAAAAAGACGAAGTTACTACATATAATGGTGAAGACAAGTGAAATAAAGGTGGTAGTAAAATCAGTTACTATAACATAAGTAAAAATAGCACTTTGCACTCTTAAGTAGCAGCATTAGGAGAAGCGTGAGCAGTATGTCAGTGTAGCATAGATAGTGGCTAGGGTTGCCGTTAACAGAGGGCCTCGCTGTCTGAGTGGGCCTTACAAGCCTAGTAATCAGAGGCCACGCGATTGAGCCCCTCAGTTACAAGCCCTGTGGGGTTCTGCAGTTCTGAAAATTAAGGGTGGGCAACATTGTCCTGGTTGGAAATTAGCCATGTGTAGAGACCAACTACCTTGTTGTGCATAATTCCTGTTCTGTACAGGCTCTCGGTCCAGCCCGAGTGTGCTTCCGGTGCCTGTTTTCTCAGGTGAAATTGCCTTGTTAGTGGGCCGTGTCTATAGTGGGCAGTCTAGAAGGTAGTGCATGGATGTGCCCCTCTCTCCACAGACGCATTGAAGCACATTGTCATTCAAAATAGTGCAGTAAGCATCGGCGTTGAGTTACCATGAATGGGGACCAAGGGTCCCAGTCCATACTAGGAGAAACACCCCCAGACCATAATTCCACCTCCTCCGAACTTGACTGTTGGCAGAATGCATTCTGGCAGGAGACGTTCTCCTGGCAGACGCCAGACCCAGATCCTGCCATCCGAACGGTAAAGGGTGAACCTTGATTCGTCGCTCCAAAGAACCCGCCATTGTCCCATTAATTAGTGTCTAGAGTCCGCTGGCTCCGTAACAGTTATAGCCGCAACCTAATTAAAGGTGCTGAATTAATCAAAATTAAGTTTATTTAAGCAGAAAGAGTAAAACTGTACTTCTAATATTCTAAAAATTACAAAAACATATAGTGTTAAATTTAGAACTTCACTTGTTCCTACTGTCCGTCAATGTGTTCTTTATTTTTGCCGATTTAGCTTTTTTTGTCGTCAGCTGAAAAAAAAAAAAACGTTGGCAAGATGAACATATACCAAGATGAAATATTTGGCAATTTCATGGATCGGTATATAAGCCGATCCCACCATTTCAAGTCTATAAAATAATATAAAGTTGCTTAAAGGTGATATGCTCCTTTAAGAAGTTTTCCCGCTTAGGATGTTGTGATGTCTTGGTCCCTTGGAAAACATTTTAAGCGGGTTCCACTGTATAGCGCAGCATTGCCCAACCTTTTACGGCTCACGTACCAGTTGGTTGTATATTCGGCTAAATTGTACCATTTTGTAAAAATGATTATATTTCGTGAAATTTACGAGAAATATATATTGGTATAATGTATATTATTTATTGTAATTTCAGTTGTAGGGGGTGACTAGGGAGCGGAAAAGGGGGTAAAAGTTATAAAAAAAATTGTTATACAAATAAAGGGTAAATAATTTGATTACATGTTTATTTTAAATTTCGCCCGTGTGAGATACGGGCAAAAGCGTTAATGGGTTAACGGGTATCCAACTTCTTAGTATAAATCTTAAAAAGAACTGCGGAAGCTCATTAGACAAAGGTATGAAACTCAAAACTAGAGGGTTTCGAGGATCAAGACGGCTAAAGATCCGCCGTGTTCATTAAAGGCAGCTGAAGCGCTTAAAATAGATTCTTGATCGCATTGTCCTAAACGATTCCTCTAGAAGTGACAGCATCATCCGATTTATGTTGAATGGATCTACATTGAGCTTGGTTTTTAAGCAGAAGGAAGATAGTATCCTCGTGAGCGATTGACTGGCTTTTCAACCCTTCTCTTTGACGATTCAATTTATTTTCCATATTCGGTCTGTTCGCGGCCCGATAAGTGGAAGATTTTGATCAGCAGTGTTGTTATTTTTCACCCTTTGCCTCGTATGTTTATTTAGCGGAATGATGAACCCTTTGATGGTTCTAAGAAAACGCTTTCTTGGGAAACAGTGCACAGAACAAGGAAGTGTTCTGTACAATGTTCGGTTTCGAAACAGCCCGAGGTACTAGGGCATTAAAGCAGAAATGATTCTGATCCGAAAATTTGCGTTTGTTCCAAAAATTATAAAAAACAGATCTTAAACAGATCTTCCCCCCTAAAATTTGAAATGAATTTTTGGAAAAATCTGTATTTGAAAATAAAAAAAAAAGTTTTTTAAAACAATCTTCCACTTTAAATAAAAAATATATGAATGAATTTTGAAGATAACCAGAAACTGTTATATCTTTTCTCACATTTTTTCCTTTTATTGCCGCGTTCACAGTTTTTTTTTTTTTTTCTGCCGAAGGATAGTAATAATATGTTATTTTCTTTTTAAAGCAATATGTTAAATTTTAAATTTATGTATTCAGAATTAGAATTGAAGTTTTGTTTTCTCGATAGCCAACACACACTTTGATATATGTGTGTTTGTATTTTTTTTATACAGAACACACTTATATTTGCAACTATCTAAGGTGATATATATTAGAACATATTAATATACTGATATTTGGTAAACGATAAATCCCAATACTAAAATTCAGATATCCAGCTCTAGTTTTGACTACTGCATTCGCAGTATCGGGAGACTTTAGAGGAGTATGGAGATAAACAAAATCTTAGCGAGTAACCAAATTCTCAGCCAAAAAACAAACTATTTTTTTTTTATTTGTTTCATAGGATACTTTACAATTCTAGAATATTAAAAATTTTACTGATCTCGTCATATGACGGGCTATATGCTAGTTATGTGATATTCTGTTGCGTAATGCATAAACAATATGGTGCCAAATTCAGTGTAAAATGCAATGATTTGGGCGACTATTTAAATGATGGTCAAGATATATCTCTATAAGACGTGTCGAGACTCAAACTCCCAGTTTTTTTCTGTCTCCAGTGAAATATCAATCGCTTCTTTGTCATATATTGCTGGAGCAACCCACGATTTTATAGCGTGATCCAAACATCTCGAATATAAATTATCCATCTGACACCAACGAATCATAATTTCTCAATTAATCAACATCTTTTACCGAAAAAGAAAACTCTCCTATTAATTTGGCAGACGGCGATAAATTTTGACGAGTCATGCGGTCTCCTGAACTGGAATTTTCATTGCCGCGAACATTTATTTAATTGGATAACTTATCTCTGGGATTTATAATATTTCATGTCGAAAAGTGCACTCAAATCACAAAGCTTTTGAATTTTTGAAGTACGATGTTAGGTGTGGAGAGAATGTTAAGTTGAAACTGCATGATTAACTTGGTTGTCAAATGATATAAAATATATGATAAAAATCTTACTTCTCCCTCTCATTCAGTTATATATAGCAGACAATCAAAAATAGTATGGTTTCTTTTTCAAATCTGCAATAAATACATTGGAAATATTTGGCAGACAAAAAATTGTTGGATTTCTTTTTCAAATCAACAATATAACGGCAAAACATATTTAGCAGGCTTTCAAAAAACTGTTTGGTTTCTCTTTCAAATCAGCGGTAAAAATATAGGAAATATTTGACAGAGAATTGAAATATAGTTTGGTGAAATAGATTGGTTTAGTTACAACCATTTCTGATTTTCTTCTCGTTTAAATCTTCCAATCGCATTATTATTGTCTTCACTTATCGCTTTATAATTTGGCTATCATGAAGTGTTACTTAAAATTTGGCGAAAACGAGCGAATACTTGATGCTTACAACGGACGAACACATTCAACAATAAAAAGACAGGAACTATTGAGCAGACAATCAAAAAAAGTTTGGTTTCTATTTCATATCAAAAGTAAAAAAGTAGGAAATATTTGACACACAATTAAAAAAATACTTTGGTTTCTTTTATAAAATTTCTTTCGTTTTATAAATATTTGGTTTCTTTTAAAATATAGTTTGGTTTCAATAAAAACAAAAACAAAAAAAAAAACAGGAAATATTTAGCAGACAATCAGTATGGCTTCGTTATTAAATCAGCAGTAAATAGGAAATATTTGACAGACGATTGAAAAATAGTTTGATTTCTTTTTCAAATCAACAATAAAACGACGGATATATTTAGCAGGCATTCATTCAAGAAACTGTTTGGTTATTGTATTCACTTATCGCTTTCTAATTTAGCTATCATGAAGTGTTACTTAAAATTTGGCGAAAACTAGGGAATACTTGATGCTTACATCTGGCGAATACATTCAACAATGAAAAGACGGGAACTATTTAGCATACAATCAAAAAACAGTTTTATTTCTATTTCAAATCAAAAGTAAAAAGATAGAAAATATTTGACAGACAATTAAAAAATACTTTGGTTTTTTTTATAAAATTTCTTTCTTTTGTTTTAAATATATTTGATTTCTTCTAAAATATAGTTTGGTTTCAATAAAAAAAACAGGAAATATTTATCAGACAATCAAAAATAGTATGGCTTCTTTTTCAAATCAACAGTAAATAGATAGGAAATATTTGGCAGACGATTAAAAAATAATTTGATTTCTTTTTCAAATCAACAATAAAACAACAGAAATATTTAGCAGTCATTCATTCAAAAGACTGTTTGGTTGCTTTTTCTAATCAGCGGTAAAAATATTGAAAATATTTGGCAGTTAATTAAAATGAAATAGTTGGTGAAATAGTTTTCTTCAGTTAAAACGGTAAGACATTCCCGAATTTCTTCCCGTTTAAATCTTCCAATCGTATTCTTATTGTCTTCACTTATCGCTTTCTAATTTGGCTATAATGACGTGTTAATTAAAATTTGGCGAAAACGAGCGAATACTTGATGTTTACAACGGGCGAATATATTCAACAATAAAAGACAATCAAAAAAGCGCTTGGTTTCTCTTTCATATCAAAAGTAAAAAGATAGGAAATATTTGAAAGACGATTAAAAAATAATTTGACTTCTTTTTCAAATCAACAATAAAACGACGGAAATATTTAGCAGGCATTCATTCAAAAAACTGTTTGGTTTCTTTTTCAAATCAGCGGTAAAAATATAGGAAATATTTGGCAGAGAATTAAAATATAGTTTGGTGAAATAGTTTTCTTCAGTTAAAACGGTAAGACATTCCCGAATTTCTTTCCGTTTAAATCTTTCAATCGCATTCTTATTGTCTTCACTTATCGCTTTCTAATTTGGCTATAATGACGTGTTAATTAAAATTTGGCGAAAACGAGCGAATACTTGATGCTTACAATGGGCAACTTTCTTTCTCGGAGCCAACTATTTTTTTCTTTTATTTCTTTTCTGACTTATGTGAATGGAAGTGCCTGCCATTGTTTGAGTTCCGCTCTGCCATGACCTCCTCGCGCGCGTGTGTGGATCCTTTTTTCAAACACAATTAAATGAATGCCGACGCCGCGAACCAAACCGGAAAGCGAAGAATTTGGGAGGGGGGAAAAGATTGGGGGTACAGAGCATTGTTGTGCTTCCAGGCGGTTTTATCCAAGTGGTAGGTGATGTTATGTTTATATATAGAAGAGTTGGGCGTGTTTTCCTGATGATATTGTTTAATTTATTTATTTCGTTTTTGTTGTGTCTGGGTGGATTATGGTCGCTTTTTTATTCAAGGCCATGAAGAAAGTGCCTTACTGGCTGAAATCTGAAAATGAGTAACTAAAAACATTTTCCAAAGAATTCAAGTGCAACAGGTTTAATTTTTACTATTTGTATGTTTTAATGGAATACCGTGTTAGTGGAACAGGTAGTGATAGATTTGTTGACTTATGAGATGTTAACCCTTAATTTGAGAAGATGTTTTTTCGAATATTTTTTAATTTCTGTTATTTTTTCATGTGTATATAGTCATTAGGATGTCTGTAAAATAAACGAAAAAAAATATCATTTTCCATTTTTGAGATAATTAATGTCCGCTGTGGCGAACACTGGCAATTATGTTGTATAGTAGTTATAAATATATGTTTTTGATATTTGTTTAAGAAAATGTTGTTCTCATTTAAATTTATAAGTTTTAAACTTTGTTGATATCTGTGCTTAAATTTAAAAATAAATTTTAAATTCATTCGAATTATTTTTCTTATTTAATATTTAATATATACATCATTCTATTCAATTTGTGAATCCAGTGTATAGTCAAAAGTGGCCAATGTTCCCAATTGGGAACATCATGAAAAACGCAAAAGAAATTTTTTTTACCACAATTAAATGACGAAAACGTGCTAAGAGTTTCATCCTTACTTGAAATTTTCACCAGCTATATTAAAACAAATTTGTTCTTCTGGTAAATCCCCTATGTAATAATAGCCTAAGTTGTCTGTCCACCAATTTATGAAGCGGTTGGACCTGGAATGGATTCCCCGGCTAAGGGCAGGCGATTAAATTTATCAATTTATCCACATAAGTAGGTAAAAATTACAATTTTTCTAGCATCATGACGTCATTCCTTTAAAC
>CM063499.1:31781966-31788008 GCA_032207245.1 Pardosa pseudoannulata | reverse complement strand
TGTGCTGCGCGTGTCATATCTTTTTCTTGGTCCTTTATAAACTAGTTCAAATCCTTTTTGCGAGTGTGGAAAAGCCCGTCGCTCTCTCTATCTCTGCTTATCTTCCTCCAGTGGCCTTGATAGGGAAGTGGGGGAATGAAAAAATAATAAAATAAAATAAAAAAATAAATAAAAAAAAAAGGATTCTGTCCCAAATTTTGTATTTTTTTGCGAATGCCATCATCCTCGAAAAAACCCGTCTCTCTGTGATCTTTTTGCACAACTTGATACGGGGGAGAAAAATCGACTCTTTATTAGAGCTGTCGACTTCTCCGGTCGTTGCCCATCGAAACCCTCTGTCGATTCAGAGGGGAAAACCGTGGAAGAGTACTACAGTTTTCAGTGTGCCATGAAATGAAAGCTTCTCAGTTCTAGATTTGTCGATCAGGAAAGACCGGAATACATGTATTATATGGTATTTCAGTGTAATGCTTCAATCCTTCGCTTACTAGTTATATGAAAATAGAAAGAAAAAATCCTTTCATGGATTATTATAGTTAAAATGGTATTCTATGATCCTGCCAAATAAAATTTGTAAAATGTTATAAGTGGTTCGAATGGCTAATGGGAGGGGATATGTATACATTAAAAAAACTAAAGAGGCAGTTAATTTAGATCAGTCATAGTTAACACATTGAAACGGGAGACGGGAATTCCCGTCTTTTATTTTTCAACTGTTGGCGACGGATGACGGAAATCTACGTTTTTTGGATTTTTTTGTTATCACTTTAACAAAAAATGTGCGGGAACTGAGGCTAGACACTTTTCAGAGCATACCGTCTTCAATGTGTTAACCTGATTCTATCGTCTACTAGAGGGCGTTCTAACTTTTATGGTATGCGGTAGGTTTTTTTTTCCAATACTAAATGACTTTCTTTTTTTAAAATTATATGGACTTTTTAAAAACACCGAAATGAAATTTTTTAAGTATAGTTTAAAAAAATTATATCGTTATTAAAAAAACATTTTCATTAAATTTTTAGAAACTATTTTACCGTTTATTTTTATTATAGTTTTAAAATTTCAATTTAAGGACCAACATCTGTAAAAACTAAAATTTTGGAAATATACTTGTATCACTGGCACATACGTTCAGCTTACGTTGCGTAAGTTAAACTAAATTTTATATACGTCAGCTTACTGTAACTCTGCTTTATTAATTTTATAAAGTAACTTCCATATGTTATAAATCACCCTTACTGTGGAAGTATAAAATTTTACTACTCACAGAGATACAAAACCGTTGGTGGGTATGAAAAGGTTGATTACTCCTGATTTAGATGATACATTTTTTTATTATATTAAAATGACATTGTTATAAATAATATTTAAAAAATAGATAATAGCATAAATATAAATATGTTTTTTTTTCTGTATTTACTTCTTCGACAAATCTGAAACATCTTCAATTTAAATTTATGGAAATATACTTGTATCACTCACGCATAAGTTCAGCTTACGTTGCTTAAGTTAAACTAAATTTTATGTACGTCAGCTTACTGTAACTCTGCTTTATTAATTTTATAAAGTAAGTCCTATTTTATAAATCACCCTTACTGTGAAAGCATAAAATTTTACTACTCACAGAGATACAAAAACCGTTGGCGGATATAAAAAGGCTGACTACCTCTGATTTAGATGATACATTTTTTAATTATATTAAAATAACATTGTTATGAATAATATTTCAAAAATAGCTAATAGTATAAAGACAAATATGCTTTCTTTCTGTATTTACTTTTTCGACAAATATGAAACATCTACAATTTAAATTTATAAAAATATACTTGTATTAAGTTCTGCTTACGTTGCGTAAGTTAAACTAAATTTTATATACGTCAGCTTACTATAACTCTGCTCTATTAATTTTATAAAGTAATTTCCATACTTTATAAATCACCCTTACTGCGAAAGCATCAAATTTTACTACTCACAGAGATACAAAAACCGTTGGTGGGTATGAAAAGGTTGACTACCCCTGATTTAGATGATACATTTTTAAAAAATATATTAAAATAATATTGTTACAAATAATATTTCAAAAATAGCTAATAGCATAAAGACAAATATGTTTTCTTTCTCTATTTACTTCTTCGACAAATCTGAAACATCTGATTTTCAATTTCATGTTACCTAACTGTTATCTAGAACTCATATTTGTAACCACATAGGAGGCCTAAATATATAAGGAAAGTCACAGAAGATAAATGTTTGTTGAAAAAATATCTTTAAAACTATTTTTATTACTTAAATTAGGAACCTCACATGATGTTTAAGTTAAGGACTTTTCTTTTTTATTTTAAATCTTAAAGACGGAAATCCCCCCTTTCACACTTTCCTAATCAAAAAGCATCTTGCAAACTAACCAATAACAAATTATACATATCTTTTTATCACTGATTGTGTTTTCGCGTGATTAAACGATATACTTCCGTAACGCGATACAGTTCGTTTTACTAGAGGAATTACAAAATTAATAACATTTCACGCAAGTTTTTTTAGCATCAGGAAATCCTTCCGTTAAAACAGCTAAAAAATATATTTGTCTCTCAAAGATTAACTTAATCAGTCACGGATTCAAATATTCCTAAGTTGAATCATTCTACTTTGCAATCTGTTCTCTTTTCCAATCCAAAGAGATTTTCATAAAAGGCAAGACCTCTGAACAGGGAAAAAATGATGCATTGTCACACTAATAGTTCACTTATAGTGACATAGAGATTTTGAATTAAACTACACCAATAGTTACGTAATTTTTTTTACCATTGCGGAAAACATGTGGGATATCTAAGGTAATGAAACAAATGCATAACATAACGTAAATGAAAAGACTGAATAAATCCACCTGTAGCTTTTGAATGTTACCAGTGGCAGACGATATTGTTAACTGCCGGATGTAACGAACAATTCATCGAATTTTCTTTCAGAGAGTCACTTTGAATGTCAACCTATTACAAAGAATACCGCAAAATACACTCAGCTTAACAAGAAAGAGAACTAGCATTGATGTAATTCATTTTAGAATGGGTAAAGGTCGGCCTCTAAGTTTCCCCAGTCGTGTGAATTTTGTGGTGTTCAGGAATTTGGCAAAGTTAAATAATTTAAGTCGAGTTACTATGTTCATTTCCATTCATTATAATGAATGCATAAAGTCCTTCAGAGGTAAAACCAAAAAGCATTTACTAAAACCGAAATCTAAGGAAAATCCCTATTTAAGGTAACTGGTTTGACTATTCTCCCTCTCTGAGCTAGCACTCAACCGGATTACTTCATTAAATAAAATAATTTCTAATTTTCTCCAAAGTTGTATTTCGTTCTGAAGATATGAAAAACTTATTACTAATACTTTTCCGTATGTAACGCAGATTACATCGATTCGGAGCGCTACAACCTACTATTCTGCTACATGAGAGCTATTTATAGGAGATAGAGCTATTTATAGGAGATTAGAGGTGATTTATAAAATTTTATGCTTTCACAGTAAGGGTGATTTATAAAATAGGACTTGACTTTATAAAATTAATAAAGCAGAGTTACAGTAAGCTGACGTACATAAAATTTAGTTTAACTTACGCAACGTAAGCTGAACTTATGCGCGAGTGATACAAGTATATTTCCATAAATTTAAATTGTAGATGTTTCAGTTTTGTCGAAGAAGTAAATACAGAAAGAAAACATATTTGTCTTTATACTATTAGCTATTTTTGAAATATTATTTATAACAATGTCATTTTAATATAATTTTTAAAAAATGTATCATCTAAATCAGGGGTAGTCAACCTTTTCATACCCATCAACGGTTTTGTATCTCTGTGAGTAGAAAAATTTTATACTTCCACAGTAAGGGTGATTTATAACGTATGGAAGTCACTTTATAAAATTAATAAAGCAAAGTTACAGTAAGCTGACGCATATAAAATTTAGTTTAACTTATACAACATAAGCTGAACTTATGCTCGAGTGATACAATGGACCGGGACCTATTGCTAAAAGCCAACTCCGAGTGGTTACAAACGTTCATGCCATCAGAGGGATGGACTCATGTACCCATAGAGAACCCATGGACTGCAGTATCAAAGAGCAGTACTTTACCATTCGGTTATCGTCCGGCATTTATAGCGTCGGAGCAGCTGACTCAAAAGAGAGCGGTAGCCCATGACGTGTGGACTTTTTCGGACAATAAGAGGCAAGAATAGAATATAAAACATCCATTAAAAGAAAATTTATAGGAAACTTTTATTATAAAAGTGGTAATAATACATTATTCTAGTGGTAATACTATATTGTGTTTACTATACTGGACAAAAACCATTGGATACTGTACTTGTCTTTGGTTAAAGTATCTTCCACTTTCTAAAAGTAATCCTAAAACTATCTTTCAATTTAAAAACAGCAATCGACTTAGCGCCCCTAAATTTACCCACTTTCATGAGGGGTATCACTGTATAAAGATCCAGGAATGAACCCGGTATAGTTATAATTTAGAGGTTTCATAAAAAATATCAAAAGTTTGCATAGCAAAACATTTATGAAAACCATTAAAATTCTTAGCAGTTTCAGTCGAACAGAATCGGAGTAGAAAAGATATTTCTCAGCATTTTTATTTTAACCTCTTCGGAACAGCCTCATGGAAAGAGCGATGACTTTTCGAAGGCAACAAGTCCCAGCATTTATCCGTCAGAGACGTTTGGCTGACCTTGTGCGGAGACCTTACGTCTGCGAATGGTCAAGGGGAAGTGGATAGGTGTTCACCTTCACCCCATAGACACAACACAAACTGCTCATCCCATCCACGAATCAGAAATGGGCGTAACAAAAGAGATTTAGTTACGTCGAGATGTTTTTTTCTCCCCCAAAATAGTGAATAACGCAACCTTCCACACTAAATAGGTGGATACCTAAACAACTCCTAGGAAAAGTGCTGTGAACCCAGACAAAACAAAAATGCGTTTAGTTCTTTTAGGAGAGGCGGCACTGGGAATCGACGTTATACGGCTACACATGCCAATAATCATTGTAGCAATTTCATACTCAAAAGTAACCGAATTATTACATTGTATTTGCTTATCATATCTAGAAATTCTTGTGAAATTCGTTTAACATATTCGTTTGACCTCTCTAAGAGCGCGAAATTATTTTGTTCCTGTACGTATGCGTCTACTTGTAAATAACGCTATTTGTGATTCAATACTAGAATTAAATCCGTTGTAGAACTTGATGGGTTTGTGACAACGTCTGATTGTCTTTGTATTTTCTTTAGAATCATGCTTTAGATACACCGAAAGATAGCCTAACTGGTAGGACCTTTTTGTACTGGACATACTTGGGACATTTTGGTACTGATATGCAACCCAATATACACTCAGCCGTTCGGAGTCGGCTTAAATAACTAAATTCCTGTTCAATGCAGCCTCCCGTGTTCCAAAAAGTTTTAACATAGTGCTCCAATCCAAACTAAACCAAACCTATCTACGATAGTGCCTAATTCGAATTTGGCATTCGGTGTTAGAGAATGTGTTAACTTTAATCCACCGTTTAGTTACTCGAAATAGTGTAGCGAAAGTAGCTCCGAATAAGAATCTGTTTTTTATGGTACAATTTCTGTGTTAAAATTCGTAACGTTTACCACACACATAATATAAATGTTCTCTTATTTACTACAAATACAAAATATATCACAATGTTTGAAAAATAGGAATTTTGCGAAGAATATCCCCATAGTATCACAAAGAAAACATATTTTAATTTAATTACATACCTCTCTGTATATAACTCTATCATATTTAAGCTAAGACACTGTTAATACTTTCTGCAGTTTCATTTACCATATTGTCAGTGATAGTTAACGACAAGCAGTTAATTAAATACATAGCTATTTATGCCACTTTAGGCTAATGAATAACGATATCATGTATCTTGCATTCATTTTAAAGTGAAGTTGGTATTTTAATTTTGATCTTTTTCACAGAGAGTTTTAACGCTACTCTTTATGCACTAAATTAA
>CM063499.1:31769466-31776966 GCA_032207245.1 Pardosa pseudoannulata | reverse complement strand
TCGGTACCCTAAACATCAAACTGAAAAATATGATTTTTTTTTTCAATTTTAAAATAAGGATCTTTTGTGAAGTTGACAATTTTAAAAGTATATAAAGAATATATTTTCAGTAAAAAATTAATAGCTGAAGTGTTTTGTTAGACTTCTGCAGGAGGAGTTGAGTTGATGGTTGGGTTTGATTTGGAGTTTTAGGATTCACTGTTTTGCTACTAGAGGGATACTTATACCATGACTTACTGCTTTAATAAAGTTCTGAACTTTAAGAACATTCTAGCCAGCAGTGGGATTCAAATCCACGAACTCAGGTACTGATGATCGATGCCCTACATATTAGTGTATCGTTTAGCAAATTTCTTTGATAACATTTACCCTTAAACATTTATCCTTACATTTACCCTTACATTTACCCTCTCTCTCCTCTTTCAAAGGGAAAAAATTTCATAAAAAAATGCTTAGTTAGACTTTTGAGGATATATAGTATTTCCTGTCTTTGGTCGATTTTAATCATGTTAAAGGTTTACTGTCCCTTTGATGTACACTGTACTCTTACACTTTAAAAAAATGAAAGTTTTACAGTAAACATTGTAATTATTTCATATTTTATAATACAATTTAAAGCCCATCCAGGAAAATAAAATCTATTTGAACAATTCATTCAATTGAAATTGAAGTTTTTAAAAACCATTATAACTTTTTCAAATATTAATATTTTTTCTCTAAATTTTATTTCCAGATATAGTAAAACTTTTACATAAGATTGTAAATGGATTTTCAGCTATTTATTAGATTGTATTTTTAAAAATATTTTAATGACATATGGTAATTACTTGTACATATATGTATACAAATAATTTCATGCACTGTTTTATTCCATACATTTTTGAAAATCTATATAAATATTTAACACTTGTATCTTGAATATTAAGAAGAATACATCATTTTTAATGAATGGACTTCAAGAAAAAACAAACATGTATAAAAAGGCATTTAACGTTTTCATTTGTTAAAAAAGCCCCTATAAATGAAATTTTTATTCGTAAACAACTTTTTTCAAATTGGAGATACAGATTTTAAATTTCTCAAAAGTATTTAAAGTTTTCATTTATTGAAAAAAATTCTTATAAATGAAATCTTTATATGTAAATACACTTTTCAGCGTTGGAAATACAGATTTCAAACTTTGCAAAGTCATTTAAGGTTTTTATTTGTTAAAAATAGTCCCAATAAATGAAATATTTATGTGCAAATACCTTTTTCAATATTGAAGATAAAAACTGAAATTTGTATTTCCTTGTTTTTCATACATTATTGAAAAGATATATAAAAATTTAACACTTGTATCTTAAATATTAAAAAAACACCATTTTTAATTCACGGATTTCAAGGAAAAAAAAACAAGTATAAAAATGCCTATAATATTTTCATTTGTTAAAAAAAGCCCTATAAATGAATTTTTTTATTCTTAAACATACCTTTTTTCAACATTGGAGATACAGATTTTAAATTTCGAGAAAGAATTTAAGTTTTAATTTGTTGAAAAAAGTCCCTATAAATGAAATATTTATATATAAATACACTTTTCAATGTTGGAAGTACAGATTTTAAATTCCGCAAAAGAATCTGACTTTTATTTGTTAATAAAAGTCCCAATAAAGGAAATCTTTATGTATAAATACCTTTTTCAATTTTGGAGATAAAAATTTTGAGATTTGTATGCTTTTGTTTCTCATACATTATTGTAAAAGTTATTTAAAACTTAACATTTGTATCTTAACATTTGTATACACCACTTTTAATGCGCAAACTTCAAGTAAAAACAAACATGTATAAAAAGGCATATAAAGTTTTCACTTCTTAAAAGAAGCCATTATAAATGAAATTTTTATTTGTAAACACCATTTTTCAAATTAGAGATACAGATTTTAAATATAGCAATAGTATTTAAAGTTTTTATGTCTTAAAAAAATTCCATTATAAATGAAATTTTTATTTGTAAACACCTTTTTTCAAATTGGAGATACAGCGTTTATATATAGCAATAGTATTTAAAGTTTTTACTTCTTAAAAAAACCATTATAAATGAAATTTTTATTTGTAAACACCATTTTTCAAATTGGAGATACAGATTTTAAATATAGCAATAGTATTTAAAGTTTTTACTTCTTAAAAAAGCCATTATAAATGAAATTTTTATTCGTAAAGACCATTTTTCAAATTGGAGATACAGATTTTAAATATAGCAATAGTATTTAAAATTTTTACTTCTTAAAAAAACCATTATAAATTAAATTTTTATTTGTAAACACCATTTTTCAAATTGGAGATACAGATTTTAAATATAGCAATAGTATTTAAAATTTTTACTTCTTAAAAAAAGCCATTATAAATGAAATTTTTATTTGTAAACACCATTTTTCAAATTGGAGATACAGATTTTAAATATATCAATAGTATTTAAAGTTTTTACTTCTTAAAAAAGCCATTATAAATGAAATTTTTATTCGTAAACACCATTTTTCAAATTGGAGATACAGATTTAAAATATAGCAATAGTATTTAAAGTTTTCATTTGTTGAAAAAAGTCCCAAAAAAGGAATTCTTTATATATAAATACACTTCAATATTGGATATACAGATTTCAACAAGTGAAAAGTCATTTAAGTTTTTAATTTGTTAAAAAAAGTCCCTATAAATAAAATCTTTATGTGTAAATAGGTTTCTCAATATGGGAGATAGAAATTTTGAAATTTTGTGAGGTTTTGTAAAAAGGATAGACCGATAATTCAAGCCAATAAAAAAAAAAAATTCGATGTATTGACTCTAGTTGTGTTACTATGCCCGCTTAACCAACTTGAAAAGTCAATAGCTTTCTTTATTTTCCAGGAATCTTTTCTTAGAGAAAGAGAAAGTGAAGATATATGTTGCTGCGTAGGGAAAACCTCTCATCCGACGCCTGTTATACAATGGTACAACGGAGACATCTCAATACAATACCTCATCCCACCAGATAAATCCGTGGAGAAACAAACCCATCGCTGCCTCTAAATGATCCTCTTATTACAAGGGGGGGGGGAGAAGCGTCGTGACCTTGCGCTTAACCGGATCGTCCTTGACCTCCTCCTCTTCCCTGCCTTCTGGAGAAGAAGATGAGCGGTAACCGCCATCAACAACAAATAATTAACTCCCTTCGCGATGGGATGCGCAGGTATGCACCTGACCAGAAAGGTGGGGGAAACGCATGATGTCACGCAGCGGCCGCTTGTTTGGGAATACTTAATAAACGGGGCTCTGACAGCGATACCTGCGCATCAAACAACACGATCGTGCAGATCGGAAATGTTGTGTAATCCGAGCGTTTTGCCTGAAATGTAAGAAACGGGATTGCTGAGAAAAATAAAAAGTGAATGGCATGTTTAGAGCGGATTTGTTTTAATAAGTAGGTCTAGGCAGAGTGGGGAAGGTGAGAGCATTGAATCACGAAATGTTTGTGAGGCGTAATTTTGATAGTTGTCTGCATGTAAACATAGATTAAATACAGTATGATAAAAAAAAAATTGTACAGTCTGAAATTTGATTTATTTTTAGGATAAAAGAGCAACTATAGAAGAAAAGGGGAATAAGTAACGCATCCCAGTTTGAGACTGGTACGACATTTCTTTTTCATCTCGGAAATATGATATATTAATAACTAGAGAATAATGCGTATTGAATTTTTGAATTGGATGTTCAATTTTTTTTCACAGGTTTCAGAATGTGGATACCTAAGGAGAAGAGAACAAGAATCCTCCACTCAAAAACACATTGGTTGATACACCTTATTATCATTCTCAATATAAAAGAGCAACTACAGAAAAGGGAAATAAGTAACGCATCTCAGAAAAGTTTGAGAATGGTCCAACATTTCTTTTTCATCTCGGAAATATGATATATTAATAACAAGAGAATAATGCGTATTGAATTTTTGAATTGGATGTTCAATTTTTTTCACAGGTTTCGGAATGTGGATACCTAAGGAGAAAAGAACAAAAATCCTCCACTCAAAAACACATTGGTTGATACACCTTATTATCATTCTCAATATAAAAGAGCAACTACAGAAAAGGGAAATAAGTAACGCATCTCAGAAAAGTTTGAGAATGGTCCAACATTTCTTTTTCATCTCGGAAATATGATATATTAATAACAAGAGAATAATGCGTATTGAATTTTTGAATTGGATGTTCAATTTTTTTCACAGGTTTCAGAATGTGGATACCTAAGGAGAAGAGAACAGGAATCCTCCACTCAAAAACACATTGGTTGATACACCTTATTATCATTCTCAATATAAAAGAGCAACTACAGAAAAGGGAAATAAGTAACGCATCTCAGAAAAGTTTGAGAATGGTCCAACATTTCTTTTTCATCTCGGAAATATGATATATTAATAACAAGAGAATAATGCGTATTGAATTTTTGAATTGGATGTTCAATTTTTTTTCACAGGTTTCAGAATGTGGATACCTAAGGAGAAGAGAACAAGAATCCTCCACTCAAAAACACATTGGTTGATACACCTTATTATCATTCTCAATATAAAAGAGCAACTACAGAAAAGGGAAATAAGTAACGCATCTCAGAAAAGTTTGAGAATGGTCCAACATTTCTTTTTCATCTCGGAAATATGATATATTAATAACAAGAGAAAAATGCGTATTGAATTATTGAATTAGATGTTCAATTTTTTTTCACAGGTTTCAGAATGTGGATACCTAAGGAGAAGAGAACAAGAATCCTCCACTCAAAAAGACATTGGTTGATACACTTTATTATCATTCTCAATATACTGATTTCGGAGCCTTATAAAAACTTTGGTCCCCTCATTTCGGGGGAACATTTTGGGAAATACGTTTCTTATTCCCTTTGTATCAGTCTCCCATCACATCAAGTGTTATCACATTAAGTGTTAAGGAGGAGAAAGTATATTTTTTATAGTTCTTAGAAATGTAGGAGATTGAGAACAGAAGAATGAGTCGTATCCAGTGTTGTTCTTAGTACAAGACACTAAAATTTTAACAGCTTTCAAAAATATGAGAGAGTGAGAAAAGGAAAATAAGAGGTGAATTATACGAAGGTTTGATTGATACACAGCAAAGTTTTTATAGCTTTCAGAAATGTGGGAGATTGGATTGCAGGAGAATAAGTCGTATCGAGCGTTGTTCTGAGTACAAGGCACTAATTTTTTTTTAAGAGTTTTCAGAAATATGAGAAACTATGAAAAGGAAAATAAGAGGTGAATCACTTGAAGATTTCAGTGGTGCAAAGTACACTTTTTATAGTGCTTAGAAATGTTGGAGATTGGGAATAGGAAAAAAAGTGTTTAAAACAATATTTTGAGTGGGAGACAATGGATTTTTAATAGAATTATTCAGAAATATGGGAAACTGATACAAGGGGAATAAGTAGCGTATTCCCCGAAATGTTTCCCCGATACGAGGAGATCAAAGTTTTTATAAGGCTCCGAAATCAGTAGATTTTGAATTAAAATAAGGTGTATCAGCTGATGAGTTTTTGAGTGGAAGACGATGAAATTTTTAAAAGTCACAAGACATATAGAAAAGAGAGAATAGAAGAATAACAAAAGCTTCATATGAAGTTGCAATTCAGAGATGACAGTTGTTCGTAAAATAGTAAACTGAGTGGTGAACAGTAAACTTTTTATAGAGCTTAGAAATGTTGGAGATTGGGAATGGGAGACTAAAATGTTTAAAACAATGTTTAGATTGGGAGACAATGGATTTTTAACAGGATTTTTCAGAAAATTGGGAGATTAATACAATGGGAATAAGAAGCTTATTCCCCAAAATGTTGTTCCGAAACGAGGGTGAAGAAGTTTTTATAAGGCTCCGAAATCAGTAGATTAGAATGATAATAAAGTGTATCAACGGATGTGATTTTGAGTGGAAGACGATGAATTTTTTAAAAGCCATAAGACATATAGAAAAGAGAGAATAGGAGAATAACAAACGCTTCACACGAAGCTGAAAGTCAGAGATGACAGTTGTTCGTAAAGTAGTAAATTGAGTGGTGCACAGTAAACTTTTTATAGTGCTTAGAAATGTTGGAGATTGGGAATAGGAGAATAAAGTGTTTAAAACAATATTTTGAGTGGGAGACAATGGATTTTTAATAGAATTATTCAGAAATGTGGGAAACTGATACAAGGGAAATAAGTAGCGTATTCCCCGAAATGTTTCCCCGATACGAGGAGACCAAAGTTTTTATAAGGCTCTGAACTCAGTAGATTGAGAATGATAATAAGGTGTGTCAACCGATGTGTTTTTGAGTGGAAGACGATGAAATTTTTAAAAGCCACAAGACATATAGAAAAGAGAGAATAGGAGAATAACAAACGCTTCACACGAAGTTGCAAGTAAGAGATGACAGTTGTTCGAAAAGTAGTAAATTGAGTGGTGTACAGTAAACTTTTTATTGTGCTTAGAAATATTGGAGATTGGGAATAGGAGAATAAAGTGTTTAAAACAATATTTTGAGTGGGAGATAATGGATTTTCAACAGAATTTTTCAGAAATGTGAGAGACTGATACAAGGAGAATAAGAAACGTATTTCCCAAAATGTTCCCCTTAAACAAGGAGACCAAAGTGTTTATAAGGATCCGAAATCAGTAGATTGAGAATGATAATAAGGTGTGTCAACCGATGTATTTTTGAGTGGAAGACGATGAAGCTTTTAAAAGCCATAAGACATACAGAAAAGAGAGAATAGGAGGATAACAAACACTTCACACGAAGTTGCAAGTAAGAGACGACAGTTTTTAATAGTTATCAGAAATGTAAGAAGCAGAAATCAGGAAATTAAAGTGTATCAAATGATATTTTGAGTATTGGAAATATATTTTAGTCCCTTCCGTATATGTTGCAGATTTAGAAGAGGAGAATAATTGATGAATCACGCAATGTTGTGAGTAGGGAATAAAATTTTTAACATTTGTCAGAATTGTGGAGAAATTAGACAAGGAGAACATGGCATGTATCACACGATGTTTTGCGTGAGAGACATTAAAATTTTTTATAGCTTTCAAAAATGTTGTTGACGGGGTGAAAGAAATAGAATGGATGGATTATAAACACAGTGTTTCAAAAGGGGATACGTTTTAACTATTAACTTAAGAGGAAATGAAGATGAGGAAAATTAATAGTGAAAAATCGATCATAAAAACAAAGAACCCATTATTTATATCTGGAAGTTCTGAAGTTTTGTATATCAAACATTCACAGAGTAAAAATTATTTTTGCAGAAAATTCATTAAAAATTTATTTTTATAAGCTGTCATATTATAAATTTTTACAAAGAACCAAGTAAAAGATTTTCTAAAACACTTCATTTAGTTTACATTATAGAAAGCATAAAATTATCGAGGGGAAAATAATCGTAC
The DNA here is from genome assembly GCA_032207245.1 of Pardosa pseudoannulata. NCBI lineage: Eukaryota > Metazoa > Arthropoda > Arachnida > Araneae > Lycosidae > Pardosa > Pardosa pseudoannulata. Next base: position 31,769,530 of record CM063499.1, on the reverse strand, counting down.
CATATTATTGTGATTAACTAGGAATCATCTTTAAAAAGAGAAGGATAGAGAGAAGTAAAAGTGA
>CM063499.1:31756966-31764466 GCA_032207245.1 Pardosa pseudoannulata | reverse complement strand
GGACATAAATTTAATTTTTACAAATTCCGATCTCTGGTTGTCATATTGGCAAAGAAAGAAATAGCAAGATTTGGTGCAAAGTCTACAGCTGAAATTAGTCTTAAAACTTCTGGTGCGATTTTCTACTTTGCCTAGTAAGCCCAAAACTTTACATTCACTGATTCTAAATCAAAAAAATTGCTTCCAAAATTTTAGAGTGTTTAATTAAGAACTTTAGAGTGGATAGTGTTCAATTTTTAGAGGCATCTTAATCAAATAAATTAAAAAATTGAAAATAATTGCTATGTGGGCTCTTTATATCAAGTTTACATTCTAAAACATTAAAAAGAACATTGTAAAGCATTCTAAAACATTGTAAAGAAACAAAATGCAATGACAGGCGTTTCACTTAAATAAATATAAGTTAGTATAAATTAAATATGTCCCAGGTTTCCAAATCTATAAAGAATTATATTTTGTAAAATACTTTTTTAAAAATTTCATAATTATAAAGTATTCAACAAAATACAGGTCCTAAGATTTGGCGCTCCAGTTTGGGGTCCGGTATGTCCCATATTAGAATCCTATCCTTTGACTGAAAAAACCCTCTGGCCTTATAACAATCTGGAGTTTACTATGATTCAAGAAAATCATATTTACTATCCTGAAACATACCCTATGAATTTAAAACTGTTATACCCGAAGAGTCCGAAGATCCTGAACTTCATACTTCGAAACAATTTTAAACGTAAAATATATCAATTCATTTTAATATATATTGATATCCTTTCCATTTTATTTATAGCTACACCAACAGCACACTAGTCGATTACAACAATATTTCACTGACACTCCCATGGCACAGTCGATGTTGACAAATTCGAACCTGAGTGCTACATAAATTGCAGCACTCAGGCATGAGTGCAGGCATAAATTTATCCCATGGTATATCGATAAGGATTATATTTTCATCTCTATCATTTTTAATTTCAATAACAGAATGATAAATGGTAACAATAAAAATAACTATTAAGCACTGTAAACCCCATAGACATTGTGGGCGACTGAAACCTAATGTAGTTCGAGAAGATTATCTTTAATATCAAGAAACAACTCCGATGGAGTCAAAATATAATAATAAAAATAACTATAAAGCACTGTCAACCTCATAGGCATTGTGGATGACTGAAAGCTAATGTAGTTCGAAAAGATCAATTCTAATATCAAGAAACAATCCCAACGGAGTCAAAATATAATAATAAAAATAACTAAAAATGTACTGTCAACCCCATAGGTATTGTGGCGGCATGAAAGCTAATGTGGTTTGAGAAGATCGTCTCCAATATCAAGAAACAACCCCAATGGAGTCAAAATATAATAAAGAAATGTCCACAGCATAGGCATTGTGGCGGCATGAAAGCTAATGTGGTTTGAGAAGATCGTCTCCAATATCAAGAAACAACCCCAATGGAGTCAAAATATAATAATAATAATAATAACTATAAAGCACTGTCAATCCCATAGGCATTGTGGCATCCTGAAATGTAATGTGGTTCGAGAAGATCATCTCCCATATCAAGAAACAACCACAACGGAGTCAAAATATAAAAATAAAAATAACTATAAAGCACTGTCAACCCCATAGGCATTGTGGCAACCTGAAAGCTAATGTGGTTCGAGAAGATCATCTCCAATATCAAGAAACAACCCCAATGGAGTCAAAATATAATAATAATAATAATAACTATAAAGCACTGTCAACCCCATAGGCATTGTGGCAACCTGAAAGCTAATGTGGTTCGAGAAGATCATCACCAATATCAAGAAACAACCCCAACAGAGTCAAAATATAACAATAAAAATAACTATAAAGCACTGTCCACTCAACAGGCATTGTGGCAGCCTGAAAGCTAATGTGCTTTGAGAAGATCATCTCCAATATCAAGAAACAACCCCAACGGAGTCAAAATATAAAAATAAAAATAACTATAAAGCACTGTCAACCCCATAGGCATTGTGGCAACCTGAAAGCTAATGTGGTTCGAGAAGATCATCACCAATATCAAGAAACAACCCCAACAGAGTCAAAATATAACAATAAAAATAACTATAAAGCACTGTCCACTCAACAGGCATTGTGGCAGCCTGAAAGCTAATGTGCTTTGAGAAGATCATCTCCAATATCAAGAAACAACCCCAATGGAGTCAAAATATAATAATAATAATAATAACTATAAAGCACTGTCAACCCCATAGGCATTGTGGCAACCTGAAAGCTAATGTGGTTCGAGAAGATCATCACCAATATCAAGAAACAACCCCAACAGAGTCAAAATATAACAATAAAAATAACTATAAAGCACTGTCCACTCAACAGGCATTGTGGCAGCCTGAAAGCTAATGTGCTTTGAGAAGATCTACTCCATTATCAGAAACAACCTCAATGGAGTCAAAATATAATAAAATAATAACTATAAAGCACTGTCAACCCCATAGGCATTGTGGCATCCTGAAATGTAATGTGGTTCGAGAAGATCATCTCCCATATCAAGAACAACCCCAACGGAGTCAAAATATAACAATAAAAATAACTATAAAGCACTATCAAACCATAGGCATGTGGCAGCCTGAAAGCTAATGTGGTTCGAGAAGATCTACTCCATTATCAAGAAACAACCTCAATGGAGTCAAAATATATATAATAATAATAACTATAAAGCACTGTCAACCCCATAGGCATTGTGGCATCCTGAAATGTAATGTGGTTCGAGAAGATCATCTCCCATACCAAGAAACAACCCCAACGGAGTCAAAATATAACAATAAAAATAACTAAAGCACTATCAAACCCAGGCATTGTGGCAGCCTGAAAGCTAATGTGGTTCGAGAAGATCTACTCCATTATCAAGAAACAACCTCAATGGAGTCAAATATAATAATAATAAAAACTATAAAGCACTGTCAACCCCATAGGCATTCATCATGAAAGTAATGTGGTTCGAGAAGATCTACTCCATATCAAGAAACAAACTGTCAAAGCTACGCAATGGTCAACTGGAATTTATACTTCAAAATATTTTTGCATATTTATGATATAATTTAAGGATTGCAAGCCGATATTGTTACAGATTATAAATGCTTGAAAACAAACAAGAGTTAATTTTGAGACAACACAAATAACATTTTACAAAGATTCTAAATAAAAATTTAATAAAATTATATATAAATTATTGTTATTACAATTGTAAGGCATTAGATCTTTTAAAAGGAAATTTACCCATAAAAAACATTTTATCATGTTTGAAAAACTCTCAGCAAATATAACTGTCCGTAATATATATTTACAAATGGTAAAAAGAAAAGTGACACAAACGGCAATTTAGTAAACAACAATATACTTAAAATGTAAACCTTGAAATAACTTAAAAAGAGAGCAAATGCTTACTGTTAAGGTTGAGACAGGCGATAAACACATAACACGAAGCAAAATACCATAACAGAAACATTCGTACTCACCATGTCATAAGTGAACTAGTGTGACGTGTTTGATAATACGTAATCAAAATCGAAGACCCAAAAGAACAGATATGAATAACAACTCATTTCTTTTTTGACATTTCGTGCGTCGATCATTAGGCATGGGGATCTGGGAACAAAAAAACGCTTGATCACTTGATCGGTGGAGGAGATCAAGGCGCGATCAGAATCGCGCTAAGTGGGCTGGAAGATGGCGAAATAAATGTGTCACAAAACACTTTTCGTGGTCAGTTTACTCACATGCTGCACGGAATTTAGAAAAAAAAAGAGAAGTATAATTTGCGATCACGACGATGTCCTGCTCGCGGTCCGTGGCAAATGAATCAGATGGACGAGGTTTTCCGCTAACTATGTTTATTTTGCTAATAATAAGAATCAAACTCACGAAGGTATGTAGAGGAATAACTAGCAGTTACTGTTCCTACATCACGCACACACACACACACACACACACACACACACACACACACACACACACACACACACATATATATATATATATATATATATATATATATATGTGTGTGTGTGTGTGTGTGTGTGTGTGTGAACAGTGATGAACCCGAAGAGGTAGTCAACATTTTACATTTGAAGTATGACTACGATCTGGAGCACAAAAGTTTGCCATCTATTGAAAAGTGGTAAAAATCTGAAAAGATCAACACATTGTAGAGGAGTCGTATACACCAACCATACTTTCTGCAGTAGGCTGCAATGTTAAACTTGACAAGATTTATATACAAGTATAATTTAATAGAATCTATCTTGGAGCCTTGGTGCATTCATGATACAAAACTGTTCGAGGGTATGTAGTTAGTATAGTATCAGCATTTAAGACAGTTTAAATATAAAAGTGGAGGATTGAGTTTTCAAAGTACAACAATGAATGAAAGACAAAGCGGAGTGAGAAGTAAAAGGGGTGTTGTAGCCCATTGCATCTTCAAAAATAAGTTATAGTTATCCTAAATCACGTCCAAAACGTATGGTAATCTCCAAGGGACATTAACATCCACACTAGAGAAGTTTAGAAAAGAAAAAGTAGTAAACCATTGGAAACTTCATAAAACATTTTCAAGCGATGTCGGTGGTGTTAAGTTAATCGAAATGGGCCCTACTTTATAATTAATTAATGTCTACTGAATAAAACATTTATTTATTTTTAAATTAATGTTTAACAGGATGACACCAAGAGAAGCGTTATGCACTCTTTAAACATGGATATCTTTACAAATCAGTTTTTTTAATTGTCTAGGTTTTAGAAATCTGAATAAGAATGACCATTATTTAAGAGTACTTTAGAAGATCTTCAATGTTTAAGACTTATTCTATGGCGATGACACTTCTTAAATGGCAAAATCATTTTGAAAGTGCTAAGTGTGTCCAAGAAGTATTATGAGGAAAGAGAACATCTCGTCAAATTGCTACTCAAGTACACCCACTAGAATATGAACATAACTGAACATCTATATAATTTAGATACTTGAGGCTCAAAAAATTTAGTAGCATTTTTAAAAATTTTATTCTGTGACAGGAAGATTTATATCTATAAAACATCTGCAAAATCTCTTTTAATCCAACCACAAATAAAATAATAGCAGATTGGTAGATTGTTTATAAGATTGTCCTCTACTTTCGCTGAAAATGAAAAGTCACTCAGGGAACACATAATATTTCCACAAATTATTTTTAGCTACTCTTAAAAACTGATGCTAGGCATTAATAGTTTAATATGCGGCTAAATCTCACTTTTTTAAAAATTCTGAACTAAGCATTTTTCAGAATTTGTAATGTTCATCTAAACCCTAAGTATAGTAAACGGGACGCGAGCGACACTTTTCTACCTCAGCAACAGAGCGTGTAAAAACCGTGGCCACAATCACCCTTTCTATGTTTGAATCAACTGACGTGTTCCTTTACAACGGGGAGAAAATTAAAAAATAAAAAACGTCGAGAGAGATCCGCATAGCTGGAAAGCAACAGGACATGGTGGAAATAATGCTCAACTCCATATTCAGACACAATAAACGTGGAGAGAGTATTTCATATGCAGCGTTTTAATGCGGTAGTGGATTTTGAAAAAATAATTTATTTTACTTTTGATCAATTTGATTGAAAACGTATTATGTCATTAATATATTTATGTAGAAGTAGTTTAAATGTCAAGGTAGAATATTAATTAGTTAATCATTTATTAATAATTAATTGCTTTAAAAGTACCTTAACCCTTTAGCGGACTGTGGTTCCGCAGCGATACCACCTGTTAAACATCTTTTTTCTTTTCTTTTATAGAGATATATGAATGACTTTTTTCAATTTTTTATGTTTTTAACACTTTAAACTTACAACAGATGATATCACTACATTTAATTTATTGTTCATTTTGAAATATACGTATATTTAAACTTGCTACACATGGAAAGTCAGTAATTCTATTTTTCTCACTGACGACCCCAAATAAAAATATCTATCCAAAACGCACTTATGAATTATTAAGTTATTTATTTATTATATTAAGGATATTTAATTATTGTTCTACGAATGTAATTAAAATTTTTAAAAAAAGCATTATGTTATAGCTGTACAGGGGAGTGGATTTGTCAGTTAAATCACTCCTCAAACCCTAAGTATCCTCTAATGCTAACTCCTCTTAAGAATGCAAACAAAATTTTTCATATATTTTACAATTATAAGGTTGATAGATAACATTTATAAACTAATTTCATTAAATTCTAAACAATTTATGTTGGTGAAATTTAAAAGGTTTAAAGTATAATACTTTTTAGAAAATACCTTTCAGACCTAGAAATAAAACTTAGTTGATATTATAATCATTCCCGATTAATACCAAGAGAAAAAATAATCAGTGGAAATATTCATTTTTTTATACAAAATGTATATAATTGTATTTTAAGTACAGATTTGACAATCTTAAAACATATTAATTGGAACTAATTCATTTTACCTGCTATAGTATAAATATTTGTTTAGTTTCAAAGGGATATGACAATAAGAAATAAGCTTTGTGTGTTTTAGATATTAATTGGAACTAATTAATTTTACCTGCTATAATGTAAATATTTGGTTTATTTTCCAAAGGTAATGCTTCAAATAATATTTGACAATTTTTGATGTACAGTCTATTGTAGCATTTCATACAATCATCGTTATTTATATTACCTTTTTTATTCTTTGAAATCCTATACCATATTCTCGAGGCTTTTTTTTCTCTTGGGGAGCTGAATCTCAAGCAACTGCTTAATCTTACTTTATTTCATTTCAAATGGATAACTCGAATTAAGTAATTCGTGTAATTCGAGTTTAGTTGCGAAATAAGAAAATCTGTTAAGTTAGAGCATCGAAAGGAATGATTAGAAGTACGAATTTCTTGTTCTCTAAACATTAATCAATCACGGAAAATGCATTAATTCCTTACGCTTGTCAATTTCAAACAAATTTGATAATTATATTTATGCAAAACTTTGCAGACAATTGTTTATATTATAGACAAACGAGGCATCAAAAATTACTGTAAATTAAAAAAGAAAATCAACAATTTTTTTTAGGTTCTGTTTTACTTTATTTCTCTACCTTTTATTCTACAAACACATATTTTAAATCAGTTTGAATTATTCGAAAAGTTCAAAATCTCGTTTATTCAAAAAGTTTTGAAAGATTTTTGTTTATAACCGTAGACAGAGCTTATGCTAAATTTTCCGGAATATAATTATTGTTTCACTTGCTTAAAAAGTAATTATGGAGGAAATTGTGTGCATAAAAGAAACAATGTTAACAAAAATAAATAAAACTAATTTCTATCTTTGATGGGAGAAAAAAAATAATATATTATTATATTTTAAGGATTGGATTAAGTATGTATTAAGACTTAGAACTTCTGTATTCTTAACTGAATATAATAATATATATAATATATATATATATATATATTTATTTATTTATTTATCTATATACATCCACTCGACATAT
>CM063499.1:31744466-31751966 GCA_032207245.1 Pardosa pseudoannulata | reverse complement strand
AATTTTAAGCTTAGTTTGAGCTATATTTATATTCTTATTCATTAATCAGGCATAATAATTCAATTAAAAGAAACGAAACATTTTCCAGTCTACTTAGAACAACAACTTTTATTCCATCATAATTTTTTATAAAAACTTTACAGCAAAACCAAAACTTGCAAACGATAAACTTGTTACAAACTGCAAACGATTTTTAAACGAAAAACAAATCATTGAGTCTGTGCTACTACATCATTCCCTCCCCAGTAACAAAGTTACGATACTAATTAAATACATTAAAAGACAAATAAAATTAATAAATGTAAATTAAATACTACTATTTGTACAAACTAAAATTTACAAAATATAGTTCCGCAAGTATAGTTCTAAATATAGTCTTTATAACGAGAAGGCGGTTTTATTTCTCTACCTGAACGAGAAAGGTTGAACCGTAAATGCTTAGGCGATGAAGCTTCTTTTTGCAAATTTTGTGTCTGCGATGTCACTGGAGGAGTCTCTGCAAATTGTTGAACATTCTCCGTTGGATGTGTTGAATAGTTATTTTCATTGACTGGTAATAAGTAAGCAGGTTTTAATCGATCTAATGACACATTGACATTTTTGCCTTTTACTTCAATCGTGAAATATTTTTCATTTCGAGCAATTACAGGAAACGGTCCTTCATAAGGTGGTTCTAGGGGCTTTTTAACCCTATCAATGCGTATAAAAATGTGAGAGCAAGTTTTTAGATCTTTATGAACAAAAATTGGTTTGTACACATTGGGTTCTTGCTATTCTTGGTCTTATTACTTCCATAAATTTCTGTAAATCTTTTGCAAAGGTTTCCGATGTTATGTCAGTACTTGGTTCGCAAAAGAATTCTCCAGGAAGTCGTAGGCTTTGACCGTAGACCATTTGAGCTATTGTGAATTTCGAATCTTCTTGAATAGCGGTTCGTAATCCTAGAAGTACTGTTGGTAATGTGTCTACCCATGAGAGGTTGTTATGAGCTTTTAATGCTGCCTTAAGAGTTCTGTGCAATCTTTCTACTTTACCATTGCAGGAAGGATGGTACGCAGTAGTATGTTGAAGTTTAATTCCACATATTTTAGATAAAACTTGTAATGTCTCACATTTAAATTGTGTACCTCGATCTGTAATAAGTCGAGATGGTGTTCCAAAACGAGCAATCCAGTTGCTATAAAAACTTCTTGCGACTGTATCAGCTGAAATATTGTCTAAAGGAATTACTTCCATCCAAGTGGAAAATCTGTCAATACAAGTTAAGCAATAAATTTTTCCTTTAGAGGGAGGAAGAGGTCCAATCAGATCTATGTGAACTACAGAAAATCTTTCTGATGGAATTTCGTATTCACCCAACTTTGTTTTTGTATGCCTATTGATTTTAGATTTTTGGCAAGAAATACAAGCTCGAGTCCATAGTTGAACGTCTTTTCTAATGTTCGGCCAAATAAATTTTGAAGTCATCATTTTAACAGTTGATTTTATTCCTGGATGTGATAATCCATGAATATGTTGGAAGATTTGTTGACGAAAAGATTGAGGAATATATGGTCGAATATTTTTGGTTGAAGTATCGCACCACAAAGATTTTCCAGAAGGTAATGGATATTGTTTAAAATTACATGTAGAATTCGTACGCAAATTTTGTAATTCTGTATCTTGATCTTGCAAATCAGCTATTTTGTCATAATTTATTAATGAAACTTCATTCATTCTGGATAGAGTATCGGCTATTATATTGCTTTCTCCTTTAATATATTTAATATTAGTTGTAAATTGAGAAATGTATTGAAGTTGGCGGCATTGGCGGGGTGCGGCTTTGTCAAGTTTTTGATGGAAAGCAAATATAAGAGGTTTGTGATCTGTATAAATAACAAACGTTCTGCCTTCTAAATAGTGTTTGAAATGTTTGATTGAAAGATAAATGCCTAATAATTCTCTATCATAAGTGCTGTATTTTTGTTGAGTTAAACTTAACTTTTTTGAGTAAAATGCTATTGGCTTCCAAGTTGAATTTTCAAATTGTTGTAATACTGACCCTATTGCCATATCTGATGCATCTGTAAATAAAGACAGAGGTAAATCAGAATTGGGAAATGACAACAGGATAGTGTTTGCAAACTCTGCTTTGCATTTTTCAAACTGTTTTTCAGCATCTTCTGTCCATGAAATCTTACTTTTATCATTCTTTTTTGCTCCTTTTAGAAATTCGTGAAGCAGTGCTTGGTTCTTCGCTGCGTCTTTTAAATAACGACGATAAAAATTAATGAGTCCTAGGAAATTCCTCAATTGACGAATTGTTTCTGGTCGTTTATAATTTAGGATAACTTGTACTTTCTCTGGCAATGGACGAGAACCTTCAGGAGTAATTAAGTAGCCTAAAAATTCGACTTGGGAAACAGCAAAAACAGATTTAGAAATGTTAATTCTTAAACCATATTCATTTAATCTCTCTAATACTAAATTAAGGTGATTTTCATGTTCTTCCTCAGATTTAGAAGCTATGAGAATATCGTCTAAGTAAGGAAAAACAAAATTTAATCCTTGAAAAACTTGGTGGATAAATCTTTGAAATGTTGATGGGGCATTTTTTAAACCAAAACTCATTACATTAAATTCAAATAAACCAAAAGGTGTAATTATAGCAGTTTTACATTTGTCTTTTTCAGCTATGGGAATTTGGAAATACGCTTTTTGCAAATCTATTTTTGAGTAAACGTTTGTATCCTTCAATATGTGATGAAAATCCTCGATTCGTGGTATTGGATAGCGATCGGGTAGAGTCTGAGCATTTAAACGGCGATAATCTCCACATGGTCTCATTGAACCATCCTTTTTTGTAACTAGATGCAAAGGACTTGACCATTGGGATTTTGACATTCTTATAATATTGTTATCGAGCATGAATTTAAACTCTTCTTTGGCTATGGCTAGACGCTTAGGATCAAGTTGGCGAGCTTTGGAATAAACAGGTTGGCCAGTAGTCTCTATAAAATGTTCAACATCATGTTTTATTTTTGAAGGAAAAAAATTAGGCTTACAAGTTTCAGGATACTTTGAAAGAAGATTTGTAATTTTTAGAGTTTTGTTTAATGTACTGACGTTGTTACTATTTGAAATAGCGGTAATGTCACCCTGGATACTGAGTTGAGTTACCCTATCAATTAATCTTTTGTTTTTTATATCAATAAGTAAATTATATTTATGAAGAAAGTCAGCTCCTATTATACCTTTGTTTACTTCGGCAACTATAAATGGAAATTGAAATTCTCGACGTAATCCCAAATCCAGGCTTAAAATTTGTACACCATACGTTGAGATTTCAGAGCCATTAGCTGCAAACAGTTTGAGTTCATTCTTTTGTTTGTTTTTGGAGGTAGCTGGAATTATGCTCACATCGGCACCACTGTCGACGAGGAAGTGCAAATTTGATCTTCGATCATGAACGAATAAACGAAATTTGCGACAATCCTTGAAATCTGTAGTAGAGTTTGTCGCCAAGTCCACTACAGGTTTGAGTTTTCCTGATTATCTTGCGTTTTCTTTGTCCAACTACAAGGAGATTTACATTTTTCGGGGAAACATCTGGATCCAAATCGAAAATGGTAGTAGCATAATTTTCCATTGGGATCGAATTTTACACGTCGACCACTTCGAGATCGAGACCGATGACGAAAATTAGCATTCCTTATTTTTGTTCTAGCACCAGCACGCATATTTAATTCAGCCATTTGTTGTTCTAAATGTTTAATTCTATCAATTAATTCACTACTATAATTTTCAATAGTATTACTTGCGCTGCATATCTCTTGTTTAGAACTCATATCGTTGATTTTATCAGCCATAACAGCTAAACTATCAATATTTTCATTACTGACAACTAAAATATTTTTTATAGCTTCCGGTAATTTTCCTAGCCAAAGTGTTTTAATTAATTTTTCGGAAACATCAGAAGTAGCTATTGACTTCAATTTTTGCAACAGTTGGCTGGGTTTCATGTCGCCAAGTTCTATTCCAGTGATTAATTTTTGAATTCTTACACTTTCACTTTCCTTAAATAAATTTAAGAGTCTAAATTTTGAATCAGAATATTTAGTTTTACTGGTACTGCTAACTATGTCCCATACATTCTCGACATATTTTGGATCAAGTTGTGAAATTAAATAATTAAACTTCGTTTCCTCAGCTGTTATTCCGCTGATTTTGAATTGAGCTTCCACTTGGAAAAACCATATTTCTGGTTTATCAACCCAAAAAGGTGGTATTTTAACACTCACCTTGCATAATTCCTTGTCATCGTTGCTGACTTCACTGTTAACATCTGTATTTTCCGGTATAGAATCCTGCATTTTTGTCTTCTTATGACTTTCCGGGTCACCAAAAATATCGCGTACTGGTACGATATTAAATTAATTTTAAGCTTAGTTTGAGCTATATTTATATTCTTATTCATTAATCAGGCATAATAATTCAATTAAAAGAAACGAAACATTTTCCAGTCTACTTAGAACAACAACTTTTATTCCATCATAATTTTTTATAAAAACTTTACAGCAAAAACAAAACTTGCAAACGATAAACTTGTTACAAACTGCAAACGATTTTTAAACGAAAAACAAATCATTGAGTCTGTGCTACTACAAGTTTTATCACTGAACTTAGACATGACGTCAATAATTTTCTTTTATATTTGTATTAAATAATAGTTTAGGTACATATCTGCTAATTTTAAATTTGATCATCGATTATTTTTGTTGCAATGAAAATTTTATCACCTGTATTAACAGCAAATTCTTTTCGTAGAAAGTCTAGGAGTCTATTTCACTGACTGATAAATATCTAGCGTTCAAGTTATATATCTTTGAAAATTAAGAAGTTTTTTCGTTTGTGTGTTTATTTTTTATACATAACCACACCGTTTGCAATCGATTCTCTCACTTTTGAACATCCTTGATATATACCGAGAAATAATCACTGTCAATATTAAAACCTCAGCAGTCCCTAATATGATAAAATAAATTAAAGTTAGCAACTAACTTGCGGTCAGTAAAGATAAACAAATTATTGAGCGTGTACCAGATAATTTTCAGCCGAAATACAAATCATTTTCTTACCTGCCTCATAGGGTACTTTATAATTCTGGAAAATTAAAAAATTTTACTGATCCCGTCATATGACGGGCTATATGCTAGTATAATAGTAATAGCCTAAGTTATCTGTCCGTCTGTCCACCAATTAATGAAGCGGTTGAACCTGGAATGGATTCCCCGGCTAAGGGCAGGCGATTAAATTTATCAATTTATCCACTAATAAATAGGTAAAAATCACAATTTTTCTAGCATCATGACGTCATTCCTTTAAACATCTCATATATCATCATTTCTTATTTTAAGTGATTTAAATATCGCGTGCATTATTTTCATACGTTTTATCACTGAACTTACATATTAAGCAAATAATTTTCTTTTATATTTATTAAATAATAGATTAAGTATATAAGCGATAATTTTAGATTGAATCATCGATTATTTTTTATTGCAATGAAAATTTTATCGCCGGTATTAACAACAAATTATTTTCCTAAAAGTCTAGGAGTCTATTTCACGGAACAATAAACATCTAGTGTTTAAGTTATATATCTTTGAAAATTAAGAATTTTGTTCGTTTGTGTGTTTGTTTTTTATACATAACCACACGGTTTGACTAAATGAATTCAGCGTGATTCTAAACTACATTCACAATGTAGATAGCCTTTAGAGGAGTATGAAGATAAACACATTATTGAGCGTGTACCAGATAATTCTCAGCCAAAACACAAACCATTTTATTACCTGCTTCATAGGGTACTTTACAATGCTGGAAAATTAAAAATTTTACTGATCCCGTCATATGACGGGCTATATGCTAATATAAATATAACTAAACATTTTGGGTACCTATATTTTGTGATTCGTAACTTTTAATCCAAATAATTTTTTCTGAATAAATAACTTTAAAAAAAGTGTAGTTTTTTTTTTCATTGACTACCTTTATGCCATGATATATTGGAAAGCAATGGAGATGCAATTTTTCTTGCACTTATTGCAAGCTAATCTTGTATTTAATGTGCACTGTGCACATCTACCTTGTGTTGTTTGTACAAGAAAATGGCCATCACTTTTTCTCTCTGAACTTTGGGTACTGGTTGAAGCCCAACTTTCCTTGGTGCAACTCTTATGTAGCCTCCACACTATGGCCAGTTGTTCACCACTTCCTGATGGTGACCTCGAACGATGGTTCACGGGTCGCATCCACACGCTGGGCCACTGCATGAGCTGAGCTCATTGATTCGTTCATAGGATCTACTGCGCACTTTAGTTGCGCATCTGGCTGCCTTTGATCTTTGGAGAAAAACCGCCTCCGAAGCCATCGTCCGCCAAGGCTATTTTATCGTCTGCCGCCATCGGCCACGGTAAGCCAAAGCCCCTCCAGACGGTGGTGATGGCTTGCAGTGGACCATAGTGTGGAGGCGCCTTTAGAAGAGCGGTTGTAACTTTTCGGCGAAACTCCAGATGGGTCAGCTTGTTATTTTTTCAATGCGGTGCTGAATGTAAAATCCAACCAGCAACAACAGCGATGTTTAAAGCCTTAACAAATAAATTCCATTTGCCATTTCTTACTACGAAGCATTGGGTGGTAACTGCTTAACATTCTATCTGGAAGGTCAACTCATCCCATTCCAGTATTATATTTATATATTAAATTTGGCCTTTTACTATTACATTTGCTAATTTTTTTTGTATCAATATTGATGAAATTTAATTTAAAATAATTTTATTAATATGTTCCCTATTAGGAACAATGGACTGTTGTAACGTACTGGAGATATGGTAGGCGAAGCCGTCAATGAAACAGGCTAGAAAACTGTTTAATCTAGATTAAATATTTTATTCAGGCGAATAAATTATGTACAGCTATGTACAGATTTAGTAGATTTCTAAATATTCTGAGATCTCGTGCTGATCGTGCTGAGATGACATTCACACAATAAGGATGCGTGGGTACCGGATACAGTATGGCTAGGGCTTCTAATCACTGGAATAGTTCGCTAATTAGTGCTGGTAATAAAAACTGACACTAACACCTCCGGGCTGACGATTAGCACATTCGCTTTCACACCAAGGTTCGAAAGTTCAGAGTGCGTATCACGCTGGGGTTAGTGAATCGTGAAGGAAAACTCGGGATGCAAGACGATCCAAATTTAGAGCAAGGGTCACTCTCGGCTACCTACTTCTATGCACGAAGTAAAGAAAAAATTAGGAATGGAATTCCCAAGTCGAAGGTCGACTTCTTAGCAAACAGAGACGCTGGCGGTCTCTAATCAAGCAAACTCCAGAATCGGAGATACGAGCGGTTCTTCTCGAGCTACGAAGGCTCTATCAGGAAGAAGCCTAAAAAAAAAAAAAAAAAAGCTTCGTTTTGGAGCTCTCTCTGGAAGGATTGGCAACAGTACTTCCT
>CM063499.1:31736966-31739466 GCA_032207245.1 Pardosa pseudoannulata | reverse complement strand
AAAAGGAAGAATCGTTTCAAGAAAACAAAAACTCTACAAACCATTTTTTGACTGTCCTCAAATGAGGACGCTGGGCGTTAATGGGTTAAGGTAGATCTGTACTTGCCAATGGCTTTCCTTTCGCTCCATGTTAAACTATGTTACTCATTGCAAGGTGATAAATCCGTTATCAAAATTTTTTGAAAAGCGGAAAAATGGTTAGGACGCCAATCTTTGGTACTAGAGTGGGTTCTCACTGTGGCATGAATGTTTGTAGCCGTTCGGAATCGGCTTTAAGCAGCAGGCCCCAGTCTCATTAGTCTTCGTGTTGCAAAAAAGTAGACAGTAGCTCTCCAATCAAAACCGCAATCAAAATTTATCGTTAAAGTAGGTCTGTACCTGCCAATGGCTTTCTTGTCGCTCCATGTTCTACTCATTGTATGCGCATAAATCCGTTATTAAAATTTATCTTTAAGGTAGATCTGTGTCTGCCAATTGCTTTCCTTTTGCTCCATGTTAAACTATGCTACTTATTATAAACGAATAAATCCGTTATCAAAATTTAGGTTTAAGGTTTATCTGTGCCTGCCAATTGCTTTCCTTTTTGCTCCATGTTAAACTACGCTACTAATCGTAAACGAATAAATCCGTTATCAAAATTTATCTTTAAGGTAGATATATACTTGCCAAATGCTTTCCCTTTTGCTCCATGTTAAACTATGCTACTCACTGTAAGCTCATGAGTCCGTTATCAAAGTATTAGCTGTAAGGTATATGTGTACCTGCCAATTGCTTTCCTTTCTCTCCATGTTAAACTATGCTACTCGCTATAAGTGCATAAATCTGCTATAAAAATTTAGGTTTAAGGTTTATCTGTGCCTGCCAATTGCCTTCCTTTTTGCACCATGTTAAACTATGCTGCTAATCGTAAACGAATAAATCCGTTAAGAAAATTTAGCTTTAAGGTAGATATATATTTACCATTTGCTTTCCTTTTTGATCCATGTTAAACTATGCTACTCACTGTAAGCTCATGAATCCGTTATTAAAGTATTAGCTGTAAGGTATATCTGTGCCTGCCAATTGCTTTCCTTTTTGCTCCATGTTAAACTACGCTACTAATCGTAAACGAATAAATCCGTTATCAAAATTTAGCTTTAAGGTAGATATATACTTACCATTTGCTTTCCTTTTTGCTCCCTGTTAAACTATGCTACTCACTGTAAGCTCATGAGTCCGTTATCAAAGTATTAGCTGTAAGGTATATCTGTACTTGCCAATTGCTTTCCTTTCGCTCCATGTTAAACTGTGGGGAAAATGTAATTTCATTCGGCCTCCTCGCATTTTAAGAGTTTTCTAGGATAATGCCGTTCAGTTTTTTAAAAAATATAGAAAAATTTTTTAATTTTAATATTTTTAATTTTATTATTTTTAATTGTAAATCATTTGCGAGACATTTTGTCATACTCCCTAAACAACTTGCTCTTGCATGTCACGTGGTAATTTTTTTAAAAAAAATTCTTTAAATATAAGTCGGCCAGAGAAAATATTATTTTTCCCATTGGCTAACATTGGGCGAGAGGAATCAAATATTGCAAGCACGTACCCACTCTAAGGGAACTAGTGAGTTTTAAAATTTAAAAACACGATTTTAAAATTAAAAAAAAAATAGGAAAAGTTTTGCAGATTGCAGAAATGTATATTTTTTAATAAAGAATTAGATTTTAATTTAAGTTAACGAGAGCCGTGGTAACTCAGTTGGCAAAGGTGTCGTTCTCATGGTTGTGAGTTCGAGGCTCAAGCCGGCTAAAGATCCGCCATGTTCATTAAAGGTCCCACCTCTGGGGTGAAATGGGTATTAATGGAAAGAAGTAAACAATTATAAATTTGGAATTTAAGAAAATGTATAAAACTGTTTTAACAATATTCGTAAATCCATTGCGCGAATACATGCAAAAAATTTTTTGTTTATAGATTTTTTTAAGTGAAAAAGAATACAGAATGAGAAATCATGCTTTTTCTACCCATTTTACCCCACTATACCCTATTACGTGCCCCGGACTTCATTAACCCCTTAACGTGCACGCTCGAGTTAACTCGATCGCTCTAAACTGGCCGAACTGTGCGCACTGGAGAGAATTCGAGCGGCGTTGTACTTTATGTTGCTATAATTTTTCACACTCGAATTCAATCGGGAATTAAAAATAACATTGTGAAAGGAAAAAAAAACAGTCGTTTTATTGATATTTATTTTTTACAGTGGATTGTATGATATATTCGACTATTTTCTGCAATGCTATCAAAATCCAAAATTGCAATAAAAATTTTGATTATTTTTGTAATTTTTTTTGGCAAGACAACGTTCTAAATTGTGTTTTTTACATTAAAAAAATGATTTTTTTGGCCGGCTTTAAAAAAAAAAAAAACTGTGCGTTAACCCTTTAAAGGACAGAGGTTTCGCAGCGAAACCGGCTGCTAGAATTATTTTTCCTCTTCTGTTTAAAAATATATGAATGACTTT
>CM063499.1:31719466-31731966 GCA_032207245.1 Pardosa pseudoannulata | reverse complement strand
CAATTGCCAAAGTATAAAAAAGAATAAATATGAATTTTTCATTGTTGCTAAAAATTAATAGAAGTAAGGAAATGGGATGGAGGGGATAGAACCACACATCCTCTACAGTAATTTAAAATTCCTAAATTTTGCCACAGGTCAAAAGTAGTTTAAAGTATAACATGGTTCAGCCGGGTGCTTAAAATCCTTAAAAAGTGCTTATTTTGTAGATCCATTTTTAAGGTCCCTAATAAGTCCTTAAAAAGTGCTTAGTTTTCTTTTTGTAGCCTTAAAATTTATAATTTTTTCTGAGTGCTCAAAAAGTGCTTATTTTTTTCCCCAAATATTGGTTGCTGAATTTTTATTTTTCTTGGTAATTAATCGTCAATCCATTCAACAAAGCTAAACATAAGAAAGAAGATTTAGACTAATTAAAAAAAATGTATAGAAGAAAAAAATGAACTTCAAAATAAGACATCTTATCCCCCTTCCTATATTTTTTGGTTCTCATCTTCTATTATGAATGGAAATAGTTCTTCAGTTACATTTTTTAAAATGGCATTGATAATTTCTTGAATCTTGTTTTGAGTATGTCATAATTAAAACTTTTTTAATGTAGATACTGCATCTTCTTTTCTCCCTGTGTGTGTGTGTGAATATTATATTTACCTGTTTATAATACAGAAGTACTTTTTATTATCTTATTTTACATCTATGTTGCTCTAAAAATACTGTTGCTATGATGTGAAACTTGTTGATCTTCCACCACAGATAGTTTGGTTTGGTTTGGAGTGCTACGGTCTACTTTTTGCAACACGAGGGGTGATGAAACCGGGACCTACAGCTTAAAGCCGATTCCGAACGGCTACGAACATCCATGCCAATGTGGTATTCGAACCCACGAACTCCGGTACCGAAGGCAAGCACCCTAACCAATCGGCCATCGTTCAGTTCCACCACAGATAGTACTTTAACTTTACAAATATTTCAGATTTTTTAGGGAGGGGGGCATTTGATCAATAAGGACTATTGCTGTTCTAAAATTTATGTTTGCGAAAAAAGATGTATTAACATAAAGTATGAGATATTAACAATTGTGTTTAATAAAATTATTAAATTGTCTATATATATTATTTAATGTCATTTTACAAGTCATAAAGCTCATGAAAAGCTTCATGAAAATCTTCAATTTTTAAGCTTTAGCTGTAGGTTGATCATAGTACTATGAAAATTTAGGTGCTTAAAAAGTGCTTAATTTTTTTTCTGTGGAAAGAGTCTGAACCTTGTATAAGTTTGTTAATATCTTCTCATCACGATGTTTTTAGTTGAATTATGAGATCGCTGAAAGCGTAGTTATCAGTATTCATAATATTATAACTAGTGACGCTACTGCTTTTAGTGTGTAATAAACATTAATCCAGGATTAAAAGTAAAGTTAGTATAGATTATATAGTTAAGCAATAGGGTAATACAAAATTTTTGTTTAAGGTATCCGTCTACGTTAAATGCGTCATTATTGCCAAAAATCATAATTTTTTTTATTTCTCTATTGTAAAATTTCAACTTTTAGGCTTCTAAATCTGTTTTTGTTTTGCCTCTACGGCATTAAAAAAATTACAACTGTTTAAACATCAGTGACAGCTGTCAAAACAAAACAAAAGTAGCGTCTTCGGAACCGGAAGTTGTGAATTTAAAGCCTTTTAATGAGCATTTTTTGGACAAAACTTTTAAAATTTTCATGAAGATTAGTTTAAACGTTTTTCTAGTATTTTTAATAATTAGCCACTTGGCAATTAGAAAGTTTTGAAGCAAGAAAGTGTGGGGAATTTTAAACGTGTATTTTAATTTTTTAATAGTTAAAGTTGCTTTTACAAACTTCAAATGCGTTTTTCTCAGAGCGATATTTTTAATAAAACATTGAAACTTGAAATGTGATTTCTCAAAAAGTTCTTAAAATGGTTTGTTGAAAATCATTATGAATTTTTTTTATAGTATTTGCTAGTTAATGACCTAAAATCTTTAAATTTGGATAATTTTTAATGATGATACACTCTTAGTTAGATATAAAGGTAATGAAAATTCGTTAAAAATTCAATGTGTATAGGCGCCTCCACACTATGGTCCACTGCAAGCCATCGCCACCGTCTGGAGGGGCTTTGGCTTATCGTGGCCAATGGCAGCAGAAGATAAAATAGCCTTGGCGGACGATGGCTTCGGAGGCGGTTTTTCTCCAAAGATCAAAGGCAGCCAGATGCGCAACTAAAGTGCGCAGTAGATCCTATGGACGAATCAATGCGCTCAGCTCATTTAGTGGCCCAGCGTGTGGATACGACCCGTGAACCACCGTTCGAGGTCACCACCAGGAAGTGGTGAACAACTGGCCATAGTGTGGAGGCTACATGAGATTTTGAAGAACCAAAATTTTTAACCAAATGTAAATTAAGCACAAATTTTAGGTGATTCACTAGTCCAGTGTTCGGAAAATGTGTTGCATCAAAAAATATTAAAATAATTTATTAAAAAATTAGATCTTTTGAAAAAACTCGATTTTTTTACTAAATTTTCTTCATTAGAAATTTTATAAAAACTTCTGCAGGAATAAATTTTTTAAGTGCAATTATCTATGATATAAAAAATAAACCTAAAAATGTAAAAACATGAATTAGTTTCTACGTTTAAATAAAAAAGTTCTCCCAACGTAGACGGATACCTTAAAAAGAAAAAAAATAGGTGTTTTTACTTATCCTTCGCACATCTCACAGGAGGGTTGAACCTGATTTACATGGGCCTATCCCTTCAAATCACAGATACTGTTAATGCATGAGGAAGCCGCGACATTACCCTTTATATAATAATAGCCTAAGTTATCTCTCCGGTCCTCGAATTTATGAAGCGATTGGACCTGGAATGGATAGAGGCATCCATAATGGATTCTTGACGAGTTAGGGTTAGCAAAACTCACAGCAAGTAAAGTTTATCTTCTCCTAAACTGTCGATCTGATTCTAAAATAAATTGCTATAAAATGCTTCATATCGCAGCGAAAAATATTGTCGTCTCTAAAACGTTCGAAATCCCCCTCCTCCCCTTTTCGATCTTTTAATGCCATTATTTCAAGCCCTATTTTTCTCCGTTATGAGCAGGCGATTAAATTTATCAGTTTATTACATAAATAGATAAAAATAACATTGTTTTCTAGCATTATGACGTCATTCCTTTAATCATCTCATTGAATCATTTCTTATTTTAAACTATTTAAATATCGTCTGCATTATTTTCATACGTTTTATCACCGAACTTGGATATTACATAAATAATTTTCTTTTATATTTGGATTAAATAATAGATTAGGCACTTATATGATAATTTTAAATTTAATCGTCGATTATTTTTTGTTGTAATGAAAATTTTATCACCAGTATTAACAACAAATTGTTTTCATATACGTCTAAGAGTCTATTTCACGGACTACTAAATATCTAGCGTTTAATTAATATATCTTAGAAAATTATGAAGCTTGTGTTTGTGTGTTTGTTTTTATACATAATCACACGGTTTGACTAAATGAATTGAACGTGATTCTAAACTGCATTCACAGTATCGGGAGACCTTTAGAGCAGTATGAAGATAAACAAATTAAGCGTGTACCAAATAATTCTCAGCAAAAACACAAACCCATTTTTTACCTGCATTATAGGGTACTTTACGATTCTGGAAAATTAAAATTTTTACTGATCCCGTCGTATGACGGGCTATATGCTAGTTCTCGATAATGAAGACTATGACATTAGTAAACTAGCTTGAATTAACTCAGAAAAAGATAAATAAAATAGTATCTACAAATTCGGTGAGGAAAAGTACACGATAAATTAGATGATGAAATAAAAAGTTTAGATACACTATGCAATTAAGTTTATGCTTAATAAGTTTGTTACTGTATACAATACAATTTTTTTTTAAAGAATTTAAGTCAAGGTACGGATTCTTAAAAGTTTGTAAATGTACTTATTTTTCATCAACTCTTTTTTTATTTACTTGCAAGTAGAAAATTTTTTTCCGATATTCCCCGTGCCAGACGGTAGGACGCTCCTTTGCAGAACCTTAATCTGCGGATTCTAATTCCGTTATTGTCATAGAAGTTTGTAGCCGTTCGGAATTGGTTTTAAACACTATGTCAGGGCGTCATTAGTTCTCGTGTAGCAAAATAGTAGATCGTGGTACTTTAAATTGAACCAAATGGATGTTTTTAAATAAATTATAAATTGCATCGTTTTCATGGAAAATCAAGGAAAAATATTTAAAAAATATTTGACGCCACGAAGTGTACAGTCGTCACAAACGTGATTACATTAAATTAAAATTCCCACATGGCCTCTACGGGTATTCGATCCTGGGATTTTCGTACTGAAACGCGCCGTCCCGACCACTGCTCCACAGATTCGTTGGCAGCGAAGGGTTTCAAGCTGCAGTATAATAATCTCAATAAACGAGCAATTCTGGATTTTTAATAAAAAAAAACATTTTCTATCGGATGAAGTTGTGAATCTAAACCATTCTCGAATCAACTTAATTACACACGCAAAGTTTCATCAAAATAGGCCCAGTCATTTAGGGGAAGTTCTGTTACAAACAAACGGACAGAAGTATTATATATATATATATATATATATATACACACACACATATTCATATACCTTGTTCAAATATTCAATCGTTACTAAAGTTCTTTTAATTCATCCACTCAAGTTCAAATGTATTTCCTTAAACTTGTAGTGGATGACACTTGATGTTAATACAGTTTTTTTCAAACATTAATTCATTAATTAAATTTAATTAATTAATTTTAGTTTCATCAAAAGGTTCGACACTAGATCACCTTTAATCAACTTTAAATACGAGTAGAATTTTTTTTCTTATTCTTTGTCTTAAATCTTTTTTAATACTCGTTAACACATGGGATTTTCAGCATTTGCTCTCTATTTGTATTTTATTATTTTTGCTGATTTTACTTTATTTCTAAAAAGTAAGAATTTTTATATTTTAAACAAGCTCTCAATTTTCTATAAGTGAAAATTGAGATCTTGTTTAATTTTCTGGTACACTGTGCGCGGACTTAAGCATAACAAAGTGAATTTCATTTATAATTTTTGCTTTTTTGTAAACATTTATTAGATACAAATCTCCAGTTATTTAAGTTTTTCATTTATATATATATTTTTTTGTGAACCATATTTATTGGGTTTAATTCTCCGGTTATTTAAATTTTTCATTTATAATTTTTGTTTTTTTGCAAACCATAATTATTAGGTATAGTTTTCCAGTTATTTACATTTTTCTTTTATAATTTTTTTTGTAAACAATAATTATTGGGTATAATTCTCCAGTTATTTAAATTTTTCATACATAATTTTTACTTTTTTGTAAACAATAATTATTGGGTTTAGTTCTCCAGTTATTTAAATTTTTCATTTATAATTTTTACTTTTTAGTAAATAATAATTATTAGGTATAATTCTCCAGTTATTTAAATTTTTCATTTATAATTTTTGTTTTTGTAAACAATAATTATTTGGTGTAATTCTCCAGTTATTTAAATTTTGCATTTTCAGTTTTTGCTTTTGTGTAAACATTAATTATTAGGTACAATTTCCCAGCTATTTAAATTTTTCATATATAATTTTTACTTTTTTGTAAACTATAATTATTGGGTTTAATTCTCCGGTTATTTAAGTTTTTCATTTACAATTTTTGCTTTTTTGTAAACATTAATTATTACGTATAATTCTCCAGTTATTTAAATTTTTCGTTTATAATTTTTTTTTGTAAACAATTATTAGGTATAGTTCTCCAGTTACTTAAATTTTTCATTTATAATTTTTGTTTTTTGTAAACAATAACTATTAGGTTAATTCTCCAGTTATTTAAATTTTTAAAAAGCATGAGAAATATTACACCAAGAGATTTTTTTTTCAAAAAAGCTAGAATAGTTTTTTTTAAATATTATTTTTAATACTATAATTACGAAATGAAATAAACAACAACGAAAAAGTATGTAGAGTTTCAACGTAGATCTATAATATATTTACTATGAAAATTTGAAGCCAATATGTGCAATATTTTTTTAATTTTCAACTTTGTAAATAAATCACTACTGAAAAAATTATTGAAGTTGAAAAACGACCGTTTTCAATAAAATGCATTTAAAGTTTTTAGTTTCCCTAAATTCAGTGATATTAAATTTTCAAATTTTTAAAGGGTTAACCTTGATGTGTTCCTTTTCAGAACTATGGTATTTTGCTTCAAATGGCTTGACTAAAGAGCTAGGTTTCCCCGCCAACATGGCGATAATTCTTTAAGTATGATCGCCTAACATTTTCTCCTGATCTCACCATGTCCAAACAATCTGTATCTATATTATAATTAATATGATGTTTGCATCCAACTCTCCGTGTGTCACTCTTTTCTTATATATTAAAAGTGCGCAATGCTTAATAAAAATTAGATATAAAAAAACCATTAATGGATCACTATGGCTGTTTTTTAATAATTTGGAGCTGTTGCTTTTTAAACTGTTGTTAAGGGATTATCCATAAATATAAATGTCTGGTTTTCAAGTCGTTTTTTTTAATTAAGTAAGAGTATATAATTCTATTACGATGGCGCACTGTGCATTAATTAAAATCCCTAGAAAAAGCAAGAAATACAATGTTTGGATGGATTACCATTGTCTTTTAGTAAATATCGCCAATATTTTCGCCGGGACTGCTGAAGAATTGGGTTCCACTTGGCGAATTTGGCGAAAATATTGGCGATATTGACTCTGTGAGATCAGGAGAAAATGCTTAGGCGACCATATTCAAGCCATTATCGCCAAGTTGGCGGGTTAACCCAGTTCTTTAGTCAAGCCATTTTCGCCAAATTTCCCAAGGGGAACTCAATTCTTAAGTAGTCCCGCTTCAAATTTCAGGGATTTGTTTTATTTCATGCAGGACCCACATTTTTCTTATTACTGGGTACCAGGGATTTAAGTTGGGAAAAGTTCAGCGCGAACACTGCTTCTAGTAAAATGTTACATTTAATTAAAAAAAAAAGAAAAGAAAAAATAATTTGGTGATATCTAATAATGGAATGCTATTATAAAGTCAAGAGATTAGAAAATCCGGTAGATAATATGTCCACCTTATATAATCTGCTAAAACGAAAACGATAGATGAAAAAGCTGAGATCAGATTACATTGCTGGCTTGTTATATAAAAAAGATAATGTTAAAGGTTAAAAAAAAAAAAATTATAAAAGCTATGAAATCCTTTAGCATATCTGATTTTTGCTTAAAAAGCTTGCCACTGTCTCAAATAAAACTTTTAGCAGGAAATCAAGGTGTCTGGAAAAACTTTCACGTGATTATCTAGGCACGTTATGCTCTAAAACAGATTAATCAGTGAAAACGAAAGAAATACCATTGATGCACGAAACCGTTAAAATTAGGGCGTGTATGTCGTAATAACTAGTAAACTCGGAAAAATATTATTATTATTTTTTAATTTAGAAATTCTATTCGTAAACTCGAAAAATTATTATTTTTTAATTTAGAAATTCTATTCGTAAACTCGAAAAATTATTATTATTATTATTTAATTTAGAAATTCTATTCGTAAACTCGGAAAATTATTATTTTTTAATTTAGAAATTCTATTCGTAAACTCGAAAAATTATTATTATTATTATTTTTTAATTTAAAAATTCTATTCGTAAACTCGAAAAATTATTATTATTATTATTTAATTTAGAAATTCTATTCGTAAACTCGGAAAATTATTATTATTTTTTAATTTAGAAATTCTATTCGTAAACTCGGAAAATAATTATTATTTTTTAATTTAGAAATTCTATTCGTAAACTCAGAAAATTATTATTTTTTAATTTAGAAATTCTATTCGTAAACTCGGAAAATTATTATTTTTTTAAATTTAGAAATTCTATTCGTAAACTCGGAAAATTATTATTATTATTTTTTAATTTAGAAATTCTATTCGTAAACTCGGAAAATTATTATTATTATTTTTTAATTTAGAAATTCTATTCGTAAACTCAGGAAAATTATTATTATTATTTTTTAATTTAGAAATTCTATTCGTAAACTCGGAAAATTATTATTATTATTATTTAATTTAGAAATTCTATTCGTAAACTCGGAAAATTATTATTATTATTTTTTAATTTAGAAATTCTATTAGTAAACGCCGAATTTACAGACAGGTAATATCAAAATATTGTTGTTACAGAATATGTACTTATTAATGAGTGAAATAAATTTCGTTTGTTTTTATTTTGTTTCATTCCATCTCTCTATATAAAATTCTCTGTAAATATGTCTGTCTGTGTTCGTTGTGCGTTCCAAAACAGCAGGAAGTTTTGCGTGGTGATTCAGGTAGACCCCGGAAAGATTTTAAGTATAATATTTAAAATAAACTGCCTTCCATTGCTGTTGTAGAACATTTTTGGTGTTCCTCCTAAGGAAATCTGTGTTTTTTTTTTTAAAAAAAAAAAAAAAAAAAAAAAAAAAAGAAGAGGGGGAGGAGGAACTTCTACAACAGGCGGGGCCAGCCCATTGGACCGGATTGGACATATATGTTATGCTAGCGGGCTGCACTGAATGTGTATTTTTGTGTGTCTGCGCGCGCGCGCACACACACACACACACTTGTAGTAAGACGGGCTTAACGATGGGTGGTTGCAGTCATGGCACACAAAAATGACACCGTTCTACTTAAAGACCTTTATTAACAGAACGTTGGAGGACGGGTTCCCACTTCATTAAAGAAACAGAACAAACTGAGGGGTCAGCTAACATAAAGTTCTAAGTAAAAGGCCTTTACACCTTGGTCCCCATCTCAATCAAAATCTCTGAGAAAATCTCAAGGAAAAATCCTTACATACCCAGACCAAAGGTTGTTCCGCAAGTGTCTAGTTATAGATAATCGAGAGTCTACTGTACTTTGGTTTTGTCACCCTCTGTCCATTTTTGGCTTTGTATCAAAAACGGTGGGCTTGCTTTTGCAGCATCCCTTCTGACCACAAATTATTAAGTGACATCCTTTTTCCATAAATATAATAGAAATGTCTTGACTCATTATCATTACGGAACAACATCGTAGCAACAGCTGCTTATTTGTTGCCACAGCTGTGGAAAAATGCACGGGTTGAGACCCTTGAGCGTACGCAAGGATTTTCCCGAAAAAGCATTTTTTGTTTGCACGTGCCTTTTGTGTTTATCCCAGTTCTCGGGTTTATTATTGTACAACGTCGCAGCTTTGCGGAAAATAAAAAATTGGAAGTTGTCCCCTTCAAGGCTTGCTTTAGCATTTTTGCCAAAATGTCGCCATCGACAAGTTTATAACACAAAGTATTTCACATGATTGATTAGGAAATGTGGCCAATTGAGAATTTAAGTTTAATTGAATATATATATATATATATATATATATATATATATATATATATCAAACGTAACATGCATTAAAGAGACATAAAACCTTTAAATTTTCAAATATTTGATTTTTTTAATTTTTATATTTTAAAATCTCTATACATTTCTGGATCGTTTAATACAAACCCCATTAAAATATTCGAATTAGAACTTGTAAAACTATACAATTTTTTGCATTTAATATCATATTCTCAAAAGAAACTATAAAAACCTTAACCATCTGAGTGCAACGAAGCGCTATCGCGCTTGACTTGTGCTGTATCAAAAATTCATAGAAGTGTAATCGCACTGCTGTATTTTACTATAATTTTCACACTAGAAATTAAGCCTTATTTTTCTCTCAATTAATGGAAAAATTATAGTAACATACAGCACCACTCTCTCACTTCCACGCATTTTTGACAGAATATATGGAAGAGTGATAGCGCTTCGCCGCACTCAAATGGTTAAATGCACTTTACAGAAGATGGTGATTTTTCAATTTGCGCGTACTGTAAGCAGGCTTGCAATTCCGTCACTTTTCTCACCTTTAGTCACTTTTTTTACAATTGATCACTTTTAGTCACTTTTTTAAGTAAACAGTCACTTTTAGTCACTTTTTTCATGGTGTATCACAGCAAAAGTCTGTTGTTGAAAAAAGAAAATCTGAATTAATAACAAAATATTTTAATAAAAGACCAAAAATGTGATGATTTTTTTTCATATTAAAATGTAATTAGTCATATGGTTTCCAGAATTTAGTGATTTTAAAAAGTCGTAAAGAAGTTCCTGAAATCTACATTTGTACTGAAATGTACATTTAATACATTAAAGTAATTTATGTCAAAGCACACATTTCTCTTTTTATTTTTCTTCACAATTTTTGTTTAGATACTCTAATTTAGCTATGTACATATTTCAAAACATCATTAATATATGCAGAAATTTTGATTATAAAATTAATGTATTGTATGTATTGGAATCTAATTTATAGATTTTCTTGAAGGAAAAGCAATATTGAGTTGTGTTAAACAAAATTTTTAACCTTTTTTGTATTTGACGCTAAAATTGTGTCTTGCATTAGTCATTTGATTTAGAGTTAAAATAAATAGAAAAATCTTAATAATAGCATCTGTAATCAAAAGGAGAAGAAAAAATCGCTATTTTTTTCAATGTTTAGTCACTTTTTGGTCACTTATTCTGTATTATTTGTCACTTTTCTCACCTTTCTGAAAGTACCTCAGCAGTTGCAAGCCTGAAAGGAGAAAAAAAATCGCTGTTTTTTTTTTTCAATGTTTAGTCACTTTTTGGTCACTTATTCTGTATTATTTGTCACTTTTATCACCTTTCTGAAAGTACCTCAGCAGTTGCAAGCCTGAAAGGAGAAAAAAAAATCGCTGTTTTTTTCAATGTTTAGTCACTTTTTGGTCACTTATTCTGTATTATTTGTCACTTTTCTCACCTTTCTGAAAGTACCTCAGCAGTTGCAAGCCTGAAAGGAGAAAAAAAAATCGCTGTTTTTTTCAATGTTTAGTCACTTTTTGGTCACTAATTCTGTATTATTTGTCACTTTTCTCACCTTTCTGAAAGTACCTCAGCAGTTGCAAGCCTGAAAGGAGAAAAAAAATCGCTGTTTTTTTCAATGTTTAGTCACTTTTTGGTCACTTATTCTGTATTATTTGTCACTTTTCTCACCTTTCTGAAAGTACCTCAGCAGTTGCAAGCCTGAAAGGAGAAAAAAAAAATCGCTGTTTTTTTCAATGTTTAGTCACTTTTTGGTCACTTATTCTGCATTATTTGTCACTTTTCTCACCTTTCTGAAAGTACCTCAGCAGTTGCAAGCCTGAAAGGAGAAAAAAAATCGCTGTTTTTTTCAATGTTTAGTTACTTTTTGGTCACTTATTCTGTATTATTTGTCACTTTTCTCACCTTTCTGAAAGTACCTCAGCAGTTGCAAGCCTGAAAGGAGAAAAAAAAATCGCTGTTTTTTTCAATGTTTAGTTATTTTTTGGTCACTTATTCTGTATTATTTGTCACTTTTCTCACCTTTCTGAAAGTACCTCAGCAGTTGCAAGCCTGAAAGGAGAAAAAAAAATCGCTGTTTTTTTCAATGTTTAGTTACTTTTTGGTCACTTATTCTGTATTATTTGTCACTTTTCTCACCTTTCTGAAAGTACCTCAGCAGTTGCAAGCCTGAAAGGAGAAAAAAAAATCGCTGTTTTTTTCAATGTTTAGTTACTTTTTGGTCACTTATTCTGTATTATTTGTCACTTTTCTCACCTTTTTGAAAGTACCTCAGCAGTTGCAAGCCTGAAAGGAAAAAAAAAATCGCTCTTTTTTTCAATGTTTAGTTCACTTTTTGGTCACTTATTCTGTATTATTTGTCACTTTTCTCGTCTTTCTGAAAGTACCTCAGCAGTTGCAAGCCTGAAAGGAGAAAAAAAAATCGCTGTTTTTTTCAATGTTTAGTCACTTTTTAGTCACTTATTCTGTATTATTTGTCACTTTTCTCACCTTTTTGAAAGTACCTCAGCAGTTGCAAGCCTGAAAGGAGAAAAAAAAAATAGCTTTTTTTTTTCAATGTTTAGTTACTTTTTGGTCACTTATTCTGTATTATTTGTCACTTTTCTCACCTTTCTGAAAGTACCTCAGCAGTTGCAAGCCTGAAAGGAGAAAAAAAAAATCGCTGTTTTTTTCAATGTTTAGTTACTTTTTGGTCACTTATTCTGTATTATTTGTCACTTTTCTCACCTTTCTGAAAGTACCTCAGCAGTTGCAAGCCTGAAAGGAGAAAAAAAAATCGCTGTTTTTTTCAATGTTTAGTCACTTTTTGGTCACTTATTCTGCATTATTTGTCACTTTTCTCACCTTTCTGAAAGTACCTCAGCAGTTGCAAGCCTGAAAGGAGAAAAAAAAATCGCTGTTTTTTTCAATGTTTAGTTATTTTTTGGTCACTTATTCTGTATTATTTGTCACTTTTCTCACCTTTCTGAAAGTACCCCAGCAGTTGCAAGCCTGAAAGGAGAAAAAAAAATCGCTGTTTTTTTCAATGTTTAG
>CM063499.1:31701966-31714466 GCA_032207245.1 Pardosa pseudoannulata | reverse complement strand
TTCTAAAAATAATTTTTTTTCTTCGTTTTAAGTGTGCGATATCAATTACAGGGAAGAAGGAAAAAAATTTCCGCTGCCGCTAGCTAAACAGCCTTATCTAAAAGTGTAACGCAGTTTTAAACCATACAAACCCACCTCCGTCATATCTGAAGTGTATTTTTGGGGCGGGCGTGGGGTAAAAGCACACACACGCGCGCATTTTTGCTCAATTCACCTTCAGTACAAATTAGCAAACTCCAGACTGAATGACAGCTCATTTTGTGGTGAATTTCTTTGATTGACAAAGGGCGGCCCAAATTCTTCGTTAAATGAAACTGAAGTGTGTGTGTGTGTGGGGGGGGGGGAGATTAGAACTAAAACACCTCCTTGTTTACTTTGTGGGTGTGTGGGTAAAGAGATGAAGTAACACAGCGTAAATTTGCGGAAAGATTAAGGCACTTGTCAGCTTTGCGTTTTAAGCGGTGATTTTTCTTTTAACATTTTCACCTTTGCGACGTTATGCTATTTTCACACGTAGCGACTTTTGAGTCATTTGACATCGTCGCACGGATAAAAGACCACCTGTTCTTTCTTTTTTTTTTTTTTTTTTTTTTTTTTTTCCCCGAATTGTTTACTTTGTAAAATTAAACCTGAAACTGTAAATTTTACGGACAATCAAGGTTGGCTTAATTTGCCAAAATCCGGGCGGGTTTTTTCAAAATAAATAAATAAATAAATAAATAAATAATAATAAATAATAAATAATAAATAATAATAAATAATAATAGTAATAATAATAAATAAAAAAAAATTTTAAATGAAGATGTTTTCAAAATATTTATTTAAAATTCCACATATTTAACTAATAATAAAAATATTAAGTTAAATCTATAACATAAATTGCATATTTTATCTTTGACAATGAGCGTAATTTTTTTTTGTTGTTGTTGTTTGAGGGGGTCTAAACTGCTAGAAAAAATAAAAACTTAACTATTTTTCCCCGAAAATTTTTTATCTGTATAACAAATACAATGAAAAAATTATAGAAACAATTAAAAACCAAAACAACCAGTATTTCTGCCAAGATGAAGAAAATTGACGTCTTTCAACCTATATTAAAAAGAAATAATATCTCCAAAAAAATTACCCAGAGGGCTTGAGTATATTTACAAGAACATAAACAAATTACAAGAACTTTCTATATTATATACAACTTACTCTAAATGTTATCCAGTCAGTGATATAAGTTTCTTTATCAGCTGTAACGAGATAAGGGAAAAACTTGTTCATACAAACAATTGACCAATTAACTTATCATATATAACTTACAAATTAACTAAAAAAATATCTTCTGAATGTTGTAATAACACAATACTGCTAATATATATATATATAGAGAGCAATAATTTAATACATTTTATTGAAAAGAAAAAACTTTAAATGTATAACTATTTCAAAGCCAACTTTTAGCATAAAATAATCGCCATTCAAAACTAGTTTTTTGATGTTAGAAAAATTTTGTAAAAAATAATTTATTTTAAGATTTCAAAATTCCCTTTAATTTAGACAAAAATTTCTTCTGCATAATTTAAAATTGATTCTTAAAATTTTTAACTTTAAAAAGTGATTAACATTTTAAATTTATTTTAATGATACAATTAATGATATATCTTGTCCTCTTACTTAACAAAAAACCTGAATAGTCTTGAAATCCCCAAAAAAGCATCTAAAATCCTTTAAAGTATAGAAAAAACCCTGAAATAACCCACTAAGTTGGATTTTATCTGAAAAAATCCGGGTTTTTGCCAACCCTGCGGACAATTCATAAAAAATAGGAGGTAATATGCCATTATATATATTGGGCTTAGTAGCAGAGTGATATAAAAGAATTGCACAGTAGAATAGACAACATTTTAATTAAACGATCACGGACAATTATACACAACACATCACGAACATTCCAAATACTACACTACAGAGTAACAAGTCATGCGCAGTACCATACAAGGTGTGGCGCTCCAGTCGAATTGGGATAATCCACTTCACATAGAGGTAGGGTAAAAAACGAGGCATTGACATACAGATAAAATACAGATATAACCTAACAACATATTGAAGTCTTTTTCTCTCTTTGTTTTTTGTGAAGTGAATTACTTTTTTTTTCCATCGCGTCTGGCAATGCAGATACATACACCTTTATGTCAACGCATAACTGCGAATATGTTACCCATTTAGCGCCACCCGAGGAGCACGTGTAGCTTAAGGAATGCTATGGACGCGAGTAACATTACCCATTCTGGGTCCTCGTAAGTTAGAAGCAGGGACCAAGTAGGAGACCCCCCCAGGCTTCAGGGCCCGATTAAGGCAAAAGTTGGGCCCAGTTTCTGGTAATCTTTCGGCCCCCCCTACCCTCCTTTCAAGACAAAAAAAAAAAAATTATAAAAGAGGATACAAACGAATATCATAGGAGGACAGTTTATATTAATTTTTTTTATATTTACATACCTTTGTAGTACAGTCGAATGCCAAAAATCTGTATATCCTCAAGGATGTAAAGTGTAACACGTGCAATTAAGTTTTTATATAAAAAATAAAATAAAATAGCATAGGTAAGATTAACAAATAATAGCTGTTCGTAGATTTTAAGACAAAATTTAATAAGAGAAAAAAATAATAAAATAATAAAATTCTTAAGCAAATAACAATTGTATTTAAGTTTCAGAAATATAATAAAAAGTGCTAATATTTCTTTATAACTGGCTGAAGTTTTTAATTTATTACTAATGTATATTATATAATATATAAGATAAATGCTTTTTTCCTTTAATATTTTGTAAATTATTTTCTTAACGATTCATATTATAAACGTTGAATGTAATAAACTGCTATACCAGTGTTATGTTCCTTTTAATTACTGCAAACCATAATAAATTTCTTTATTATGCTATGAGCTATTTATAAATAAATACATGGTTTTCGTACACCTGGAAAGTCAGGGAAAATCATGGATTGAGGCAATGATTAATTTTGTCATGGAAAGTCTTGATTTTTCAAGTAAAATGAGTAAAAGTCATGGAAAGTCATGGAACAGCTAAACTACCGATTAAAAAAAATGCAATGAATTGTTTAATTCTTTTTTTTGCTTGTCATTTAGGTAAAGTTATTGAGTTTGGTATCTATGTATTATCCTATTGACCCTATTGCCAAGTAAAATTTGTTCACCAAGGAAACTCAAAGCAAGAAAGCTTAATGGGTGGGTAAATGTATATTACTCTGGTTTTTTCTTAAATTGTAGATTAAAATTTTATTAATATAGTAATAATTATTTTTTAATAAAAATTACTTTAGATTTTTGCAGAAAATATAAGTTTATTTCTTGGGATATTGTATATAAACATTATAGGGTTATATTTAGCTATTATTCATGGCCACGTGAATAATACCAAAGTACCCTGAATTCAAATTGGAAACATTTTGATTGAAAAATTGCTTTATGATTAAACTTAGGTATGTAGATACAACAATTTATTTTTATGTATGTGAGTTTATTAGTTTATTAACACTCATAAAGTAAATTTATAGTTATTTTATGATAAAAATCCTGTAATTTCTCTAAAAGCATATATTTCATTTGTATGTACATTGGAAGTTTTATTCATATATGCTTTTAATGAAAGCTTTTTAAAGTCATGGAAAATGATCTGCTAAATCAGGGAAAGTCATGGATTTCAAAACATTTATTTTGGCAGATACTCTGTAAATACTAAAAGTTTAAACTAAACATTTGATTTCCTTTGATCGTTTCTAATAAGGGAATAAAATCTATATTTATATCTTTAGTATAATCTGAAAAGCAAAGAATTTTTCTACTCAGAACCATGGAGTAATGAGTTAAAAAAGTCACTGGAGTGATGTAAATAAGTAAACTGGAGTGTGTTTTAGATACAATTGTCAACATTTTAACTGCTTTTATTTTATCCCCTATATAATAATAGCCTAAGTTGTCTGTCCGCGAATTTCTGAAGCGGTTGTACCTGGAATGAATACAGGCATCCATATTGGATTTTTCACGAGTTAGGGTTAGCAAAATTGAAATCGAGTTCGAAATCCACCCCATCCCTCCTTTTCGGGCGTTTAATGCTATTATTTCAAGCCTTATCCTTCCTCTTATTCTGTACGAAATTCATTCTTGATAGGATGGAAAAGGCGGAGAGTAATATTTAAATTTCTGGACTGTTTCTACTTAAACCTTCATATACTCTAATTAGTTCGCTCATAATATGCAGGCGTTGTACGTTTGGTAGAATGTCCGCCCACTTGATCGTCGTTTTTCTCGGGTTGACGGTTCTACCCCCGATGCAACCAATTTTTTTTAATGTCTAATAAATTTAAGATTTTCTACTTTTTCTTTTAAATTCTTATTCCGAAAGTTGTTTTATTATTTTTAAAATAAATTTTTACTATTTTTTCAACTTTTTATAATTTTTATTTTATTAAATTCACGTATTGCTTTACGGATGTCCCTGGCCACATAAACATTACATGTTGTGCATCCTTAAACTTTCTTCTCGTAATCTAATAATAGCCTAAGTTATCTGCCCGTCTGTCCTCGAAGTTATGAAGCTGTTGGACTTGGAATGGATAGAGCATCCACATTGGATTTTTAACGAGTTAGGGTTTGCAAAATTCAAAGCGAGTACAGTTTATCTTTTCCTAAACTATAGATCTGATTCTTAAGTAAATTGGTCTGAATAAGCTTCGTATCACAGCAAAAAAAAAAAAAAAAAAATAATAATAATAATAATGTCCTCTTTAAAACGTTCGAAATCCACCCCGTCCCCTTTTTGAGTGTTTAATGCCATTATATCAAGCCCCATTTTAAGAGCAACCGATTAAATTGATCAATTTATCACATAATAAATAGGTAAAAATAACAATTTTTTCTAGCATTATGACTTCATTCCTTTAACCATCTCATTTAATCATTTCTTATTTTAAATTATTTAAATGTTTTCTGCATTATTTCCATACGTTTTATCACTAAACTTAGATATTACGTAAATAATTTTCTTTTTTATTTGACTTAAATAATAGATTAAGTTCATACGTGATAATTTTAATGGATTATTTTTGTTGAAAGGTAATTATCAGCCAAAAAAACAAACCTTTCTTTACCTGCCTCATAGGGTTTTTTACAATTCTGGAAAATTTAAAATTTTACTGATCCCGTCATATGACGGGCTATAGGCTAGTTTCTGAATAAGATTTCATGAAATATTACTTGAAGAATTAAAAAAAAAATCAAATTTTGTTAATTAAATTATTTAAAATTTGATAATTAAGTACTAAATTTTAGGGGTCCCATTGCCTAGGCTCAGTCGGCCCGTGCTTTAATCAGGCCTTGCCAGGCTTGGCCTGTCATCCTTAGAGGTATCTTGGTTTGGAGTGCTACGGTCTACTTTTGGCAACAAGAGGGCTGATGAGACCAGGACCTACAGCTTAAAGCCGATTCCGAACGGCTATGAACATCCATGCCAGTGTGGGATTCAAATCCACGAACTCCGATACCGAAAGCCAGCACCCTAACCAATCGGCCATCGTTCGGCTCCTTAGAGGTATCAATTGAGAACTTGGAGACATTGGGATCACGAACATATTATCGGAGTGACCCGCTCTCCTAGTTCCATTGGCTACAACAAAAACTACATATGATGTTGAAGTATTGTACTTTAAGGAGAAATTTATTAAATCAAAGTTCTGTTGAAAGTTGATCCACAATGTTGGCATTTTTGTGACACTATAAATTTGCCCATGCTTCAACAATAACAGGAATCATAAACTAGCACGTTTATGTTAATGTGTTATAAGACCTTGATTTAAATCCTTACTGCAGAATGTCTAGGCACTCCTATTATATTACACCCATTAGCGAGACTGTTGCGAGATATTTGAGGTATTATAGCAGATCTCCAGATCAATTTATAGGGTGTAAATTTTCATCCAAATTGCTTCCATTTTTTTCTGTAAAAGCAAGAAACTAAATTTAATTATATTATCCCTACTTTGTTCACACGCAACTCAAAGTCTCACGCATAGAGATAGCATTCCAGGATTTTGAGGCCCGTGAAACCAATATTCATCAAGGTCTGAAATTTTAACGATTACGACATTTTATGCATGCATTCTAATTTTTTTTTAATTGACGGTAGTATTTGCGATTTCAAACTTTGAAACAGGCAGTTTATAACATGTGTCACGCTTCCTTTATTCAAAATTAACTGATTGCGAAATATGTGTGTGTGTGTATAATATATATATATATATATATATATATATATATATATATATATATATATATATATATATATATATATATATATATATATATATATATATATATATATATATGTGTGTGTGTGTGTGTGTGTGTGTGTGTGTGTGTGTCAGGTCTAAAAAAGGCGTAATTATGTAAGTTAAAAACGATTTTAAAAAAGAGAACTCTCTTTTAATAATAAAATAAATGAAAAAGACCCACGCTTGGGTGAGCTTTCAGGATAATCCGGTCAGGCGGAAGCATTTCTGAGCTATTTGATGAGCTTGCAAACAGATAAGTTGAATATTGGCGCGTGGACATGGAGCGGTCAAAACCTTCACGCATAGCTCCACCACGAACATTGAAAATGGCGCAAGTTGCTTTCCTTAAGAACGATGAGTTAATTAAACTTATTATTATCAAAAAGGCTGTTTTCCATTCGCCTTAACTCTGTATCACGACTTGTCATATATATATATATATATATATATATATATATATATATATATATATATATATATATATATGTATATGTATATATATATATATATATATATATATATATATATATATATATATATATATATATATATATATATATATATATAGAGAGAGAGAGAGAGAGAGAGAGAGAGAGTATGTATATGTATGTATGTATGTATATATATGTATACATATATATGTATTTATATATATATATGTATATGTATGTCTATATATATGTATGTATGTGTATATATATTATATATTTATATTTATATAAATAGATAGATAGATAGATAGATAGATAGATAGATAGATAGAAGATAGATAGATAGAGAGAGAGAGAGAGAGAGAGGGGGGGTGATATAGAGTACCGAAATCCGTGGGTTCGAATTCCACTGTGACATGAATGTTCGTAGCCGTTCCGAATGCTCTTTAAGTAGTAGGTTCCAGTCTCGTTTGCCCTCGAGTTGCAAAAGAGTAGACCATAGCTGTCCAAACCAAGCCATCATCTCAAAAGAATGTATAGGCAAATAATGTATCGAATCTTTCGGAACTGTAGCTCACCCCCTCTAAGTTTTCAGAAGAGAATATTGCAAAGGAGAGAAAAGAGGACAATACACTCCCAGCTACAAAAGAGACATCAATCAGAAAACTGAAATTGAAAGAACACTTAACGGTCACGGCCAGCATGTTCACATGCATAAAACTGAAGATCTGTGTTCCGCATGTATGGAAATTTCTATCGAGCCTCTCAATTTTTATGAGTAATTACATAACATTCCTCCTTTCCTTTCCTTCCCTCCTGAAAATATTCTTCCAAACCAAAAGAATTGAATTAACCGCACTCTGAGAATCAAAGCTCATTGCACTACGTTTTAATTGAACTGTGTCAACCGTCTCTTCTTGGTTCCTTAATGCCATTTCCTGGATGAATAACTTGTGTATGAGGGAGTTTGAGGACATGTGCCACATCATTGCTGAACCTTTAGCCATATTTACCAGATACACTAACAGATACCAGATTAGCCATATTTCCCCGGTTAGCAGGTGGTCCAAACACTTCCACTGTGGGAAAATCACTTTCTTTTATCGTTGAAATATATTTATTATTTTATGAAAAAAGGACAAGCCAAAATGAAAAGTGAACTTTAAAGAAACTTGCAATTATACATTCAGAAAGTTAAAAAAAAAAAAAAAAAACAAAAAAAAAAAAAAAAAAAAAAAGCTGAAAAAACAATCTTCCATAAAACAGCAAGGTCCTCTGTAATCAATTTGGATTACTCTAGCTTTCTTTTGTTTACATTATGAAGTTGCGATTTTCCTTATAGAAATAAGTACGCAATTTTAATAGGTAAAAAGGTCGATCTAGTTTCATTCCAACTCATTCATAAGTGGCTCTAGAAAACTGTAGCTTCTGTTAGATTGTATTCTTTTGTTGCTTGTCTCCATTATAGAAATAATGTACATCATTTTAATAGATAAAATGGTAGATCTAGTTTCATTCCAACTCATTTATAAGCGGCTCTAGAAAACTCTAGCCTCTGTTAAATTGTATTCTTTTGTTGCCAGTCTCCGGTATAAAAATAAGCACGCAATTTTAATAGGTAAAAAGGTCGATCTAGTTTCATTCCAACTCATTCATAAGTGGCTCTAGAAAACTGTAGCTTCTGTTAGATTGTATTCTTTTGTTGCCAGTCTCCGTTATAGAAATAATGTACACCATTTTAATAGGTAAAATGGTCGATCTAATTTTATTCTAACGCATTCATAAGTGGCTCTCGAAAACTGTAGCTTCTGTTAGATTGTATTCTTTTGTCATTCTTTTGTTGTCAATCTTCGATATAGAAATAATGTACTCAATTTTAATAGGTAAAATGGTCGATCAACTGTCTTTTTTAAATGTTTTTGCCTTCTAAAAAGATTGTGGAATGACAATCCTATTAATTCCATCTCGCCACAACGTTAAAGGGTTTCCCCACTGTTTGCCCGAGTCTTAATCTCCTAGTTTTTTAATGGCTGATTCACTTTGACAACACCGACATGACTACCTTATTTGAATAAATCGGCAACGCAGATGATCCGCTTGCATGTACTCTCTTTATTAGGGGGAAGCATTTATTCCTCGGAAAAGTGACGCACTTACCAAAACCTCCTGTCCTAATTTCCTTTATACTTTACTGGGAAAATTTATTCCTGGTTTGGAGTAAAAACAATTACATCTGTTTCTCTCTGATGGTTTTATGATTCACCGTATCTTGTGTTTTTATTTCGTTAACTGTAGTATAAACAGGGCATTTATGTGTTCTTAGGAAATATGGTATTTGTTATTAGGCTGTTTTTTTTTTCATTTCAGGCTTTGTCGTGTTCTTTGAAATAAGGACATGAATTATTACGAGAAAGTTTTATATCTATATTTATATAAAAAATGAAGTTTCTATTTGTTTGTGTTTTATGCATATTCGCACAGTTTGATGTAGAGCAGAGGTTTCCAAACTTTCTTATTCCGCAGATCAAAAGTATAAAAATATTTTTTTGTCCTGGAAAAAAGAATATTTATGCTTTATACAAATCTAAACTGTTTGTTGTAGAGCATAAGTCTCCAAACTTTCTTATTCCGTAGATCAAAAGTATGAAACGATTTTTTTTTTTTTTTTTTTTTTTTTTTTTTTTTTTTTTTGAAAAAACAATGTGTGTTTTATACAAATCCACACTGTTTGTTGTAGAGCATAGGCTTCCAAACTTTCTTATTCCGTTTGTGTTTTATACAAATCTACACAGTTTAATGTAGATTAGAGGTTTCCAAACTTTCTTATTCCGTAGACGAAAAGTATAAAATGATTTTTTGTACTGGGAAAATGATCTGTTTGTATTTTACAAATCTACACAGTTTGTTGTAGAGCAGAGGTTTCCAAACTTTCTTATTCCGTAGACGAAAAGTATGAAAAGATTTTTTTTTATTCTGGAAAAACCAATGTTTGTGTTTTATACAAATCCACACTGTTTATTGTAGACAAGAAATTTCCAAACTTTCTTATTCCGTAGATCAAAAGTATGAAATGATTTTTTTGTTTTGGAGAAACCAATATTTGTGTTTTATACAAATCCACACTGTTTGTTGTAGATCAGAGGTTTTCAAACTTTCTTCTTCCGTTTGTGTTTATACAAATCTACACAATTTGTTGTGGAGCAGAAGTTTCCATGTTTTCTTATTCTGTAGACGAAAAGTATGAAAAGATTTTTAGATTTGGAAAAACTAATATTTGGGTTTTATATAAATCCACACTGTTTATTGTAAAGCAGAGGTTTCCAAACTTTCTTATCTGTACACGAAATTTATTAAATGATTTTATTTCTTCTGCAGATACCAATATTTTGGTTTTATAAATCCATACTGTTTGTAATAGAGCAGAGATTTCCAAACTTTCTTATTCCGTAGACGAAAAGTATGAAAAGATTTTTTAGTTCTGGAAAAACCAATATTTGTGTTTTATATAAATCCACACTGTTTATTGTAAAGCAGAGGTTTCCAAACTTTCTTATCTGTACACGAAATGTATTATTTTTTTCTTCTGGAAAAACCAATATTTGAGTTTTATAAATTCATACTATTTGTTATAGAGCAGAGGTTTCCAAACTTTATCTCGTAGACGAAAAGTATGAAAAGATTTCTTTAGTTCTGGAAAAAACAATGTGTTTTATACAAATCCACACTGTTTGTTCTAGAGTAGGTTTCCAAACTTTCTTATTACGTAGATCAAAAGTATGAAATGATTTTTTGTTTTTGAAAAACCATTATTTGTGTTTTAGATAAATCTACTG
Source organism: Pardosa pseudoannulata (assembly GCA_032207245.1). Classification (NCBI taxonomy): domain Eukaryota; kingdom Metazoa; phylum Arthropoda; class Arachnida; order Araneae; family Lycosidae; genus Pardosa; species Pardosa pseudoannulata. The sequence goes on along the minus strand of CM063499.1, from coordinate 31,703,869 downwards.
TTTATTGGAAAGCAGAGGTTTCCAAACTTTCTTATCTGTACACGAAATGTATTAAATTACTTCATTTCTTCTGGAAAAACCAATATTTGGGTTTTACAAAATCCATACTGTTTGTTATAGAGCAGAGGTTTCTAAACTTTCTTATCCCGTAGATGAAAAGTATGAAAAGATTTCTTTTGTTTTGGAAAAAACAATATTTGTGTTTTATACAAATCCACACTGTTTGTTGTAGAGCAGCAGTTCCCAAACTTTCTTATTCAGTACACGAAAAGTATGATATGATTTATTTTTGTTCTTGAAAAGCCAACTGTTTGTGATAACAAGGTACCACAAAAAGTATCCCTTCACAGGCCGAGAACCTGTAAAGTAAAGAGAATACTTAATGAATCGGAAAAAATAATTAACTCGTATAAAAATATATTTCTCTTATAAAAATATCGTTATAAATCAGGGTTGTAATTTTGAGCTGTCAAAACTGAGTTTGACCAGATACTGGATAAAACTGGTTTTAAGTGGTCCAAAACTGGTTAAAAGTGGTCAGAAGTGGTTAGAACTGTTAAAAATAGTTTTAAATGGTCTTAATTTTAATATATAATATCTTTTGTAATTAGAAGAGACTTTTAATAAGCAATAAAAATAGTAGTGCAGTTGAACGAAATATTACGCTAACACGTTCATGAGATTTAACATGCTTATCCAGTATAATTAGAAAATTTGAATTTTAAAAATGAAGAAGGTTAAAGGCATTAACATAAAATTTGTTGATTTTACAATGCATCTAATGAACTGTTGTGCCAGCTATAGAAAGATTATTTTCAAAGTTTGGAGTAATCCAAAATAAATTACGAAATCGTTTAAATTTAGAGACAACTACAAAACTTGTTACTATCGTTTTTTGAATTCAACATAAATCTATATATATAAAAATGAATTTGTGTGTGTCTGTCTGTCTGTCTGTCTGTACTCAATAGACTCAAAAACTATGCATCCAATCGCCGTGAAAATTTGGGAAATGTTTAGGTATATCCCTGGGAAGGTTTTTGTAAATTTTCAACGTTCGAAATTCATTCCTTCCCCCTTTTTCGAGCATTTCATGTCATTATTCCAAGCATTATTTTCCCCGGTTAAACGCAAACGATTAAGTTTTTAATTTATCGCATCATATCTAAGGGAAAGAAGCAATATTTCTAGCAATGTGACGTCATCCCAAGTAATTGTTTTAAACGCAGTTTTCCACGGTTAAAAGCAGGAGATTAAAATGTTCAATTCATCACATAATAAATAGGCGAAAATGATATTTTTCTATCATTATGACGTCATTCATTTAAATATTTCATTTATTCATTTCTTATGTTATATTATTTAAAATCGTCTGCTTAGTATCTATTCGATTTGAACTGAAATTTGAGATATAAAGTGATTCACTTTCATTTCTATGTGACGCAAATTATAGCATTTTTATATGAGAACTAATTTTAAATTTAATTCTTGGTTCATTTTTATGTTACAATGAAATGCATATCAACAATATTCTAAGTACAAAAAGTACAAATTTCAGTGACTCTCATGGCCAAATAAAACCTATCATTTTATATAGTTATCTTCATATTCATATGGTTGTCGATATGAATGTGTGTTTCTGTTTCATACAAAACTATGTGGTTTGTCATAAATTTCCTTAATTTTGGAAAACATTTATTAACCAACAAAATTAGCACTGTTGCTGTCAAAACCTGTGCTTCCTATTCTATCACGTAATATGGCAAGATCTGTTAACTTTGCTAATCAACGTACAGTATATACAGTATACAGTATATATATGTTATATATATAATAGCAATTATATTTATATATAAAAGTGTTATATAGAATATGTATATAAAATTATATATAAATATATCAT
>CM063499.1:31681966-31694466 GCA_032207245.1 Pardosa pseudoannulata | reverse complement strand
TGTGTGTTTGTATTATTTTATACAGAACACACTTATATTTGCAACTCTATAATAAGGTGATATACTGGGTGATCCAAAAGTCAGGACGCCGAACGATGGCCGATTGGTTAGGGTGCTAGCCTTCGGTACCGGAGTTCGTGGGTTCGAATCCCACAGTGGCATGAATGTTCGTAGCCGTTCGGAATCGGCTTTACGCAGTAGGTCCCGGTTTCATTAGCCCTCGTGTTGCAAAAAGTAGACCGTAGCACTCCAAACGAAACCAAACCAAACCAAAAGTCAGGACGAACTTTAAAAATAAATAATTCGAAAACGAATGAAAATACAAAGATACCGTTTGCACCAAACGGATGAAAAAGATACCAGATTTTGTGTGGAAATGAAAAATTAGTTGTGTTAGCGACGAACAGATGGCGCTATAGTGTTTTATAGCACCAAAAGATGATTTACGAATGAAGAAATGTTGACAACTTAAAAGTATAATACATAATTACAGTTAATTAGTACTACAATAAATGTTCTATGTGCTGTCCATCATTCAGAACTACAACTGTGAGACGAGTCACCACACTGTTCACAGTATTTAGTAGCATTTCTTGCGTAATGGCGGACACATTTTGGTTGATGACAACTTTAGTGCTACTAGTGATACCGGTCCTACATCAGAAATCCGACAGCGCCATCTGTTGTTCCCCAACGGAACTATTTTCGTTGCATTGCCACACAAAACCGTGCTTCTTTTCCATTCGTTTAATGCAAAGCTCATCTTTTTTATCTATATTCGTTTTCGAATTATTCAGTTTAAAAGTTTATCCTGACTTTTCGATCATCCGGTATATTAGAACATAGTATTATATTGATATTTGGTAAATGATAAATCACAATATTAAAATTTAGATATAATCCACCTCTAGTTTTGACGTCCTGAAATTAATTTTAATATAGTTTATCCTCTCTATAATAATAGCCTAAGTCATCTGTCCGTCTGTCCTCGAATTTATGAAGCGGTTGGACCTGCAATGGATAGACGCATCCATATTGGATTCTTGATGAGTTAGGGTTAGCAACGTTCGAAATCCACCTCTTCCCCCCCTTTTCTAGCATTTAGTGCCATTATTTCAAGCTTTATTTTCCCGGGTTACTAGCAGGCGATCAAATTTATCAATTTGTCACATAATAAATAGGTAAAAATAACATTTTTTTCTAGCATTATGACGTCCCCATTCCTTTAACCATCTCATTTAATCATTTCTTATTTTCAATTATTCAAATATCGTCTGCATTATTTTCATACGTTTTATCACTGAACTTAGATATGACATAAATAATTTTCTTTTATATTTGGCTTCAATAATAGATTAGGTACATATTTGATATTTTTTGTTGCAATGAAAATTTTATCACCGGTAATAACAACAAACTATTTTCATAAAAGTCTAGGAGTCTAATCCACGGACTAATAAATATCTAGCGTTTAAGTTATATATCTTTGAAAATTAAGAAGTTTGTTCGTTTGTGTGTTTGTTTTTTATACATAACCACACAATTTCGTTAAATTTTGGTCATCATTCATATATACCGCCAAATAATCACTGTCAATATTAAAACCTCTGCTCTCCATCGTATCACCTAATATGACAAGATAAATTAAAGTTGGCAACTAACCTACGATCAGTAAAGATAAACAAATTATTGAGCATATACCAGATCATCCTCAGCCAAAAAAACAAACCATTTTTTTTTTTACCTGCCTCATAGGGTACTTTACAATTCTGGAAAAATAAAAATTTTACTGATCCCGTCATATGGCGGGCTATATGCTAGTATTAAATTAGTAGCCTATACTTTTTCAGAAAATTTTGTTGGATATTCAGAAAAGTTTTTCTTACTTAGAATCACCCATGCATTACAGCACGTGCCATCTGGGCCGTGGCCCTTGGGCTCTAAACTTTATATATACTTTTTAAAATTTAAATATTTAATTAACATAATTTTAAAAACTTTCTAATTAATTCTTCAAATCATATTTCATAAAACATTACTCAGAAAGTTACGTAAGAACAGTTGATAGTTTTTATTGTTATTGGAGAGCTAGAGGAACTCAGTCGGCAAAGGCAGCTGTCTCGTAACTCAGATTGCGAGTTTGGGGTACGTAAAATATGTTCGTGGCCACAATGTTCCCAAGTTCTCAAACGATTACCAAACCACTTGGGGGGGCGGGGGTAAATAACAAAGCACTGGCTGTCCTTCTGCTTGGTCCCCCCCCCCCCCCCCCCCCCCCCCCCCCCACCCCCCCCCCCCCCCCCACCCCCCCCCCCCCCCCCCCCCCCCCCCACCCCCCCCCCCCCCCTCCCCCCCCCACCCCCCCCCCCCCCCCCCCCCCCCCCCCACCCCCCCCCCGTCCTGCTCCTAAATTACGGGGACCCACTTGATGTAAGGTATAATTTCCCCCTAGCGGTGTCCGTCAAACGAGAGGCACACCCTTTAGCCTTAATCCGAGTAGCCTACGGATTACTTCCTTGGCTTGTCCAAGGGCAATAAATATCAACAACAAAATTTTTATTGAAAATTATAAAAATCAAATGTCAAATTTACTATCTTTTGTAAAAACTCCTATTATTATCGTGTAAAGAAAACTGTTATAATCTGTCCAAATTGATTCAACGTTATACTGAACTTCTGGTAAGGGCCCTAAGAAACACTTCGCCCTGGGCTCAATTCTGTCATGATCTGGCCTTGCGTAGAACGACCTTTCACTTTGATCTCTAGAAAAGTGTGAAGGATTTAGGAAGACAGATGGCAAATTGGTGGTACTCTCCTATTTCTGTATTTTATTGCATACTGTAGACTAGGCGTCGGCAAGGTTTTTGACTGCTGGTCAAAACCAACCAAAATGTTAGCACTGATCTGTCAAAGAGGGTTGATCATTTTCACCTCTTGACATACAAATGAAATGCAATTTGACGCGTCCGAAAAATTCTGTTTAACTTGGTTGAATTAAATAGCTATTTACAAGTTGAGAAACAGAGCGTTTTGATTAGGAATTTGGATTACAAAACATCTGTTTTTGTTGTTGACTTATGCCACTTGGTCAAACCAAGCACGATTGAGCCGGAAACTACTTGTATTAAGGCAAAGGAGTGCGCCTTTAGATTTGACAAGCATCTCAAGGGTGAAAGTACGACTTATGCTCAAGTGGGTCATCGTAATTTTGAATCAGGGACCAAACCAGGGTTCCCACGGTCCTTAAAAGTCCTTAAGAACTCCTTCATTTTAGCTTTCATTTTTAAGGGCCCTTAAAACTCTTTAATTTTTGTCAAAGGTCCTTAAAAACTCTTTAATTTTTAAATTGGAATGTGATCAATTTCTCCACCAACGCGATCCACTGTCATCACGTGATTTCCAATCAATTTTCTTATGAGACAGTTTTTTTTTTTTAGTTACTTATTATTTGACCAATAAATAATCTTTCGTATACTGAAAAGGTTTAAAGTCAGCTGCGCTTTCCTAATAGCTAACAGTCATGCAGATTTTAATTAAGCAAAGAATGGAGGTTGGGGGGTGTTGTAGATATTTCAGTTACTTATGGAAGGTTATTTTTTCTTGCATTGAATATAATAGAAAAGTCTAAAACCATGGTCCAGCCGGGTGCTTAAAATCCTTAAAAAGTGCTTATTTTGTAGATCCATTTTTAAGGTCCCTAATAAGTCCTTAAAAAGTGCTTAGTTTTCTTTTTGTAGCCTTAAAATTTATAATTTTTTCTGAGTGCTTAAAAAGTGCTTATTTTTTTCCCCAAATATTGGTTGCTGAATTTTTATTTCCCTTGGTAATTAATCGTCAATCCATTCAACAAAGCTAAAGATAAGAAAGAAGAGTTAGACTAATTAAAAAAATGTATAGAAGAAAAGAAAAATGAACTTCAAAATTAGACATATTCTCCCCCTTCCTATATTTTTTGGTTCTCATCTTCTATTATGAATAGAAATAGTTCTTCAGTTACATTTTTAAAATAGCATTGATAATTTCTTGAATCTTGTTTTGAGTATGTCATAATTAAAACTTTTTTAGTGTAGATACTGCATCTTTTCTCTCTGTCTCCCGGTGTGTGTGTGTGTGCGTATGTGAATATTATATTTACCTGTTTATAATACAGAAGTACTTTTTATTATCTTATTTTACATCTATGTTGCTGTAAAAATACTGTTGCTATGATGTGAAACTTGTTGATCTTCCACCACAGATAGTACTTTCTTAACTTTACAAATATTTCAGATTTGTTTAGAGAAGGGGGGGGGGCATTTGATCAATACGGACTATTGCTGTTCTAAAATTTATGTTTGCGAAAAAAGATGTGTTAACATAAAGTATGAGATATTAACAATTGTGTTTAATAAAATTATTAAATTATCTATATATATTATTTAATGTCATTTTACAAGTCATAAAGCTCATGAAAATCTTCAATTTTTAAGCTTTATCTGTAGGTTGATCATAGTACAATAAAAATTTAGGTGCTTAAAAAGTGCTTAAAAGGTGCTTAAAAAGTGCTTAATTTCTTTTCTGTGGAAAGAGTCTGAACCTTGAAAACTTTCTTCTTTCCCTGGGAATGTCGCGTATAATCAGCTAGTACATACATACATACATACATGAGTCATTTTCAACCCTTTAAAGGACAGTGGTTTCGTAGTGAAACCACCTATTAATATATTTTTCTCTTCTTTTTTTAAAGATATAATAATGATTTTATCGGATGTTTTTGATACTTCAAACTGTTAATGAATGATAGCACTACACACAATCTATTTTTCTCTTTAAAAGCTACTTGTTTATACTGGGAAAAATATCAGGTATTTGATTTTGCCCGTCAAGACGTCAAATAATTATATCTACCCAAAACATTTTTTATAAACTGTTTAGCTATTTATCTGTTACATCACTTTAATGATAATTATGCAGTGTTTCTTAAATATTATTTACATTTTAAGAGTGTATTATGTTCGAGCTGTACAAGGGGGTAAATAGTTTCACAGTTTAAACCCACCTTACTACAAATAAATTTTAATATTTTTCACACATTTCATATATGTAATGTTCATCGATAACATTTATAGCCTAATTCCCTTAAATCTTAAAGAATTTTCAGTAGTGACCTTTAAAGGGTTAAACCCTCAGAAAGTACTGTTTATAATGTTTTTTTTTTTTTTTTTATTCACAATTTATTTCTAGTCTGATCACTCAAAAAGCTTTAGATGTACATTTTTCAAAATTAGTTTTTGTCAAATAGATTTATCTTATATTAATTTTTAGGCATTTTTAAAAACTTAATCCTGAAATATTGTAAAGCATATATTGAACTTTCCATGTCTGGATCATAATCATTAAAACAGGTTCCTCAGGAAATAGGGTTTATGTCGTTATGCTGCGTATTTCAAGTAGGTCCTTATAAAATGTTACTTTGGTCCTTAGAAAGTCCTTAAAAGGTCCTTAATTTTTGTTCTAGAAAAACAGTGGGAACCCTGCAAGCAAAAGACCCATAGGCTTGGCCTGCCACCCGCAGAGTATTGTTGGAGAACTTGGAGGGCATTGTGTCCACGAACATATTTTACGTGCCCCAGCCATCTTTAACGAACAAGGCTGATGAGGCTGGCACGGGCCCCAAACCCGCAACTCTCGTTACGAGAGAGTTGCCTTTGTTGATTGAGCTACAGCGGCATTATATGTCGAAACATAAATCAACAGTAAACGATATATTGAATTTTAAAACTTTTGTTCTTAGTTTTAGGAAACATTTCGAAATTCATTAATCGTTTTTACCAATTTATGGAACATTCCGATACCTCGATCTTCTTGCACTCTGAAGACTATACTGAAGACTGCATGTTTATTTCTGATTCACTGATTTCTAGGGGGAACTTCAGTGACAAACGTTATTTTTTTATGTTATTTAGGGATATTGGGGAACTAACATTGCTAAATATTAAATGACTAGCATATAGCCCATCATATGACGGGATCAGTAAAATTTTTAATATTCCAGAACTGTTAAGTACCCAATGAGGCAGGTAATAAAATGGTTTGTTTTTTTGGCTGAGAATTATCTGGTTCACTCTCAATAGTTTATTTATCGTCATACTCCTCTAGAGTCTCCCGATCCTGTAATGCAGTTTAGAATCACATGGAATTCATTTAGTCAAACCATGTGGTTATGTATAACAAACAAACAAACTTCTTAATTTCCAAATATATATAAATTAAAAGTTAGATATTTAGTAGTCCTCGACTTATATGAAAAGAATTTATTGTTAATACCGAAGATAAAATTTTCATTACAACAAAAAATAATCGATGATTGAATTTAAAATTATCACTTATATACTTAATCTATTATTTAAGTCAAATATAAAAGAAAATTATTTGCTTAATATGTAAGTTCAGCGATAAAACGTATGAAAATAATGCACGCGATATTTAAATAATTTAAAACAAGAAATGATTATATGAGATGGTTAAAGGAATGACGTCATAATGCTAGAAAAAAAATGTTATTTTTACCTATTTATTACGTGAATAAATTGATAAATTTAATCGCCTGCCCTTAGCCGAGGAATCCATTCCAGGTACAACCGCTTCAAAAATTTGCCGACAGACACCTTAGGCTATTATTATATAGGGGATAATCATTGATATCGGGAAAAATTCACTAACATCGCTAAATTTTAACGAAAATGATATCCCTGGATATTATTTGGGAGAGGACGTAGAGTCCATTTGATGTAGTTCGGTATTTATAATTTTGATATTTGCCGGTATTTTATTGCTACCTGTGTAGCTTTGGTATTTACAAAAGAACGGGACATATCGGCGCATTTAAGAGTTAGCCACGCATCAAGGGAACTTACGTAACTCAAAGATACGAATTGCCATTTGCCTAAATATTTCATGCAGGGCGCAGAAGGTCTGGCATATATTTCCCAGTTATCACCTCCTGGCCGCGTCCATTCTCTAAATTGTTTTGGCAATTAAAAAACAAATAAAAACTGGACTCATTTGTATGGGCAGGCGGGAATGCTTTGGGAGTCATTTTGGCACCGACGTGACTCAACGCTGGTCGTCTCCATGCAGAATGCAATCCAGGGTCGCCGACCAAAGAAAGAAAAATAATGCCTTGGCGACGAAAATCGGCTTCCGATATTTCGTCCGTTTGCTGCCCTCTCTTTCGCGTGCTGCCGCCTCGTTAGCATTTAAATATCGCCAGTTTTCTTTTTTATTTGTGGTTTTTCCGTATATCGCCGCTGAAAGAGCAAAATCAATAAGATATGTGTGCATTAATTTCACGGACACGGAAGACGTTGATGTATAAAAGTATTTTAATAATCTGTAGAGGTGTCGAAAGTAGTTTTCTTTCATTTTGAATGGTCTGAAAAAGGAATTAAATACCCCCTGCGCGAAATTCTCGGACATTAATTGATTTATGCGGGAGGGGGGATACCGGAATGGTGCGAAAAAGACGTGTTATTAGCTATCGCATGTGCTTTTTATATGGAAACTTACGCTGTCACCTTTTTAGTCACGTGCCTCTGTGGAAACGGAGTGCGACGGAATGACTGGGTTGTGGTGGTTGAAAAGTGGTGAAACAAATCGAATGTAGTTTCAGTCAGTAGAATTTTTTTTTCAATTTGTAGAATGTAGTTTGTCCGATGTAGTCGACAGAATAAATTTTATGGAATTTTTATTAGGATGGCCAGCCAAACGAGAATTATTAGGGAAATTTATCCCCAAACCGGGAAATTTGTCAACTTTTTCAAAAAACTTTTAACATTTAGAGAAATGTACAAGGGATATTTCTAACAACACTCATACAGTTAAAATGTATATAATTTAATCGGTATTCAAGGAATTGATGTGTTCAAATTTAAAAAAATGGATATAATTTAATAAGCGTTCAAGGAATTCACGTGTGCTAATGAATAAAAATGTGTATAAGTTAACAAGTGTGCAAGGAAGTAATATATGCTCGTGAATAAAAATCTGTATAATTTAACAAGTGTGCAAGGAAGTCTTGTGTGCTCATGAATAAAAATGTGTATAAGTTAATAGGTGTGCAAGGAAGTAATGTGTGCTCATGAATAAAAATGTGTATAAGTTCATAGGTGTTCAAGCAGGTCTTGTATGCACATAAATGAAAAATGTATATAATTTAACAGGTGTGCAAGGAAGTCATATGTGCTCATGAATAAAAATGTGTATAAGTTAATAGGTGTTCAAGAAAGTCTTGTGTGCACATGAATGAAAAATGTGTATAATTTAACAAGTGTGCAAAGAAGTCATGTGCTCACAAATAAAAATATAAGTTAATAGGTGTTTCAAGAAAGTCTTCTGTGCACATGAATGAAAAATGTGTATAATTTAACAGGTGTGGAAGGAAGTCATATGTGCTCATGAATAAAACTGTGTATAAGTTAATAGGTGTTCAAGAAAGTCTTGTGTGCACATGAATGAAAAATGTGTATAATTTAACAGGTGTGCAAGGAAGTCATATGTGCTCATGAATAAAACTGTGTATAAGTTAATAAGTGTTCAAGAAAGTCTTGTGTGCACATGAATGAAAAATGTGTATAATTTAACAAGTGTGCAAGGAAGTCATGTGCTCACGAATAAAAATGTGTATAAGTTAATAGGTGTTCAAGAAAGTCTTGTGTGTACATGAATGGTAAATGTGTATAATTTAACAAGTGTGTAAGGAAGTAATATATATGCTCATGAATAAAAATGTGTATACGTTAATAAGTGTTCAAGAAAGTCGTGTGCACATGAATGAAAAATGTGTATAATTTAACAGGTGTGCAAGGAAGTCATATGTGCTCAGGAATAAAAATGTGTAAAAGTTAATAGGTGTTCAAGAGAGTCTTCTGTGCATATGAATCAAAAATATTTCAAGAAATTCTTGTGTGCTCGTGAATAAAAATATGTATAAGTTAATAGATGTCCAAGAAAGTCTTGTGCGCACATGAATGAAAAATGAATGAGAAAAAAACAACTCAAAACCCGCTTGGGCCTTGTAAGCGAGTACATATAGACATGATGCCATAGAGGAATCATTCCCGCTTACCTTGGCCGTGCCAGCGTTTGGCCTGGTAGTGGGAGTCCGCAGACGACCGTAACCGCGCCAGAAATTTAAATGAGAAGCCGTGTAATATTTAATGTCATTGGCGGAATTCCAGTGTAACGAACCTGGAATGGCCGGCTGATTTAATAACCTGCGCCGGCCGGGTATGTGCACGCCGTTAATAATTGTCCTTCTTACGTAACGTTGCATTCATGAAGTAGGGTGGGACTATATTCTGAAGTACCTGGAAGCGTTGGAGTTTATGTATTTATCGAATTTCTGTAAAAAGACAGAATTAAAAAGTGTAATAAAAAATACGGGTTGTGTAGTTCACTCACTTTTGCCGTGTTATTAACAGGCTTTTTATTATATGAGCTTTTTTTAATGCGTTAACTAATTCATTATATATAGGTTACCACAATTAAAAGAGAAACAAAGACATTTTATCAAAATTTGTTCTTCCAGGGTTTGAATCGTCAGAAATTAGTTTTAGAATACAATTATAATTGAATCTTTAATTTAGTTGAAGTATCATTACATTGTGTGCGTGTGCGTGTATGCGTTTGAGTGAGTGAGTGAGTAAGTGAGTGAGTGAGAGAGGGAGAGAGTGAGAGAGAGAGACAGAGAGAGGGGGAAGGAGAGAGAAGGAGAGAGGAGAGAGTGAAAGGAGAGAGAGAAAGTAGAGAGGGAGTGAAAAGGAGAGAAAGTAGAGAGGGAGTGAAAGGAGAGAAAGTAGAGAGGGAGTGAAAGGAGAGAAAGTAGAGAGGGAGTCAAAAGGAGAGAAAAAGGAGAGAGAGAGTGAAAAGGAGAGAGAGGGGGAAGGAGAGAGAGAGAAGGAAGAAGATAGAGAATGGGATAGGAGAGAGAGAATGAGATAGGAGAGAGAGGGGGAAGGAGAGAGAGGGAGAGAGAAGGAAGAAGATAGAGAATGGGATAGGAGAGAGAGAATGAGATAGGAGAGAGAGGGGGAAGGAGAGAGAGAGGGAGAGAGAAGGAAGAAGATAGAGAATGGGATAGGAGAGAGAGAATGAGATAGGAGAGAGAGGGGGAAGGAGAGAGAGAGGGAGAGAGAAGGAAGAAGATAGAGAATGGGATAGGAGAGAGAGAATGAGATAGGAGAGAGAGGGGGAAGGAGAGAGAGAGGGAGAGAGAAGGAAGAAGATAGAGAAAGAGAATGGGATAGGAGAGAGAGGGGGAAGGAGGGAGAGAAAAAGAATGAGCGGAAAGGAGAGATAGAGAAAAGAGAGAGAGAGAGAGAGAGAGAGAGAGATGTATATGTATATGTATGTATATGTTTAGTCAGCTATCATGAAGTTATATGTAAAACCCCTTTAACACCTGGATCAACATCTCAGTCAAAATCGGTGTTACAATCTCAAGGAAACATCTGCCTCCGATAGCGTGCATCTCCTTTTTGTTTGTAAATTTCCTAAATTGTCCACTAGGGCAATCAGAATTATAATTGGCTAGACCCCTTCTCTGAGCACTTGAACTGTAGTTCCAGGGGTCAATTTAGGTTAAGGAACGCGGGATTTTTTTTCTCCTTAACTTAAAATTTGAAAACCTCTGAGAATGTTCTCGAGACATCTTTGGGGTTTTACACAAAATATCGACATTACTTTCCCTTCCCGATCTAGTTTATTTTTCCTTACATACATATATATATGTCTGTATATATATTACAACTGCTGTATTAATTTGGTTAATACTACGACAACTCATGCGGATTTATACAAATCACAAATATTTCTGTATTTATCCATTCAAATATACTGCTCTCTTTTCAACGCCCATACTCACTGCAAATTAATTCATGTGGACTCCCGGGCAGGAAGTAAGCGTACTGGGTTCAGTGCTCTGCTACAAATAACTGTGACCGATCCTCGTCATCGAACGCTCACAATAAAAATGGTTCAATGTTTGTCTCACTGGGAATTAATTTTTCTCGCGTGTGTCTACCGTAAGTCCGTAATGGAACTTCGTGCAGGAAATTAAAGAGAATCCGGTATTATTATTATTATATTATTTTTTTTCCTGATCCCAGAAACACGATGCGTGGTTAACGCCAGGTTTTTTTTTTTCGGTTCTTAAAATAAATTCCTTTTTTCTCCGTTTTGTTGTTCTGGTTAATATACTGTGTTATATATATAACACAGTTGAGTTATTAATAATAATACTGGTATCACCAGTATTATTATTAATAACTCACGGAAGAAAGGTATATTTTTATTACCGAATTATTAGATTACTAACCGCAATTCCGGACGAACAAAATTATCCGTGCTAAGAGCACGGTTTCCGCGCACCTGGAAAGTCAGGGAAAGTCATGGAAAATCATGGATTTAGACAATGGATTAATTTTGTCATGGAAAGTCTTGATTTTCTAAGTAAAATGAGTAAAAGTCATGGAAAGTCATGGATCCGCTGAGCTACCAATTAAGAAAAACCAAGAAATGCCTCTGCAAGTGAATTTCCTTTCTGTTCGTCAAGGAAACTCAAAACAAGCAAGCTTAATAGGGGGGTAAATGTATAAGTATATTATTCTGGTTTTTTCTTAAATTATAAATTAAATTTTTATTAATATAATAATAATAATTATTTAATAAAAATTAATTAAGATTTTTCTACAAAATATAAGCTTATCTTTAGGGCTATTATATATAAACGTTATAGGGTTATCGTGTTTGGCTATTATTCTTGGTCACCTCGATAATACCTAAGTACTCTGAATTCAAATTGGAAATTTTTTGATTGCATTCAGAAAATTGCTGTATGATTAAACTTAGGTATGTAAATACAGCAATTTATTTATATATATATATATATATATATATATATATATATATATATATATATATATATATATATATATATATATATATAGAGAGAGAGAGAGAGAGAGAGAGAGAGAGAGAGTTTATAAACATTTATAAAGTATTTTTTATCATAAATTTTTGTAATTTCTCTAAAAGAATATATTTTATTTGTATGTATATCAGAATTTTTATTCACATGTACTTTAACAAAATATTTTTAAAGTCATGGAAAATAATCTTCTGAAGTCAGGGAAAGTCATGGATTTGAAAAATTTTATTTTGGCGGATACCCTGTAAGAGACTTTTAGGAATTTGAGGAGCGCAAAATTACCAAACCACAATGAGAAAAAGTTCGCCGTGAAATTTCTGAATTACAAAATTGTCAGAAAATGAACTCATGAGTCATAGAATACAATGTCTACCAATAAGTGTTTGGACACCTGTGATAAAAAAGAAAAACTAACTTTATTCAAAATCAATATTTCGTAGAGCCTCCACGAGAGGGAATTAAAGCGTGAACCCTCCGGGACATACTTTCCACAAGTCTTTGTATTACAGCTAGAGGTATTGTCTTCCACTCG
>CM063499.1:31646966-31676966 GCA_032207245.1 Pardosa pseudoannulata | reverse complement strand
TTATCGTCTGGTCGTTAATCGTCTGCTTTTCCTCTAATTTTATGATAAAAGCGTTTTTTTTTTATATATATTTTTAATTTGTTTTAGCATATTTAAAACCATTAATATTTTTTCGCCCGTATACATTTTAGTCTCCTATATATTATAAATTGAAGTTTGGTATATAGATATATATAGTATAATAATGTTCTTAAAGTTGTTTTATTAGACATATAATAGTTAAAATATGATTATATATATAGATATGTTTTGATAGTTTTCCCGAATTCAAATGTTCTTTGCCCCTTTGCTTTTGCTTTTTATCACACATTCGTGTTGTTATGTAAAAATTTATTAATTTTACAGTAAAAGTGTTATTAGGTGATAATTTTTCTAATTTATGTTTTAGTTCTAAAAGCTGAAGGAAATATAACGTATTACGTAAAGATCAGAGTTTCCCCGATGTTGCGTTTATGAGCTGAAAAAGAGATTTTGTGATACTTTGCAGACAATTTAAAATGGTAGAATATGCTTATTTCAGAAATGAAGTTTTGTTTACTAATGTTTTCGTTTTTATATTTTTCTTTCCTACTTTACATGCATTCGTAAATTTATGTGAAAAAGTTAATGACTATGTATTGATAGTGCAATAGATAATTTTTGTTTTCAATTTATGTTTTAGATCTTGAACAAGGGAAATTTTGGCAGGGAGGGATTGTGCTCTTTGGGTACCCCATAATTCCGGGTTTTTTCAATTATATTTCCGGATTTGGAAATAATAATAATAATAATAATAATAATATAAATAATATATATATATATATATTGCTGAGCCGTTCCTCTTACTTTAAAACTATTTGTACTCATTTAATTCTTAATAATTTATTTTATTTAATTGACTTTAAACCCATAAGGTTACCCAGGTTCTAACCTAGTTAGTATCGACTCAAACTAATTAATTTCATTAAGACATCGAAAAATTTAGATTTAAAAAAAAGAATTTATTTACAATTTACATATGTATGTACACAAAATATTACTTCAATTGTCACTGCTTTAAAAAATAGTAAAAAGATAACTTACCCCACTGAAGTTGCTGCATTTTTTACAAGCTCAAGAAATCCCTAACATTTACTAGAAAAAAAAATCTCTGCAAATAATAAAAGGGAATTTCCCTTCTCTCCTCTTTTCCCTCGTATATATATCCCTTTACATTTTCCTTAGCCCCTCCTTAGTTCCGTCCCCATTTGGGAAATTATCCACTCTTGAAAATTCAGGTGGTCAGTCTCAAATTCTGATGTTTCATTGGATTAGTACCCCATGCTCGTATTTATTTATTTATTTATTTGCATTTTTATATTTTCATTTCTTCTAAACCCCCTTCTCGAAAACATGCCCATCTTGAAAACCTGCTCATATTATCTTTTCCCCTCTTTTTATGTACTGGGCCCTTTTCTCAACATCTTTTGTATACTGTCCCTTCTTGTATGTATTGAAGGGGTATAGGGAGTTATGCGTAGACTCGGCTTCTTTTATGATTTTCCGAAAATACTTTCTCCTATTTACTATAAGTGCGGTATCTTTGTACCTATTACACCTGGCTTAAATTCCGTTCAAATCGAGACGTTATTTTTCTAAAGCTCGCGGTTTTGCGTAAGTTTTACGAGCCGGTTTTCTTTTGAAATATTGACCACAATTTTATATAACTCGGACCTCAAACTGTCCTTTCTTTAATTCCATAATACCTAGCTACTAACTTCTATTTCTAAGAATGTGCGAGGCATGAGCATTTCTTATAATAACTTTGCTTTTTCTCTACCAGGTGTGGCGGACCTACACATATGCCGCATTTTCCTTCTTTTTGGATAAAGCCTTAAATTTCTAAAAGGGGTTTGTGAACAACATTGTAGAATGTCATTGTAAAATTTAGCATTATACCTTACTAGTGTGGCGTGACTTTACACCGTAAGGCACATATTATATATTTGTGAAAAAAAACCCTAGAATATGAAAGGTTTTTTTCAGCAATATGTAATATATCAAAATTATTTAACCTTAATATTTCATTGAAAACCTCTTCTCTCGAATTTCCTTGCAATTTTCCATTTTTCTTTCTATATATGGTGTTATTAGTTTTGTTTGTTACTATTTATTCGCTTTCTATTTTATTTCGTTTCTAATTTAAAGTTGATGGTGATCTCATTCTATGCATCTCTTGTAATGCTTCATAATTGCAAGGTACCTTTCCAGCAAGTTTCGAGCAGTCCAGTTCTTCAATGAATAGTCCATCTAATGATTTCACACGACTCAAGGCGACATATGCTTGACCTGCTGCGAAGAGTTTTCGTCCTAGATATATTACTGCATAATCTACAGTGCTACCTTGCATCTTATGTACTGTTGATGCCCATGATAGTATTAATGGTAGCATTCTTCGTTCAGCAGTACCGTAGCTGCGTTTGGCGGGGAATGGAACCGATATTGGCTCGATTCTGTGAACACCGTTATTGGCAAAGTTCTCAGTGACTGATGGAAATTAATAAATTTAATTTAATTTAATTAATGAATTAATATTTCAAAAAACTGCATTAACATCAAGTGTCATCCACTACAAGTTAAAAAAAAATGCATTTGAACTCGAGTGGATGAATATAAAAAGTATTTTATTAACGATTAAAATTTTCATCAAGATATATAAAATATACAGTAGTGTAAAGATCGCTGAGCCGTTGTATAAATTCACATCCAAACAGTAGATTTATTTTTCCAACATTAAGGTTTATTTTAAGACAGAGCACAAACTACTACCGGACAATTATATATACAAATATTACAATATTTACAGTAACCAATTATATCAACTCAAATATCTATCCTAAGAGCCTCGCCTACACGTCCGGAGTTCACAATCACCCCCGACGTTCTCTCCAATCTACTTACCTCCTTCATAGATGACGCTCTCTGGCTGATCACTATTACTCGCCTGTCCCTACAACCTCGATTATCCGAACCTCGATAAACCAAAACTCTCCGTTAACCGAAATCTGTTTCTTCACTATTTTTTCACTTTCTGCTATTATCCAAAATTTTTTCTTTACAAACATGCATTTTTAAAGTTTTCTTTCTTCCCACATTACTTTTGTATGCTGGCCGTCCTTTCCGAACTACGAATGCAGATAAATATTCTGTAATTCCCTTTTTTAGAATTCCTTCTCGCAAGCACAATTCTCGGTATCAATGTACTCTTCCCCATTTTCAAGCATCCCTGTTCTGAACAAAAACCTACCCCATTTCAAAATTTGGAAGGTCATATTGCCTAATCCCTGAACAATCGAATGTTATTGCATCAATGACGATACTACATATTAAACTGGATGATTATTGGTGAATTTTCGATTATCCGAGGTAGGTTCGGACCCAATTACTTCGGATAATCGAGGTTCTACTGTATATAAGGAGAGTGGGAACTAATAGTAAAAATTGAAAAAATATGTTATGTGTAAAAATAGTTATAAATAGATAAATCTTTTTTCTAAAGCGGGACTGTAGCCCCCTTAGTTACCTCGTAACAATTCTACTGTATATTGCTGGGTTAATAAAAATCATAATTTAAAAAAAATCAAAAAAGTCTGTTTTTTTTTTATTTAAATCTAATATTTTTTATTTAAATCGTTTTTTCTTTATTTAAATAGGATTTTTGAAATTTAAATATATTTAAGTATAATATTTGATACAAGCAAATTAAATTGTTCAAGTTAGATGTCTAAATCAATTGATTCTTTTTTATATTTAATAAAAAATACATATAACTAAAATAAATATATATATATATATATATATATATATATATATATATATATATATAATAAGAATAATTCATAAATCAGTAGAAAATAATTACTTGCAATATAGGGTTTTTTGCTTGTTTTAATTATCTATATCATAATTTAAATAAAGAATGCTTCATGTTAATTTATACATTTTACTCCTTCAACCATAGAATTGTTAGAAAGATGTAAGTAGATTAAAGGCTAAGTAATCACAATAATTTTTATTTTTTTATGAAAATTTTACATCCAACTTTTTATTTTGTGACAGTGGTTAAATGTTAAATGATTTATAAACAAAAACAAGTTTAGCTGCTTTGTCGTTTCCAAGTCTGTTTCGAAGTTTAGATTGCATTAATCCATATGCTGAAAAACTCCTCTCGATAGAAGCAGTTGATGCCCTTTCAGTCAACAATTGATAAAGTGCCTGGTCCAGGTGATCAATTTTTCCTTTTTTAGTTGAGAAAAAATGACTTTTCCACCAATCGAGTGGGGAAATCTTACTAATCACTTCTTCATTAAAAAGAAATTCATAGAAAGGATCAGATTTTCGTAGGAATTTCATGAGAACAGGAATGATATCAGGGGAGTACATTTCATTTGAGAATGTAAAAGATTCTTTTCTTTCCAAATCGGTCAGATTTTTTCACAAAAACGAGGGTCTACTTGATAAGCTAAGAAATGAAAAGCTCCCAGTGCTTACTGGTATCGCTTATTGATAAGCTAAGAAATGAAAAGCTCCCAGTGCTTACTGGTAACGCTTATTAAAAGCTGTTAAATTGGATTTGTCATTATCCACATCTGTAAGTTTAAACTTCAAAGTTTTCCAAATATGTACAGCTTCATCAACAGTACAAGTATTTTTTTGAGTAGAATCTAAAGCTACAGCAATAGGTTCCAATCGTTTGAAAAGATTTACTGCATTTATTTTCAGTCCAATATTAACTACTTAAACAATACTATCAATTTTGCCCTTTGCTCCTCACAAATTTTCAACAGAACAGACCAGTTTGTTATGTATTTGGTTAAAGAATCTACCATTGTGTTCCAGCGCACATCACATGGCAAAACTAGTTTTAATCCGCCTTCTTGTTTATATTTGGAATTAACAAAGTGGTTATTCCAAAAATATGTAAGGTGCTATTTTAATAATACAAGGATAGGCAGGGTGCAGCAGCCTTCTGAAACCATCTGGGAGCAACTCAGGGTTGTCAATATTTTCTTATTGTGCTTATTACTAACAGCTTTCTTTTAAAAATTTAATCTTTAAAAATTGATTTAAATCAATCACGATTTAAATCGGGGTGATTTAAATCGCTGCACCCTGGAACTAATAGTAGGAATTGAAAAAATATGGTATGTCTAAAAAAGTTATAAATAGATAAATCTTTTTTCTAAAGTGGGACTTTAGCCCCCTTAGTTACCTCGGAGCAATTCCACTGGACTTATATGCATATTTAAATCATTTTTTTTAAATCAACTGATTTAAATCACTGCACCCTGGAACTAATAGCAGGAATTTGAAAAAATATGGTATGTCTAAAAAAGTTATAAATAGATAAATCTTTTTTCTAAAGTGGGACTTTAGCCCCCTTATTTACCTCGGGACAATTCCACTGGACTTATATGCATATTTAAATCAATTTTTTTTAAATCAACTGATTTAAATCGCTGCACCCTGGAACTAATAGTAGGAATTGAAAAAATATGATATGTCTAAAAAAGTTATAAATAGATAAATCTTTTTTCTAAAGTGAGACTTAAGCTCCCCCCTCGGGCAATTCCACTGTACTTATATATATATATATTATATATATATATATATATATATATATATATATATATATGTAATGAGACTGACTTCTCGATGGGGGGTTGCAGTCATGGCCATAAAAATGATAACGTTTCAGCTATAGACCTTTATTAAGACAACTTTGAAGGACGGGTTCCCACTTCATCATAGGGACAAACTGAAGGGTCAGCTAGCATAAAGTTCTATTTACAAGACCATTAACACCTGGGTCAACATCTGTGGGAAAATATCTCTAGAAAAATCTGTCTCCGCTAGTGTGTATCTCCTTTTTATTTGGAAATTTCCTAAATTGTCCGCTAGGGCCATGTAGGTTTATAATTAGCCAGGCCCCTTCTCTGAGGGCGTAACCTGTAGCCCCAGTGGTCAATTTAGGTTAGGGGTTAAAAAGGGGAATGGAAAATGACGCGGGAATTTTTACCCTTGATTTAAGTTTTGAAAACCCCTGAGAATTTTCCTTATATATATATATATATATATATATATGTGTGTGTGTGTTGCATTTATAAAAGTTTACTGGTTTCGTCATCTCTTTCTAATCTAAATTAATAAAAATTGTTTTTATGTTTGTTTATTATTATTTAGGCCCTTTTCGGATTTTTAATGTAATTTATTTTTTAAACATATATTTTTTATTTTTTCAAAATTTTTTATTTTTTCGATTTTGATCAATTTTATTCTATATTTTCGGCTTTTTTCGTACGGATGTCACTGGCCACAAAAATATTTTATGTTTTTCTGTCCCTAAACTCTCTACTCTCTAGTTTTGTGTTATGAACTCACGAATCCACCCTTCTATCTCTTTGCTCTTTTATGTGTTTATTTTTCGCTCGTTGTCATTTTTGTGCTTACTGGCAGAAGCCTCTGGATTGAAGGGCTCGGCCCATATGGTCCAGTTGCCACATCACCTTTAAAGCTTTTAAAGTCATCTCTTTTCGGTTTATCAGCAATTTTATCAGACTTTAAGCTTTGTTGTTCAAAACCGTCCCACGCTGCCTTCACTCGCGTGGGCTTTTTTTTTTTCGCTTCTTGTCTCTTCCTTAATTATCCGCAAACTTTTCGCAACTTTCCCTTCGAGGCTTTGTTTCTGTAGCAAATCCAGTCGCAAGTTAGGGAAGTCCGTGGCAGGTGTTTTTCTGATAAGACTTCGTATACCTGTACCAGCTATGTCCGGAATGTGTGAAAATTACAGTGGTCCCTCTCTTATGCGCTCTCATTTATCCGCTCTTATTTTCTACTCCCGGCGAAACTCATTTGAGTTATTTTTGAGGAATGCTGCATTACCGATAAGCAAACCTTCTGAATACGTTTATCTCAGTTTTAAACTATACTGTTTATATATATAATAATGTGAACTGATTAAATAAAATTAGAAAAAGAAAAAAAATAATAATTCAACATTTATACCAGGGCTTATTCTGATACGAAAATATGAGTCTGTTCGGATTTTTTTTTTCCAAAAATTTGAAGAGAATTTTCTGAAAAATCTGTGCCGAACGATGGCTGATTGGTTAGGGTGCTGGCCTTCGGTACCGGAGTTCGTGGGTTCGAATCCCACTGTGGCATGGATGTTCGTAGCCGTTCAGAATCGGCTTTAAGCTCTAGGTCCCGGTCTCATTAGCTTTCGTGATGCAAAATGTAGCACTCCAAACCAAACCAAACCAAACCAAACTGAAAAATCTGTTTCTGAAAATTAAAAAGAAAGTTTTTTGAAACCATCTTCCGTTTCAATTATAAAATATATAAATGAATTTTGAAGATAATCAGAAAGTTTTATATCTTTTCTCGTCCCTTTTTTTCAACTCCTCTTCTTAGCCCACTCTCCTGTTTCTAATCATGGATCTTGTTGGTGCTTCAACCACATTTGGCGAAATTGGCGTGCTTGCAGCGTGGCGTTTGAAATCTGGCGAGGGGATCGTAACTCAACAAATTGATACATAAACAAAAACAACATTTTGAGGAAAAATTTTACAAAAATTGAATATTTAAAATCTAATTGAATTAACAAAGAAAACACAAAGGAAACACATAACATTCATACTAAATAGACTGAAACATTCACTTAATCACAAATTAAATAAACTGAGTGTGATTTTCACCACAAATTTGTGATTTAGTGTAAATTGTAAAATTAATTTAAACAAAAAAAAAGAAAAGAAAACTGTATTTTGAGTGGAGGTGGAAGAGGAGTTGTCAAATTGAAATTTTTTTTTCAAATCTCTTATTATCTTTTCTGCCATGTCCACAAATCTTTTTTTTTCTACCGAAGAACAGTAATAATATGTTATATGATTTTCATTTTTAAAGCAATGTGTTAAAATTTTAATTTATACATTCAGATTAAAAAATTGAATTTTTGTTTTCAAGATAACTAACACACACATTGGTATGTGTGTTTGTCTTATTTAATACAGAACACACTTATCTTTGCAACTCTATAATATGATATATATCAAAACATTAATATATTGATATTTGGTGAACAATAAATCCCAATATTAAAATTCAGATATCATCCAGCTCTAGTTTTGACATCCAGAAATTAACTTTAATATAGTTTTTATTTTAAATTAGTAGCGTATACTTTTTCAGAAAATTGTGTAGGATGTTCAGAAAATATTTTCTTACTTAGAATCACCCATGGTCTTGATAACCTACACACATTGATATATGTATGTTTGTATCATTTTATACAGAACACATTTATATTTGTAACTGTCTAATAAGGGGATATATATATATATATATATATATATAAATATAATAGAATATATTGATATTTCGTTAACAATAAATCCCAATATTAAAATTCAGATATCATCCAGCTCTAGTTTTGACATCCAGAAATTAACCTTAATATAGTTTTTATTTTAAATTAGTAGCGTATACTTTTTCAGAAAATTGTGTAGGATGTTCAGAAAATATTTTCTTACTTAGAATCACCCATGGTCTTGATAACCTACACACATTGATATATGTATGTTTGTATCATTTTATACAGAACACATTTATATTTGTAACTGTCTAATAAGGGGATATATATATATATATATATATATATATATATATATATATATATATATATATATATATATATATATATTAGAATATATTGATATTTCGTTAACAATAAATCACAATATTAAAATTCAGATATCATCCAGCTCTAGTTTTGACATCCAGAAATTAACCTTAATATAGTTTTTATTTTAAATTAGTAGCGTATACTTTTTCAGAAAATTTTGTAGGATGTTCAGAAAATATTTTCTTACTTAGAATCACCCATGGTCTATATAACCTACACACATTGATATATGTATGTTTGTATCATTTTATACAGAACACACTTATATTTGTAACTGTCTAATAAGGGGATATATATATATATATATATATATATATATATATATATATATATATATATATATATATATATATTAAAATGAATATATTGATATTTCGTTAACAATAAATCCCAATATTAAAATTCAGATATCATCCAGCTCTAGTTTTGACATCCAGAAATTAACCTTAATATAGTTTTTATTTTAAATTAGTAGCGTATACTTTTTCAGAAAATTGTGTAGGATGTTCAGAAAATATTTTCTTACTTAGAATCACCCATGGTCTAGATAACCTACACACATTGATATATGTATATTTGTATTATTTTATACAGAACACACTTATATTTGCAATTGTCTAATAAGGTGATATATATATATATATATATATATATATATATATATATATATATATATATATATATATATATATATATATATATTAGAATATATTAATATATTGATATTTCATAAACGATAAATCACAATATTAAAATTCAGATATCATCCGGCGCTATTTTTGACATCCAGAAATTAAAATTAATATAGGTCTTTATTTAAATTAGTACCGGATACTTTTTTTAGAAAATTTTGTAGAATGTTCAAATTTTTTTTTTTTTTTTACTAAAAATCACCCATGATTTATACATTGAGGTTTGTTAACCATTAATATTACATCTTAATAAAGATTGCAGTAGCAATCAAATGAAAACATGTACTGTATTTGCAATAAACAAGTATTATAGTAAATTACATTATTACCAAATGACTTCGGTATTACTACTATTATAAAAAGGCAATAATAATTATGTGCAGGGAGGAAAAAAGGCAACAATAAAAAAGCAGTTTTCTTTTATTAATAGTTTTCAATTCTTTTTGTTATTCTAACATTTGAGAAAATAATTCTTTTAGCAATAGTTTTCAATTCTTTTTAATTATTTCTGTTATTCTAACATTTGAGGGAATAATTCTTTTAGCAATAGTTTTCAATTCTTTTTAATTATTTTTGTTCTTCTAACATTTGAGGGAATAATTCTTTTAGCAATTCTTTTTAAATGTTTTTGTTATTCTGACATTTGGGGAAATAATTCTTTTTAACTGTTTTTGTTATTCTGACATTTGAGGAAATAATTCTTTTAGCAATAGTTTTCCATTTTTTTTAATTATTTTTATATTCTAACATTTGAGAAACTCATTCTTTTAGTAATAGTTTTCAATTTTTGCTGTTCTAACATTTGAGGAAATAATTCTTTTATCAATAGTTTTCAGTTCTTTTAAAATATTTTTGTTATTCTAACATTTTTGAAGAAATAAATTCTTTTAGCAATGGTTTTCAATTCTTTTTGTTATTCTACCATTTGAGGAAATCTTGTATCAATAGTTTTCAATTCTTTTTAATTATTTTTGTTATTCTAACATTTGAGAAAATCATTCTTTTAGCAATAGTTTTCAATTTTTGTTATTCTAACATTTGAGGAAATAATTCTTTCAGCAATAGTTTGCAATTATTTTTGTTAATCTAACATCCGAGGAAATAATTCTTTTAGCAATTCTTTTTAATTATTTTTGTTATTCTAACATTTGAGGAAATAATTCTTTCAACAATAGTTTTCAATTATTTTTGCATTCTAACATTTGAGGGAATAATTTTTAACTGGTTTGTCGAGATACAAAGGATCTTCTGCGTGTGTAGCGGAATTTCGACGGCGTTCATATTTTAATAATAATCCGGGCACTATCCCATCACGTGAGTGCTTCGCCTACTGACACATTTCCTCCGAACATTTCGCTCATCATCTCTCGGTTCTTCTTGGGGCCCACGCCCTTCGGTATGGAGGCGTCTCCCTTGGGCGTGTCCGGGCCCCATATTTAGAAACACTCAACTACAAAACGATGCTCGCATCGCAGATGCTCTCCGGAATTTTGCGAAACGAATGACCTTTTTTCGCTGGCTGTTTTTGTTTACTCAGTCATACTGAGCTTAGGATACTGGTAACGGATCGCATTGCTAAGTTCCTTTGTGTAACATCAGCGGAAATCTTTTACAGTCAAGTCTCCTATAACTCAATTTACAAGATTAGTAGGTTTGCAGAGCGAGATTGTACGCAAACGGCCAAATTTCTAGGAGGAAACAGTTATATACAGAATACAGTAGAACCTCGATTATCCGAGCTAATTGGGACCGCTAGTACTTCGGATATCGGAAATCTCGGTTAATAGAAACCCTGAATAAGAACTTTCCGTGCTTGCGAATTTAACTAACTTTTAAAGTAAAAAACAATAGAACGTTCTTTAAATGATAAAAATAAGCATATATTAACTTATGTTTCACAGCTAAAAAGATTTTAAAAAGTTGTAATATTTCTTGGAAGTTGAGTGCTTTTGTGAGAAAGAAGTTCCTGTAACACGGACAACGAACTAAAATGTGTATAATATTTTTCAAACTCATTTTGGAAAGGAGAAAACAATTAGACTTCTTTATTGACTCGGTTAACTGAAACCTCGGTTAATCGAGGTTCTACTGTATATACAGTTATATGCGGGATAGAATACTCCCGTATATAACTGTATATATCATGCTATATACGGATATTTCCTAATATCCATATATTATATGGATTTTTTAAAAATTCTTATAATGCACATGAGGATTTTTATGTTTTAACCCCTTCCAGGTTCATTTTATTTCGAGATTATGGGTCAAAAAATGTCATTGTTTTATGCTTATTTTCATACATACATAGCTTTTTAAACATAATAGCATCATTCGCATACAAATTTTCCTAAAAAGTAATGTAAAACAATTTAAATAAATGAGTAATTTACCTGTATAGTTGGCTTTCTGTATGACAGGCTTTGGAGTCAGTACACACTAACTATAAATATAAAGCTTATAATACCTAGCTTTTATCTTGAATTAAATTTTATTTATATCCTATGCATTAACAGAAATGATTAGGAAATTACTAATCAAAATTTGGTCGTGTATGATACAATCGAAAACACGCAACATCGCAATCTGGACAATAGAACCTTGTTTCTCTCCTTAGCCTTCTTCCCTCTACTATCTCTCTTTGAGCAGTAAATATTCTAGTAGCCAGAAAAGTAAACAAAAGCATTTGAAACCTTAAAAAGCATATGTGAAATAATTCGGGAAAGACTAATTGCACAGTGTAAAATTATACAGTGGGTGAGCTACTCTCGGGACGAGCCAGGATGGTACATTTCGCCTGCCCGAGTTCAGCTCGGGAAAAACCGGAAAGGGGTTAAGGGAGCTGCGGTATCTCAGTTAGCAAAGGCAGCGATCTCGCAGCATGGAGGGTTGCAGGTTGTGGCTTGGCCGGTTTTAGATCCGCCGTCTTCGTTAATGGCGACTTTGCCACGTAAAATAAGATCGTGGTCACAATGTCTTCTAAATTCTCAAACGATACCTTTGGAGGTGGTAGGCCAAGCCTGAGGGTGACCTTCTACTTTGTCCCTACTTCTAAATTAAAAGAATCCACTTGAGTTAAGTCGATCTTTAACCTTAGCGGTGTTCGTCAAAACGGAGGGCGCTCTCTTTATCTTAATTCGTGAGGCCATTGGCTTACGGGTTTGGCTCGACCAAGTGGCACTAGCAAGAACAACAACAATATTTTATAAGGATTCACATAAAATTCCTTAAGTAATCGATAGAGATGAGAAGTTTTTCGTGAAACATAATCGAAATAACAAGGTTGCGTAACACTTAGGTCGTTGGAATTTTTTCCCAATGCAGCTGTCAATACAGAGAGATACATTTATGCCAAACATGTCTTTGAAAGGCTACTTATTTAGCAGCAGGCGGAAGCATGTGTAGGTCAAGGAATCCTACGTACGCGAGTAATATTCTCCCGCTCGGTTCTCGTAATTTAGGAGCAGGGCCAACCAGGAGACCCCAAGCTTATCCTGCTACCTTCAGATGTATCGTTCGAAAAATAACTGAAATTTTGAAAAAAGCATCTTTTTCTACAATAAAATAGGCAGAACTTAAGCTTTTAATTGAAATTTTTATTTTTGCAGTTGGGTTATTTTAAAGTTTTTTGAGACGTGGTAATTCAGTCGACAAAGGCAACGTTCTCGTAACCGGAAGGTTTCGGGTTCGGAGCTCGAGCCGGCCTAAGATCTGTCTTGTTTGTTAACCCTTAAAAGGATAGTAATATAAATTTCATAGGATTTAATGAAATCAGTTTGTAAATGTTATCTATGAAGCTTATAAATGTAAATTACATGAAAAAAAAAATGTGCATTCATTGGGAGGAATAAAGGTTAGAGGGCTGGTTTAAATGCAAAACCAACCCTTTGTACTGTGTGAAAATAATACTTTCTTTTAAATTTTTATTAAGGTGGGAGTACAATGGATAATTATCATTAAAAGTGTATAATAAAAAATAGCTAAACAATTTTTTGCGTTATTTGGATAAATATATGTACTTGGTATCACAAGGAAGATAAATCAAATTTCTGAATTTTCTGGGTACAGCAAGTTTTAAAATACATATTTCAATAAGAAAAATGATTTAAGTGTAGTGTTCTTATTTGCTGTAAGTTTAGAATGTCATGAACATAGAAAGTTGTAAAAAAAAATTAATCATATGTCTTTAAAAAGTTGGAAAAATAAACTTTTAACAGGTGGATTTGCTGCAAAACCACCGTTCGTTAAAGGGTTAAAGGTGACTGGGGCACGTAAAATAGGTTCGTGGTCACAATGTCCTGAAAGTTCTCAAACATTACGGAACGATGGCCGATTGGTTAGGGATATGATCTTCGGTACCGGAGTTCTTGGGTTCGAATCCCACAGTGGCATGGATGTTCGTAGCCGTTCGGAATCGGCTTTAATGTGTAGGTCCCGGTCTCATTAGCCCTCCTGTTGCAAAAAATAGACCGTAGCATTCCAAACCAAACCAAACTCAAACATTACCTCTGAGGGTGACAGGCCAAGCCTATGACTCTTCTGTTTGGTCCCTGTTTCTAAATTACGAGGACCCACTTGAGCAAAGTCGTTCTTTCACTATAGCGGTGCTCATTAAAACGAAAGACCCTTTGCCTTAATACGAGTAGCGTATGGCTGAAATCGTGCTTGTTTGGAGTTATCGCGGTTCTGTTGAAATGATTGCAAATCAGAGATATGTGCATATCCTCGCAAGTTCGTAGTGTCAATTAAACGTAATAAAAGTAAGAAAATGGCTACTTAATGTTGATGTATGCACGTATGTCATTAGTCTAAAAACCCGATGGGTTTAACTTGTATTGTTTGTATTAAAATTCAGGCTTGCGAAGCATGTTTCGTGATGAGGAAGTCTAAATATTAGCGATATGAGTCTCGTACTTCTGCCGTATGTCTGCAATTCCCAAGCACTCACTTTCACTTTACATGATTTAGCTGATTAGAAATTTAAATGACTCTTGGCATTGTTCATGTACATTAAAGAAATAATAAAGAGTATTTCACTTTTCCTTATTTATGTTTTGAATATTTTTCACCTATTTCAAAGGAGCGAATCACAACGCTGGCAGCATTCCAGCCATGGAAACTACCACTATGTAAGGCAGTAAATTGTTTCAGAACCTTTTAAAATGGTCATATTTTACAAAGTACATCTGGGCGTCCAATTATCGAGGGAAGAATTAAAAATTGAGTTGTGAAATATTTTCGTTCGGGAAGTTAATATATCGTCTTGAATTGGTGTTAGAAGTAAGAAAAAAATTGATAATTACCAGACTGTCATTGGTAATATGGATTAATAATTGTAATAGTTGTGATGTATGGGGAAGCATTTGCTGTTGTGGGTACATCTTACTTTAAAATTGCTTAAAAATAATTCTTTTTTTATTTCTAGCGAAAATATTAATCCTATATTATTTGATGTCTGTGAGTGCTGAGCTGTTTTGTCAGTTAAAATTGAAAGTAAAGTCCGTCCTTCTTTTTTTCGTTTCTAGCCAAAAGATCAAACCTATTTTGTGTGAGTGCTGAGCAGTGCTTTCTCAGTTAAAATTATTGAAAGTAAAATCCGTTCTTCTTTTTTCGTTTCTAGTGAAAAGGCCAATCTTATTTTCTTTGGTTTCTGCACGAGTGCTGAGCTGCCTTTTTCAGTTGAAGTCACTGAAATTAAAATCCGTCGTCCTTTTTTTTTCGTTTCTGTCAATAAGGTCAATCCTTTTTTTTTTTTTTTTTTTTTTGTGTGTGTTGTGTGTGTGTGTGTGTGTGTCTGCACGAGTGCTGAACAGTGTTTTCTCCGATAAGATCAATCCTATTTTCTTTAGTGTCTCTGCGAGTGCTGAGCAGTGTTTTTTCAGTTAAAATTATTGAAAGTAAAATCAGTCCTTCTTTTTTCGTTTTTGTCGATAAGATCAATCCTATTTTCTTTAGTGTCTCTGCGAGTGCTGAGCAGTGTTTTTTCAGTTAAAATTATTGAAAGTAAAATCAGTCCTTTTTTCGTTTTTGTCGATAAGATCAATCCTATTTTCTTTAGTGTCTCTGCGAGTGCTGAGCAGTGTTTTTTCAGTTAAAATTATTGAAAGTAAAATCAGTCCTTCTTTTTTCGTTTTTGTCGATAAGATCAATCCTATTTTCTTTAGTGTCTCTGCGAGTGCTGAGCAGTGTTTTTTCAGTTAAAATTATTGAAAGTAAAATCAGTCCTTCTTTTTTCGTTTTTGTCGATAAGATCAATCCTATTTTCTTTAGTGTCTGTGCGAATGCTGAGCAGTATTTTCTCAGTTAAAATTACTAAAAGTAAAATCAGTTCTTCTTTTTTCGTTTCTAGTGAAAAAGCCAATCCTATTTTCTTTGGTGTCTGCACGAGAACTGAGCAGTGTTTTCTCAATTGAGATCATTGAAAGTAAAATCCGTCCTTCTTTTTTCATTTCTGGCGAAAAGATCAATTTTATTTTCTTTGGTGTCTGTGCGAGTGCTGAGCAATGTTTTTCTCAGTTGAAATTGTGCCGAACAATGGCCAAATGGCAGAGCACTGCTCTTAATTACCGAAGTTCGCTGGTTCGAATCCTGTTGTTGGCATGGATGTTCGTAGCCGTTTGGAATCTGCTTTAAACAGTAGTAGGTACCGTTATCATTAGCCCTAGTGTAGCAAAACAGTAGATCGTAGCACTCCAAACCAAACCAGTCAGTTGAAATTGTTGAAAGTAAAATCTGTTCTCTCTCTCTCTCTCTCTCTCTCTCTTTTTTTTTTTTTTTTTCCCGATTTTAGCGAAAAGATCAATCCCTTTTTTCTTTGGTGTCTGTGCGATGGTGTCCGAGTTGCCGGACTTCACCCAAATATATCTCATTTCTTCCAAGGTTCTCAATACAGTCGCCAAAAAGCGCTGAAAATTTTACTTTTTTTTTCCAACTCTGTTACTTAGACTACATTTCATTGGTTAGGGGGTGTTCGAAGACGCTCCTCTATACCCTCTGATGGAACTTGAATTCTAGGATTAAACTTGTTTCCGGGAAACTTTAACACTTTTAACGTTTCATTCTGCTGAAGTTCGTTTTACGACTTTATTGTTTAAGTTTTTACTTTGTAGCTAAAGTCGGCCTCTCGGTCAGAAAAAAAAGAACATTTATTATGTATTAATTAATTTTAGGTGTCGGTATATTAGTTTAAATCAAGATAGTCGGCCTCTCGATCAGAAAAGAAAGAACATTTATTATGTATTAATTAATTTTAGGTGTCGGTATATTAGTTTAAATCAAGATAGTCGGCCTCTCGGTCAGAAAAAAGAACATTTATTATGTATTAATTAATTTTAGGTGTCATTATATTAGTTTAAATCAGATAGTCGGCCTCTCGATCAGAAAAAAAAAAACATTTATTGTGTATTAATTAATTTTAGGTGTCGGTTTATTAGTTTGAATCAAGATTTATTAGTTTAATGTATTATAATCATGAAAGGGTGTACGCAAGCTGAATTTCGTACAATAACCAGAAAATATTGTTCAACAGTCCTAGTGTTAATTCTGTTTTTTAACCTAATTCTATACAAAATCAATTTTACTTCAGTTGCTTTTGATATCTGTTTCAAATAGCTTTTCGATATGTTAATATCAAAAAATATCTCGGGAATGATTTGTAAAAATAGTTTTTTATGTAATATAACACTATAATTGTATATTTCTATGTCATCGTGTTTTTAAAAAAGTGTTCTATATTTAGAATACAAACTAGAGTAATCTAACAGAAAATCACTTAAAACGATGAGACTGTTTTATTTAGGGCAGCCGTAATTTTTTTTTTTTTTCATTCAGTCTCAATTTTTGAAGATTTATCACATTATGGGTTTTTTTAACCTATTAAATCAGGCTACCATATCTCTTTGAAAAGTAAAGTTATAATGGAAAATAATATTAATGCTTTATTTTTCAGCTTGAATGTTTCTTTTTTAATTTATTTTTTTGCGTTAATTTATATTACATTTTTACAAGTCTTTGGTTGACCAATATTTGATAGTGTCATAAAACTACGTTATATTTTTTACGTTAATTTACATTACATATTGGCAAGTCTAGGATCGATCAGTATTTGATAGTGTCTTAAAGCTACATTATATTTTTTACGTTAATTTACATTGCATATTGACAATTCTGAGGTCGATCAATATTTGATAGTGTCGTAAAACTACGTTATATTTTTTACATTAATTTACATTGCATATTGACAAGTCTGAGGTCGATCGTATTTGATAGTGTCATGAAACTACGTTATATTTTTTATTTTATTTTACATCAGATATTGACAAGTCTTAGGTCGATCAATATTTGATAGTGTCATGAAACTACATTAAGTATTAAAATTGCTGTGTTTTAAAATTACAATAATTAAAATTAAAATGCTAAATGTTTTGAAGCAAAATAAATTTTATGAGATTTCAACATGTCAGATATTTTTAGGTTTTTAGATAATTATGGATTTAGGTTGGTCATTATGGCTGTCCGTCAATTTAATTTTTGCCAACCTGCGGCGGAATTAATGAAATTTATAGTTGAAACAAATACTACATTAATTATAGTAGTTTTAATATTATTCGATTAATTTAGTGATTGTTATATTAACTATTTCTGCACATTTATTAATTTTTAACTCTTTTATTGTTAATTTATGAATAATGATAATAATAATAATGAAAACTTTAACAATGCATTTTGAATTTTCTCTTAATATCTATGCCGAACGATGGCCGAATGGTTAGGGCTCTGATACACAGTACCGGAGTTCGTGGGTTCGAATACCACTGTGGCACGGATGTTCGAAATCGGCTTTAAGCAGTAGGTCCCTGTCTCACCAGCCCGTCAATACTCGCGATCTGCTCACCGCCGC
Organism: Pardosa pseudoannulata; assembly: GCA_032207245.1. Classification (NCBI taxonomy): domain Eukaryota; kingdom Metazoa; phylum Arthropoda; class Arachnida; order Araneae; family Lycosidae; genus Pardosa; species Pardosa pseudoannulata. The sequence continues at coordinate 31,658,674 of CM063499.1, read as the reverse complement.
CTGGAGGGCATCACGGCCATATGGGCCCGGTTTGGCTCTTGATTGTCTCATTAGCCCTCTTGTAGTAAAAAAGGTACACCGTAGCGCTTTTAACTAAACCTCACATATCAATTTCTTAAGATTATCTAGGTGGGAAGTAATCTTCCCACTGCCTTCGAAAGGGTTAAAGCAGCAGGCCCCAATCTCATTAGGTCTCATGTAGCAAAGCTGTAAAAATAAACAATTTCAAATAAGTTTATAAAACAATTTTGGGGCAAAAATTGTATGCAATTGCGATCGTAGTATTTATGTTACATAATTTCAGTGTGTTACATTATGTTGCTAAATTTTTATGTAACTAGACACCATTGCAATAAATAGTACCAATAATAATTGCAATAAATAGTACGTCCAAAGCTGTAAAAATAAACTATTTCAAATAAGTTTATAGAACAATTTTGGGCAAGAATTTTATGCAATTGAGATTTTAGTATTTATGCTACATAATTTCAGAGTATTATATTAATTATGTTGCTAAATTTTTAAGTAACTAGACACCATTGCAATAAATAGTTAAAAAGTGTTTTGGTTCAATAATGAGAATCCAATAATGGTCCAATAATGAGTTAAGGTAACGAGAATCGGATTTTATAAGTAGATGGTCCCATATTTATGTTATATAAGAGAGAAAGTTAAATAGTTGCTACAACTGCTGCTTTACTGTGGAGTAATGAGAATTATTACTTTCTGAAAATGATTTTTCAGTACTTAATTAGAATGAAAGCAGCATTTTTTAGAGTGCTCTTACAGCTTTTATAATTATGATGATGATACAATGTTTTATGAAATATTTGCTTCCCAAAGTTTTTAGATTTAAGATTATTTTTGCGTAAATTGCATTAAAAATTCATGGATATATGTGTTGACTTTTTCTATTTTTCTCCTTTTTAGGAAAAAGGATACAAGAAATTATATCTGTATTTCTGTGCCTTGCTTTGATGGCAATCAATTTTGCCCATTTGGTATATTTCTTTCAACCTAGTCAGTGGAGCTCTATTCTCATATCTGCCTGTAAGTACTATTTGCAAAAACTTGATTTTAATTTTCTGAACTTTTCTAAAAGTGTCTAACTTACAATTTAAAATTTTGAAATTTTGGTGGTATTAGCATCATTTTGGGGAAGTATCCTAAAATGACTACTTTTAGAATCTATTAAATAATGGATAATCCCAGCTAGCATAAAAATATTAGATGGTTGTCAGTCATGATGGTCCATTGGTAGTTGGTCTTTTGGTTGGGTGTATATTGAAACAGGAAAATGAAATGGTAGCATTTAGTTAGCAAAATGTCTTAGCCAAATGAAATATTCAAATATTGCCCTTTCTTTGTCCCATTGTAGAGGTATTCCTGTTTACACATCTACCTAATGATAGCCGAGCAGTAGAGCACTGCTTTTTGGTACCAGAGTTTATGGGTTTGAATCCTCCTGCTGGCTTGGATATTCGTAGCCATCCAAAATCAGCTTTAAGTAGTAGGTCCCCGTCTTAGTCCTTGTGTTATAAAATGGTAACCATAACATCCCAAATCAAACCAAAATCTGTTTACATATATTGCATTAATATTGTATACCATTGGCTAAAAAACACAAGTAATTCTCCCCTATAGCTATGTACAAGTGCAGGACCAACTGCAAATGCAAAAGTTATGTGCCAGCTACCATCTTTAGTACTAATGCTGTTTATAAGATTGTTATAATATTTCAAGATTAATGCCAAAGGGGGAAATGCGATGAAGTGATTTTTTTTTTTTCAGTAAACTGCACAACTGCGTTCCATTTTTGTATGTGTTTAGAGAAAAAGTGCAGTTTCTTACTCATAGTTAAGTAACTATGAGTATAGTTCTTAAGTATGCTTGTGGCTGACTCTAGAACTACATCACATCTTTCTGAGTTGCTTTAGTAAGAAACTGCAATTTTTTTTTCCAAACTTGGAAAAAAGTATGATGCAGTTGTACAAGAATTTATTATTGTGAGCATTAATATGGCCCATCCTATTATTACATTGGCATTCAGTTGGCCATTGTTGGTCCATCCCAACATTATATTGGCATTCAGTTGGCAATTGTTGGTTCATCCTAACATTATTTTGGCATTCATATGGCCATTGTTGGTCCATCCTAACATTATATTGGCATTCTGTTTAAAACAACCAATAACCAGCTGTTGGTTATCAGTCAGCATACCTTATAGCCAATTAAATACAGTACTATGTTAGCCTATCATTTAAGTTGTTAATAGAGATGTTTGCTGTGATTTATAAGAATAATTAATTGTGTATATGGAGACAGTATACAATTATTCTGCTCACAGCAACTATATTACATTAAATTTTTATCATAATGTTTGAAAATATGAAGTAACTCTTCAAATGTTAAATGCTCTCAGATAATACACTTAATACTATATGATTAATACAATTAGAAAATGTACTTTATTACATTAACTCTTAATATGCTTGAATCAAAAAATGCACAAGCTTTGTCACTTTTTATAATTTTACAGTCAGATAAACATTTTTTACTCATGAAATACATGAGCTTCTAAGTAGTTTGCATGAATGTTAACTTTAAATAAGTAGACATTCTGTTAAGAAATTAAAAATAATCACCTTTTTAGTACTAAATTGTGTAATTACTTAAAATGTTTTTTATTATTAATGTCATAATCTATTTCAGTGTGTGGTGTGATCCTTGCTGATTTTTTAAGTGGCTTAGTTCATTGGGGTGCTGACACATGGGGTTCTGTTGATGTGCCTATCATTGGAAAAGTATAGCATTTTTTTTTTGTCTTAATTCTTTATAAAATTTGTCATGAATTAATGTTAACTCATGCATGCTGGTGGTTTTATATTTTGTGTTTATTTTATCAATTAATGTATGAGTTTACAGTTGTATCCTTAACAGCACATGTGATCCATTACATTGGGTATTCTGTTGATATCCAGGTTATCATTTAGATGCTTTATGGACATTGTGGGCATCAAATGTCTAATCCAACATATGTACTCTTAAGGATGTTATTCTCAGGTAGCACAAAAATATTGCACAGTATCAAAATTATAATATCAGTCTATATCAAATGGATACCCTCCAACTTCACTGAATGATATACCTGACTATCACTTTCTGATATTTAGCAATGTTCATAAATACACTCAAGAGCCGAAACATTATAACCACCTGTCATTATGCCCACCTATGGCATACAACACAGCTTCAACCCGCCTTAGCACGGATGCCACTAGTCCTTGGTAGATGGGAGACAGATTGTACCAGATGTTTAAGTAACGGTTACGCAAATCCGAGGTATTGCGAATTGGTGGTCTTTGAACTCTGAGATGCCATCTCATAACATCCCAAATGTGTTCTATCGGATAGAGGTCTGGTGAGTTAGGAGGCCAGGACATTAACTGGAATTCCGCATCCTGTTCCTGGAACCACTCCAACATAATTTTAGCCTTGTGACATGAGGAGTTGTCCTGTTGGAACATGCCATTTCCAGCTGAAAAAAATAAAGGCCATGTAAGGGTATAACTGGTCTGCAATGATGTTCAGGTAACCATGGGTCCTAGCGATGCTCAAGAGAATGTCCTCCAAAGCATAATACTGGCACCACTAGCCTGTGTACATTCAGGGAGCAACTGTTCGCCTGGAAGATGACGTATCCTGACAGGGCCATCGGCGTGATGAATGACAAACCATGATTCATCTGACCAGACAACTCTCTCCCACTAATCCATGGACCAGTCGCAATATTCCCAGGCTCAGGGTAGGTGCAGTTGGCTGTGACACTTGGTCAGCAAAGGCACATGAGTGGGACGTTTGATGCATAGTCCCATATCCAACAGTGTGCTCTGATACTATTCTACTTGGCCCTGCATTGATTGGGCTGAGGCACTGCCTGGCTCTGGTTTTGCTTCACATTTCGAGACAATCTATGACAACCTTTTTTTTTAATAGCGTGTGGTTGTCCAACACCATGTCGTCTACTGCTGGTTTCACCGTCATTCCTTCACTTTGTACACACAAGTACTAACAACTGTAGATCGAGCACAACCCATCAGTCGTGCAGTTTCAGAAATACTTGTTCTGAGCCTTCAAGCCATTATAATCTGCCCTCTATCAAAATCGCTTAGATCCACAGCCCTTCCCATTACACACAGAAGTAAGTGAAAGAGTGATTCTTCAGACTCTCCAGCAGCAGTTAAATACCACTGCCACCTGATCACAAGCCTTCCACGTCATCCAGCCAAGTTCATTGCAAAATGTAGGGGTGGTCATAATGTTTTGGCTCTTTAGTATATTTCTTCTTGTCAATTAACCATGTTGTAATTTTGCCAAGTAAATTAACTCATTTCTTAAAGTAAGAATTTGCTGTTTGTTTAGAAACTTTATATTTAAAATTTGTATTACCTGCCATTTTACCTCAGAACAAAAATCTATGGCAGCCTAGTTGAACTTTGCTTGTCACTGAAGAGTCACAATAATTATATTGAGTTGTAGTAATCATTCTGTTGTCTGGTATGGAGTGGAGAAACATCATGATCAATTCACTTCTATTTATTTTAGCTAATGTAATATTGTGCATTGTGTTGAATGTAATTTGCTCTCAGAAAATATTTATTTTTCAAATAGTGATAGATATCACTGATTATTATTATTAAAATATCATTTTTATGACATTGTTAGCAACATTGAGAAAAAACATTAAATGTGGATTTCATAAAAACGGTAACTGCTTTAAATTTCATTTATTAAATAATATTTATCTCATTAGCAACACAGACAACTCTTAAAAGAATTTCAGATTTTTAATTTATATTGTGTCGGTCAATATCAGCAGATGTCGAACATTCAGCGACATTCAAAATATTTGCCAACATTTGCATGGCATTGATTGATAAATTTGTGCTACCTGAGCTGTTAATAAATGTAAAATAATAGTTAATATAATATTTTCTAATGTGATTTATAAGTCATCTAAGAAGTTAAAAAGTGTATGAATAATATATATATATATATATATATATATATAAAATTCTTTGTATGCTTTTGTGTATATAAGTTCACCATACATTCAGAAACAGCTGGAATGGTCTAGAGGAAGAAATTTTACATGAGCATGGTAATACAGGTAAACCCTAGAAAGGTTTTTAGGAAGTCAAATTAATGATAAAAATATAATTCTTTTTTCTTCTATTAGGCTTGGTGATTATATGTCGAGTATGGAACATGTTTTATTTTAATACCATGCTAAAATGATCAAAATCTTGTATGTAACTGAATTTATCTGATAGTGATTAAAGTGTATTTTAAGATAATATATGTTTTGCAGCTCTTTGAAAAGATTGAGTTTAATTATTTAATTTATATATATTTTTATTTGGTATCTAACTTTCTTTTTCATTGCAATTATATCGTGTTCTGCTATATTTATTTGTTTGGTTGTTACACTCATCATTTCTAGAATTTAAAAGCATTGAACATTTTATTTGTCATGTGTTTAATATTTTTATTTATACCTTGGTTCTTTAAAAATTTTCTCAGAAAATACTTATGTGCTGCTCATATGAAAATTTATTAAAATTTTAAGATATTTTTGTTTTATTTTAGTTCTTAAGTTTATGTAAAAAGGTAAATTCAAATAAAGTAAGTTACCCATCTTATGAAAATTTAACAAAATATTTTAAATATTAGGAATTCTTTGTGAAAGAGGTAATATAATGTTTCCAAATTACCTCATATTGTTAGTTCACAAATATTGCTTAGCAATACTTTTTATCCTTTCATTGTTGCTTGTATTCATTGTTGCTGCCTGTTATAAAAACAAATAAGTCTAAAATGTTTAAATTTGTTATTAAAATATCCAACACTATTAAAGTCTGGCGGAACTATGACAGATTGGTTAGGATGCTGGCCTTCATTATCGGAGTTCATGGGTTCAAATCCTACAGTGGCATAGATGTTCATAGCTGTTTGGAATCAGCTTTAAGTTGTAGGTCCCGGTCTCATTAGCCCTTGTGTTGCAAAAAGTAGACCATAGCACTCCAAACCAAACAACCTATTAAAGTCTGCTTTTTTTTTACAACCTTTTTTTGGACTTTGAGAAGATTTCTTTCCACCTTAAGGATCTTACAAAGTATACCTGCAGGAAGTGCAAAACCCTCTATAGATCTGCCAAAATTTTGTGTAGCATTAGTCACAGTAGCTCAATTAGCAAAAGCACTAAGCACATAATTATAGGGTTGTAGATTCTTGTAGATTCAAGTCTCAAGTTAGTCAATGATCCACTTTGATCATTACTGGTGGCTAATACATGTAAAATAGGTTTGTGGTCATAATGTTCTCTGAGTTACCAAATGATACCTCTGGAAGTAACAAACCAAACCTGGGGGGTCTTCTTCTGCTTGATTCTTGTTTCTGAATTATGAAGACCCACTTTAAGCAAAACTGTTCTTTTGCTCTAGTGGTGCTCTTAAAACTGAAAGGTGTGCCTTAATTCGAGTATCCTCTGACTGACATGCTAGGTTTGTCCAAGTGGCATTGGTAAATAAGAATAACAACATTCTGTATTGCATTAGCTCATTTCTGAAAAAAAGTTTAGCCAAATGATGGCCAAATGATAGAGCACTGCTCTTTGGTACTGGAGTTTAAAGATGTGAATCCCACAGCTGGCATGAATGTTCTTAGCCATTTGGATTTTTCTTTAGCAGTAGATCCTGATCTCATTAGCCCTTGTGAGCAAAACTGTAGACTGTAGTACACTAAACCAAACCAAACAAAAAAAAAAGTTTGTCCTGCTAGCTACCAAAAACAGAAGTGTGTTACTCCAGATGGTGTACACTCAGTATAGCAAATCATATGCCAAAGTTGGTTTCCAATTATAGACAGTGTAGGACATTTAGCACAAAAAACCAAGAAAAAGGGACCCAACACGTGGGCCTAATATAATGTACCCATGTGATTTACAACAGATTATTTCCATGGCAAATACTCACCATTAAATTGAATTTTCCCTACAAGGAATGGTTTTGTTTTAAGTATACTTATTATCCTTAAAATTTAAATAAACACAAAACTAAGCAAAATAAAACATATTTTCTTAAATTCTGTCGTTTAATTGATATTAAAAGAAAAAACCAGTAGGAATACTAAAGAGAAATAAATGGTCCACAAAAAAGTTTAAAAATGTAATACAGATGTTTAAAGTGCTCTTACTTTTATATTAATTTTTGAAATTATTTATTGCAGGCTTTCATTCGTCCATTTCGTGAGCATCATATAGATCCTACAGCCATCACACGTCATGATTTTATAGAAACAAATGGTGATAATTTTATGGTTACTGTACCTTTTCTAGGATACATGGCATACCAGTTTTTAAGTTATCCAGTGGAAAAAATAATGCAGATATATCACTGGAACTGTTTTGTTTTTCTCCTTGGAATTTTTGTAGCTATGACCAATCAGGTAAAATACACTTTTGGTTTTAAAAACTTATTTTTAGAAATATGCTTGTTATTGAAATGTTTTACATGGTATTTTATGTTCAACACAGTTATTTAAAATTTGATTTTTTTTTTTTTTTTTTTTTTTTAATTTCAAAACCTGCTTGTGAAGTATGTGATAGTGGCAGTTAAAAAAATTTTCCTTGGAAAAATATAAAGGAGTTATGCATGATATAGAAGTAATATACTGGATCAAAGAGCTTTAAAATGTTTCTCATAATCTGTATCTTAATATAATAATTTTTAAAATTATGATTAATCTTAATATGATTTGACTTCTAATTTTATATTTTCCCTAATTAATACAAAAATATGAGCAATATTAAAATTTAATATCGGCCTGCATCAAATAGATCCTTAGCAATATTTCCCCGATATCCCTAAATATAATTTTTTTTTTATATATTTAACCATGTATGTCAATATTTTTTCCAGTCAATTCACCATGTAGCAGTTTTACTAAGCAAACTAATTCATTTGCTTGTTCTTGAATTAAGGCTTTCTATTTGTTTAGAAGATTTATATTTAACATTTATATTACATGGTATTTTCCATCAGAACAAAAATCTATGGCAGTGAAATTCTGCTTTGTTTGTCTGTCAGCTTTCTGAGGAATTGCAAAATTTATAGTACTTATTGCCTTATACAAAGTGCAGGCTTGCAATTCCGTCACTTTTCTCACCTTTAGTCACTTTTTTTTCTAATTGATCACTTTTACTCACTTTTTTAAGTAAACAGTCACTTTTTTCTTGGTGTATCACAGCAAAAGTCTTAATAAAAAAAGAAAATCTGAATTAATAACAAAATATTTTAATAAAAGACCAAAAATGTGATGCTCTAATCTTATTTTTCTTATTAAAATGTAGTTAGTCATATGGTTTCCAAATTGTAGTGATTTTAAAAAGTCGTAAAGAAGTTCCTGAAATCTACATTTGTACTGAAATGTACATTTAATACATTAAAGTAATTTACGTCAAAGCACACATTTCTCTTTTTCTTTTTCTTCACAATTTTTGTTTAGATACCCTAATCTAGGTATTACATATTTCAAAACATCATTAATATATGCAGAAAATTGTGATTATAAAATTAATGTATGTATTCAAATCTAATTTATAAATTTTCTTGAGTAAAAAGCAATGTTGAGTTGTGTTAAACAAAATTTTTAACCTTTTTTGTATTTGACGCTAAAATCATGTCTTGCATGAATCATTTGATTTAGAGTTAAAATAAATAGAAAAATCTTAATAATAGCATCTGTAATCAAGAGGAGAGAAAAAAATTGCTTTTTTTTTCAATGTTTAGTCACTTTTTAGTCACTTATTCTGTATTATTTGTCACTTTTCTCACCTTTTTGAAAGTAACTCAGCAGTTGCAAGCCTGAAAGTGGAGAAAATACAGAATCTATTCACTTATGTTCACATTCAACTAATTTTATGTTGTGCATTGCACTGAATGTTGTGCTATCATTTGATGTCAGAAAGTATTTATTTTTATGAATATCAACAGGCATTGCTGAATATTAATATATCATTTTACAGCATTATTAACAACTCTAGAATAAAATACATAAAAATGTGTGTTTCATAAAAACTGGCAAAATTTATTAAATTTCATATTTTTATAATACATTATAATACATCTATTTTTTTTATAATACATTAAATATAACACATTAATTCAATGTATATAGGTTGAGTACATATGTTTTCAATCAGGGACGTAGATAAGTTTAATAAGTGAAATTTTACAGCTGCTGTATAGCACTGTTTAAAAGTTTAAATATTCAAATTCCAAATCACACTGGTGTTCTCATGGTCCGCAGGACATGAATTATCTGACTATATGAGACCACAGGCCCGGAAGGGAAAATTTTGGTATCACATATGTGATCATGGTTCTGATCTGCTTACAGGATTAGTTTTTTATTATAAAAAGAGAGTAAGCTATTTTATTTTATATTTGCTTTAAATTTGTCCATCTGGAGTAACATATCTTGTATTTTTGACAGATTCATAAATGGTCTCATACTTATTTTGGAATACCATACTGGGTAACCCTCCTTCAAGATTTTCACATCATCTTACCCAGACGTCATCATCGCATTCATCATGTTGCACCTCATGAGACTTATTTCTGTATAACCACTGGCTGGCTGAACTATCCGCTTGAGAAATTATGCTTCTGGTCTTCACTAGAACGTGTTATTGAATCTGTGTTCAGCTGCAAACCTAGGACTGATGATTTAAAGTGGGCCCAGCGGAAAGATTAGTATTTAGAGTAATTAGTTTACAATTTTATCAATTAGTCAATATTTGGCAAATGTGCCTAATTTTTTACTGAACAACCATATGGAATATGTGCTATTGTTTTGTTAGCAATCTATTTCTCAAAGTATGTCTGTTTTTTCCATTTCTTTATTATATTGAACAGTATCAGCTGAAGAGAGACTTGAGAAAAATTAGTCATAGAGTGAATTCTCTTGCCTTTATCATATTCTGTTCTTAAAAAATGCTAAGCATTCATAATTTGATTTCTTTTATAGATAAATTATATTTTTATATTGTTCAATTACCTATTTATTATAGTTTAAAAAGATACACGAGTTCCCTAATAAAAATTTTTTATCAATTTTAATTTATATTAAATGTTTTTTATATTTGTTATATTGTATTATTTTTATTAAGTTAAAGCAAAAAAAATGTTTGTTTTGATTATAGTTATGATAATAAAAAAAATTTCATAATTTTTTCATCTTGACTTATAAATGTGTATGAAAGTGAAATTTAATCTGCTTTATTTCTTAACTTACCATTTCTTTTATTGAACTAATTTTTTCTTTTTTTTTTAATGGTTACAGTTACAATAAAAGCTCTTCTTTGTAACTATTTTAAATACCAATATAAAAATTTATCAATACGTATCTTTTCAAACCTTTATATTGGCGAATTTCTTAAATATTTCTTTACTGCTGATACTGATTAATGTGTATCTGTATTTTTAATGAATTGTTAAAGTTTACAAATTTTCTTAATTTACATTTTCTCTGTGATGTGCTGTTTTCGACCACTGTATTGCTACTAGGACATTTATTTTTTAACGTGATTTAAGCTGTATATATCTATTTTACTAAATGAATTTTTTATGAATGAAACTGAGAAAACTCATCCTATTCTAGATCGTATCAATGTCTGAGTTCTATTTATACTAATTATTATGACTTTTATTATTGCTGGTTTTAACTTAACAAAATTTAGTAGTCTCTACTCTTGAAGCAATTAAAATGGAGAGTTGCTGCATATTCCATTCATTAAAGCTTAAAATTGCTGTTCCCTGCTTTGACTATGGAACAAGAATTTCATATATTTTTAAAATGGAAGTTCAAGGAACATTTTAAAACTTAAATACACTCGCTTTAATTCTGGAAACCTTGTTAAACTTCAATACTATAATTATGTCATATTTGATGCCTACATGGACTCAGAAAGCACAAGGAATAGTTAATTCTAAGGAAATATACATAGTGAGATACTTGCAGCACAAGTTTTTCAAATCTAAATCTTTTTTAAGACATCAATTTTTTTTATGTTAATGTGTATTTTCTGTCATCATAAATGCTATTGCATATATATAGTCTAGAGTACCATCAAAATAGTTTATGTATCTCTGTGTAACAAGTGTGCACTATTTTTATACCACTGAATTATTTTTTTTCTTTAAACTTTTAAAGACTTGGGTGTTTTAAAAATCTCACATAGGGTTATATTCGCTCTTTAAATTTCAATTCATAATTTTTATATTATGGATTTAGACAATTTATTATATTAAAAGATAATATATCTTTTACTGATTACGTTCGGAACAGTTTTATAATATTGTATTCCCTATATAATAATAGCCTAAGTTATCTGTATGTCTGTCCACGATTTTATGAAGCGGTTGGACCTGGAATGGATAGAGGCATCCATAGTTAGCAAAATTCAAAGAGAGTAATGTTTATCTTCTCCTAAACTATAGATCCGATTCTAAAATAAATTGGTATAAATATGCTTCATATCACAGCGAAAAATACTGCCTTCTTTAAAACATTTGCAATCCACCCCTTCCCCTCTTTTCGAGCTTTTAATGCCATTATTTCAACTCCTATTTTCCCCAGTTAAGAGC
>CM063499.1:31601966-31639466 GCA_032207245.1 Pardosa pseudoannulata | reverse complement strand
GGTCCAGATCTGCACAAAATATTGATGCTGATCATATTTATTATAGAGAATGTGCGCATGTCGTCAGGTGCAGCAAAAATTGCAGCTCAACTTCCTTGTTGGCAAAACATTTGAATTTCCTACGGATTGTGCTTGTTATTGGGGGTTTTAATTTTGTCGATTATCTGAAAATGGTAGCAAGCTGTTATACGTATTGCTGTACTAAGCGTTTCAAAAAAGGTGAAAATATTGGATTTTATTGCTTTCCTAATGATCCTACCTTGCTAATGCTTCAGATAAAAGCTTTGAAAAGGCAAGACTGGACTCCAAGATTATATAAAATTATTATGCTCTAAGAATTTTTTTTATTTTTACTAAGCTTTTTTTCATATTTCTAATGTATTTTCTATGCTTTTGTGAGAAATACTCTACCTATAAATATAATTATTTTTTGTCTTTAAAATGATTAGGTTTTGCACATTTTTATTAGATTCTTATATACATGGTTTCCGCGCACCTGGAAAGTCATGGAAAATCATGGATTTAGACAATAGATTAATTTTGTCATGGAAAGTCTTGATTTTTCAAGTAAAATTAGTAAAAGTCATGGAAAGTCATGGATCCGCTAAACTACCGATTTAAAAAAATGCATTGAATTGTTTAATTTGATTTTTACTTGTCATTTAGCTGAAGTTATTGATTTTGGTATTTTTGTATTATCCTGTTGACCATATTGCCAAGTAAAATTTGTTCACCAAGCAAACTCAAAGCAAGCAAGCTTAATGGGTGGGCAAAAGTATATTATTCTGGTTTTTTCTTAAATTGTAGATTAAAATTTTATTAATATAGTAATAATTATTTTTTAATAAAAATTATTAAAGATTTTTGCACAAAATATAAGTTTATCTCTAGGGATATTGTATATAAACATTATATGGTTATATTTGGCTGTTATTCATGGTCACCTGAATAATACCAAAGTACCCTGAATTCAAATTGGAAACATTTGGATTGAAAAATTGCTATATGATTAAACTTAGGTATGTAAATACAACAATTTATTTTTATGTATGTTAATTTATTAACACTTATAAAGTAAGTTTATAGTTTTTTATGATAAAATTCCTGTAATTTCTCTAAAAGCATATATTTTATTTGTATGTACATCACAAGTTTTATTCATATATACTTTAACGAAAGCTTTTTAAAGTCATGGAAAATGATCTGCTAAATCAGGGAAAGTCATAAAAAGTCATGGATTTGAAAAATTTTATTTTGGCGGATACCCTGTATATACATAATAGTTTATTGTGCCTGTTAACATAATCAAAGTAATTATACTTTGATTATGATACTTAATAATACTGTGTAAAGAGTTTAATTTTAAAAAATATGTAATTTTGTAAGTGCTAAAAAATGTATTTTGAATTACTTGGCCAGTTTCTGATGTTTCCTTCCCCTTCCTTTAAATAAAATTTAGTTTTATTGTATACATGATCCATATTGAAGCTCATAAGATAAAATAAAACAAGCAATGTTTTGCCAACGAAAGTTTGAGTTGTAGTCAGCAGTCGTATTTGTTTACAAACATGCACTTTCTCTATAGTCTCTGTGGTAGTGGAGCAGTCATGGAAAAAATTATTTTCTTAAAGTAAAAGTTAAAATCTAGGAAATGTTAAAACAGGGTAAGGTAGAATTATGTATAATTTTTCATACCTGTAGTTAATATTACAGTACCAGGTGAAGTAGGCTTGGGTTAATTGACAAAAGAGGTTTGTTGGCATTGTAGCATCAATATTTTAAAATTTTCAAGGCAGGTGGCAGTGTTAACCCAGATACATACCTATGCTATTTCACCTTTCTCCTCTGATATCAGTGTTATTAAAAAAATCTGTTTAAATAACTAGATAAAATTGGTAATTTTTAAAATTTAATTCTCATATTTTTTAAAAAATCTGTTTTAGTTTTAAGTCATTTTTTGTTATGTTCTGAGTTAAAAACCTAGACAATTTTGTTTTTTTTTAAAGCTAAAATTTTCAAAAAAATGACAATTCATTAAATTAGTTTTTGACTGACAGCAAATAATTTTTCCATTAAAATATCTGATTTTATGTTTGGATATAAGTTAAAAGAGAATTTAAAATTAGAGATTAGTTTTTGAACAATTCTTAAAAGAAAAAATAGTCTAATTAACCCTGGTCTACTTACTTATTCTGGTAAGCAGAGTAAAAATATTAGTTTTCTGGTACATAGATTAAAAAACATATGTCACAATGCTACCTAATGTTGTAAAGAATCATTCTAATTATGATATGCAATTTTACAAACGCAGTAATTAACTTTACTACGATTGTCAGACAATAAAAACCCAACCCTGTTGAGCAATACTAATATTTTTTCAGTACATTATTGTGCTCAAACTGTATTGCTGCCTCAATATGTGTTGTAGATAGTTTTTTAATGGCATGCAAATCACTGAAGCTTTGCTATTTATTGCTGTCTAGGTAGTTCAGCTGCATTTTAAATGCGATATACTCAAAACAAAATATTTTTGAAAAGTGTTACCAGTTCTGATAAATCACATTTAGTATTCTAAGTTTTGGTTAGAAATACATTCATATTAATGGTATTTCTTCATCATGGTAAAATAGGCACAGCATTTGTCAATTTTTGTGTGGAATTTTTAATTTATACAAGAATTAGCAATCTATAGTTTAAATTATTACATATCTTTGATACAAGTTTTGAATTTAAGCCTTAATTTATATTGTTCTTTAGTTATTATTAAGCGAATGTTGGTTTTAAGGGAATCTTTTTAAAATCGTTTTAAAATGTAAATTTTTTCAATTTAATCAGAATTATGCTTCTATATACTTAAGCTTGCTCTGTTTTGGAAATGCTATTCTTAGCTTCTATGAACATTAGAAAGATACTAAAATATTAAAAAAAATGCTTCTTTAAATAGAAAATTTGTGTGATTTATGTGGGAAAAGTTTAAAACTCATATATTCATATTGTAAAGGTATGCTTATTTTATAAATATTTTTATTTCTCTATAATTTCTTTGGTTATGGAATGATTTTATATGTTTTTCAGCAATTAACTGATCTTTCAATGTTCATTCTTATAACAAAATTTTAATAATTACTGAATTATCATTGCAAATTAATAATGTTTAGTAACATCTCAATGTAAACAATAAGGCTTATTGTGTTATAATTGTGCATTATTTCAACTAAAACAGTTTTTTTGTTTCTAAAAGTGGCTGATTTGTTATGTGATTATTAATTATAAAATTTGTCACTTTAAATATTAATACTTATTTTTTATCTATCACTGAATGTATAGTGATTTGTTTCAGCTTAAAATAATCATTTTCTTTCAATTAAATATTGGAATAGTAATTTGTTCAACTATTTTATGAGAAACAAGTTGATGTTATGAAATGTCTTGCATTATTTTATTGCAATAAGTTTTAAAGTGATATTTTACACTTTATAAAAATGTAAATATTACCAAAATTAGCAAATTAAATTGAATTATGTAGAGATATTAATTCTCTTGCAATATATTTATTTCCACTTCTATAGATTTGTTTATAATCTATTTTATTACTTGTTGTACTTATTTTATTTTATTTTTTACTTATTTTCCCTGGAAATCTGGACTTATTTTCCCTGGAGTCTTGAGTTACTAAATTTCGGATACCATCCTGACTTGTATTATAGTGGAATGATAGAAAGGTCTATCTAACTTTGTCTCTTTAACACTAGAAAGATGGCTGCCATCATTTTGACTCTTTCATATAAATTGTTGAGTGTTTTATCTTTGTTTACGGATTTATGCTTCTGAATTTTTGTTTTTTCTATTACGCCTGAAATATTGGTGTCTGTGCTAAAGTATCTCCAACCTGAATACAGGTACCCATTAAGGAGAAAAATGTGTCCTGCAGGAAAAAAAAAAAAAGAGTTCTTTAAATTTTAATCAAAAAACCATATTATTACACATATTTGCAAATAAAAAATATTTATTTTATTTGCAATTGTGTTTATAAAAATTATATGCAAATTATCTCTCCTTATTTTTTCCAAAATTTTCTGTTTCCATTGGGAAAAACCTCACTGGCTTCTTTTAAATTTGACTCTTGTGAGGAAATCATCATTAATTTTTCCAGTTTCTTTACTGCAAGTCTATTTCTTTGACTTGTCTTGATACTCTTCTTCATACAAGAAAATCTTCTTTTCAGAAGTTTCATTAGAAAAGAAAACTTTTTTCTTTTTACTCAGTTTTTTTTCCATCCATATCCAAAATTAATCAAGGTTGCTTTCATCCCAAACTGTAAAATTTTCGTACTTTCCAATAGGTTGTTTCGATCCATGTATCCATGTAGTTGAAATTTAATCTTATTATTACAAATTTTTCAGTTCTGTGGGACCCAGAATTTTGCCAAAATTGTATCCTCTTATTACAAATTTGCATATTAATACCGTTATAGCATATAAAAGCAAACCCTGAATAAAACTACGATTATCCTTCCTCAGTGGCATGACAGCCCAGGATGGGCCTTAGCCTTCTCTAGAATTCCATACCAGGCAGTCCTATCTTTGACTCTGGATTTCCAATTTGAAATTTTCAAGGATCTTATGTTTTTCTCAATGCAGTCTAACCATCTAAGTTTTGGTCGTCCTCTCATTCGGGTTCCTATTAGTTTAGCCGTAAAAACTTTTTTTGTGGATCTATTGTCACTAAGTCGAACTAGGTGTCTGGCCCATTTTAATCTTTGTAAGCTAATAAAATTAATTATATCTAAGTTTTTATATGTTCTGTATAATTCAATATTTGTTCTTCTTCTCCATATACAATTTATATTAATTCCCCCAAAAATACTTCTCAATATTTTCCTCTCAAAAACTGCTAGGGTTTCCTTGTCTCTTTCTGTCAATGCCCAGGTTTCAGCTGAGTAAGTCAAAACAGGTCTTATTAGGCATTTATACAATATTATTTTAGTCAATCTTTTAATGTACTTAGACTTTAAATATTTCTTTAATCCAAAAAAACATCGATTAGCAGCAGTAAGTCTGCTATGAATAAAACTAGGATTATACTAGAATTATATTTTGTAAAAAAGAAGAGGAGAAAATGTGTTGTATACCTTTTGTGATTGAAAAATATCCTTTTAACTGTAGTATAGAAAACTATCATAAAACAAATAAAAATTAGGAAAAAAGTTACAAAAAAAAAAAAAAAAAAAAAACCACAGTAATAATAAAATGATTGAATAGTTTTAAAATTACAATTCTGTGTTAGATGTAACATGTGAATAATATATAATAATCTCACTGAGATTTATTTTTATTTTTTCCTAATGGGGAGGCATTTGATATGCTCTCACAGTTTTTGAGACAAAACAAGATGCAGTAGGATTCATATTACTAGCAATACTGTATAATTTTTATATAATGTATTTTACTGTAATGTAATTTTTAACATTCGTCTTCTATATGGCTATTTGTAATTTTTTGTTGATAATCTATTTTTTCTTTTATTTAAAGTGTTTCTATGGATCATCATATACCTTTTTAAAAATATATATTGAATGTACAATAATTTACCAACTGGTGGTATGAAATAGTTTCAAAATTAAAATATTTAAATACTTTGGTATAAAATAATATATTAAATGTTTTATATTCTGGATTTTACTTCCTATGAAAATGATGGCAATTACCTTCCTGGCAAGGAAAAAATTTTGTCTTTCTAGTGTTAAATGTTAATTTTTGGTTTAAGGATTTTTTTTTATTTATAAATTTGACATACTGTCAAAAGTATTAAATATATTCTTCCATGGTATTTTGAAGCATGATTAATTTTTTATCCTTTGAATATTTGGGGAAACCTCAATCACAATGACATTACAATCTATAAACAGTATAATATTCACCATTATTTAAGAAATATCGTTTTAATTTGATCAACATTTTTAAGTATTTCCCAATTTAAAGTGAATATAAAGACATGCTTTTAAAATTATTTTGTTTTTAATTTTGCAATGAAAAGTACTTTTGATCATTACTGTTGTGTTTCATTTCCCTGTGCTAAATAAGTATATATTAACACTGATATAAAAATATGGAAGTATTCAAAGCTACGTCTCCAGAAGTGAATAGCTTGGAATAAATCTGTATATAAATGAGTGTGCTATGTAAATATAAAATAAATATTTTATTACTTTTTATTATTTGAAAAAAAAATATTTATCATGCATTAATATTATGTATTCTCTCATGCTTCTAATAACATGTACATAATTAAAGTTAGAAGTTCATTTTAATGAACATTTTCACATTTATATTTTATCTGCTTAATTTTGTATACTCGGAGCTATGGAGAATTTATTGCACATAAATTATATTATTTTTTTTTTATGCTGAAAATGGTGCCCAGGCATGAGTTATGTGAAATTCGAGATATTTCTTGCAGGTAAATTAAGATCCTTTACTTTGTATAACAGAAACAGTTTAGCGAAGTTATTGATAAATTACAATTTTTACTGTCTACTGAAACATGGGAGCAATGAATATGTGAATTTTCCCTATAAAGGTAACACATAGCTTAATGAGCTTTAAACCTGGTCCAAATAGAAATTTGATATACTAACTCCATATATATCTATGTCATCTCCTATTGCATGTATATATGTGCAATATATATATACAATTTGACATTTTGAATATTTACATTCTTATTCTGTCATATATGAACATACATGTACATATGAATATATACCAGTATAAAGGATTAAAATAAATGCTTTCATGCTTACCTGTAATACTTTTATGTATAAATGATATTACTTTTTATATTCTAATTATAATACTTGAGTATAATTCATGCTCTTTAGTAAATTTACCCACTTAGGAAACTATGTTTAAGACATTAAATTTTACTCTTATATTAGTTTTATAATTAACAGAAATATTTGGTTTCATTTCTATAACCAAGAAACTTTTTAACCTTTAGAGAAATTTATAATTAAAGGAAATAAATGTTTAATTTTTTTTGTAGCTATTGGATTCATTATGCTCTAATAGGTTAGTATAAAAATTTTTGATTTAAAGCATCAAACAATTTTTTTTAATTTAATCAGATTTTATGTGTTGATATTATCTAATGAAGGATATAATTATTGTAATGAACATATAAAGTATTTTTTATCATAAATTCTTGTAATTTCTCTAAAAGCATACATTTTATTTGTATGTACATCAGAAATTTTATTCATATATACTTTAACAAAATATTTTTAAAGTCATGGAAAATGATCTGCTAAAATCAGGGAAAGTCATGGATTTGAAAAATTTTATTTTGGCAGATACCCTGCATATATTACTATTATTGGCTGTTTTAATAGTATTACTAAATTTTTGTGATTAACGAACATCTTTTATCCACTTGTTTTCTGTTGTAACATAATGTTATTTCAAGAATGGAAACAGTACTCCTAAATTTAATTTCACATAAAAAAAATAATTACCTTAAGTAAATAATACTTAAAAAAAATCAATAGAGCAATTGGAGATAATTGGTAACTTTTATAATTTTCCCCCCTTAGTATGCAATTTTTTTTACTGATTTGATAGAAAAGTATTAATGATAGATTAATTTAAAATTAATTTTGACATTTCTTTTTAAAAGTAGGTCTTCTGACAACATTAACTGTAAAAGTTTATTAGACTTATCAGAGTTATATAAATATATATATAATACTTTCTATATTAATACACTTTAAAAGAGTTTTGAAAATGTTTGAATACATGTATGAATTTTAAAGATTGCCTAGAGGGATAAAATCATTGATTGATAATTTTTCAGGAATCGCACAAGAAGACTATAGCTAATATTTAGCCATTTGCCAATTCTGTGGTAATTCACATTTTTTGCCTAATCCAAGTGTATTTTAGATGCTGGCACTAAAATTTACTAATGGTATTAAAATATTAAATAATATATAGCACATAAAGAAATATTTTCAACTAAACCACATTTTAATATTCATCTCCATTGAAAACCCCTAATGTGCTAAAAGTCTAAAATGGTAGACATTTCCCTCAGAATTTGAGTATCCCAGTAAGATACATGTGATACATGTGTGCAGTTTTTATTTCAAACATACATTAAAAATTTCGGTCCACTTCCTACCTATAGTATATGTGTTATTTGTAAAGCAAGACTATCTCGAATTTGACGATGCTATGTGTTATTCCAGCCACACTGTGTATGTAGTTTATAACTAGAATGCCAAACCTATTTTGCTATGGAAAGTTCTATTTGAGTAATCTGTATGTATGAAAGCTTAGAGTGTAGTGTGTCCGCACAATGACTTTTACTGAATCTGAAATATAACTGTACATTTTTTTAATTTCTTTGTTTATATTGATTAGTAGGATGTGATTTTTATATTTTTTTAAGAGATAGCAATAATATATCAATTGCAGTATTTAATAAATTCTTTTTTTTATTTCCTCATAAAGATGCTTTTAATTTTACTATAATTTTTTTTTCAAATTATATGGTATTATCAAATTAAAAAATTATTAAATATATGTTATGGAAAAAATTGCTTATTTAGGAAAAAACAATAGGTATGATTGAGTATAAAATATTAAATAATACTGTTTTATATTTCTTTTAAAAATTTTTATACAAGAATATTTTGTAAGATGCCATTTACACCATCTGGTTTTATTAATCTTATTAAATTAAGAAAATTTCGAGAAATTAATCATCAAGTTCCAAAGTTTTTGACAGGGAGTAATAAGATATGTTTGAAAATATAGCTGTTAGTTTAAATGAGATCTTAGGAAGCCAAAAGACTGTGAACTACATTAGAAATGCATTATGGTGGACCGTTCTGTGTGTATCAAAATTGGGGAAATGCAGCTCTCATACTTATTTTTCAAATCTATTTATTTTCAATATTGTGGAGGGATCACCCATTCTACTGGCCTAATAAAATATCAAATCCTGAAATATACAAGCAATTTAATTGCAAACTCACTACAACAACAATAATATGAAAACACAGATGGCAGTGGATAGGATATATACTATCAATGCCTCCATCAGACCAACTTGTATAACCTTAGATTCAGATTTAGGGTGGGGCAGCCCATAAAAGCACCAGCACTGCGACCCAAGGCCTATTGTACTACCCCTCCCCATTTACTGGAACAAAGGAGTCCCAGCATAAGGTTAAGAAATATTAACAATTAGGTCTCAGAAAGACCAATAGCTTAGATAAATCTAAGCAGCAATTTAATCGGGAAGTTGATCAGCTCCCTCAGCTCGATGAAGTGATATCCAAGGAATTCAAATCTCTTGGCACAGTAGTAGTCACATTCACACAAAATGTGTGAGGAACTCTCCTTCGCCATATGGCACCCCCTACATGCCGGGCTGTCCGCAATGTCAATAATGTTAAAGTGCCTCTTGAAGTAGTAACAGTGGCCAGTTAACAGATCAATGGCCACCCTTAGCTCATTAGCCCTCATCCAGGGATAACCTGGTTAAGCTCCTTGGCCCGTCTTTGATTACCAGAATCAAGCCAAGCCCTCTAAGTCTCCCCCATTAGAAGGTCCTTAAGTCTTTCTCAGTACATTATGAGAAAGACCAAGTACTGGTTCTGGCCCAGTGAAGGGTATCTCAGAACCATACTTTGCGAGATTATCTGCAACTTTGTTGCCAAAAATACCGCAGTGCCCAGGAACCCAGACTAAGGTTACCGTATTAACCATAGCCAGTTGATTAATGGTCCTGTAGCAATCCCACACAATTTTGGATGAGAAGCAGTACCTGTGCAAGGCCATAAGTGCGGCCTGACTATCTGAGAAGAGTCCTCACCTGGGCTCCTGATGGGAAAAAGAAACAAAATTGACCAAAATACATCCAGTGGCAGAGAATATCTTGGTTGACAAGGCCAGGACTGTTTCACTGGACAGATGGGTATAGAGGGGTATACTGGTAGCCCTGTGTGCTACAAAATGTAAAGAGGATTGAGCTATAGTTTGATCGCTCTTGTTTAAGTCATTCTATCCCTCATTATATGGAAAGTATTATTTTTTCTAAAACTGTATTGTTTATGCATAATTAAATTTCATGATCTTTTTCATAAGAACTTATAAAAAGAGTGACAAGTAGTTGTTAATAGATGGTAGCAAAGAACTTATTTTTTTTCAGTTTGGTTTGGGGTGCAACAGTCTACTTTTTTTGCAACACGAGGGCTAATGAGACAATGTCTTTTTGTGTCCATGCTGCGATAGTGTTTATTTACAAATGAAGTTAGATATTAGTCATTCTGACAAATATCAAGCAACAATAAAGAACTATTTTGGAAACAACTTTGTAAAACTACTCAGGAGTTTATAAATTGTTTCTTTTATATAAATAACATAATTCTGTTGGAAACTTCTAAGTATAATTAAAATATACTACAGATGGATATAGATGCACTAAAGACCAATAACATAATTTGATAGAGTGTCCAACTGTTTGACTAAAATCAATGCATCTATACTAATTTTATTACTTTCATATTTATGGGTGATCCCGAAATTACAATTTACTCAGTTGTGTCTTCATATCTCCCATCATATTGTGTTTTATTGAGAAATTCACTTATGGATGTTTTATTACTTCACAACAAATTTATAAGAAATAAAAGATTGGATCATTCATCAGGTTATGTATCAATTTACTTTAAATGCATGGTTTCTGCGCACCTGGAAAGTCATGGAAAATCATGGATTTACACAATGGATTAATTTTGTCATGGAAAGTCTTGATTTTTCAAGTAAAATGAGTAAAAGTCATGGAAAGTCATGGATCCGCTAAACTACCGATTAAAAAAAATGCATTAAATTGTTTAATTCTATATTTACTTGTCATTTGACTGAAGTTATTGAGTTTGGTATTTGTGTATTATCCTATTGATTAAGTAAAATTTCACCAAGGAAACTCAAAGCAAGAAAGCTTAATGGGTGGGTAAATGTATATTATTCTGGTTTTTTCTTAAATTGTAGATTAAAATTTTATTAATATAGTAATAATATAGTAATCTTAACTAATTTTTATTTTTTAATAAAAATTAGTTAAGATTTTTGCACAAAATATAAGTTTATAAGATATTGTATATAAACATTATAGGGTTATATTTGGCTATTATTCATGGCCACCTGGATAATCAAATTGGAAACATTTTGATTGAAAAATTGCTATACGAATAAACTTAGGTATGTAGATACAACAATTTATTTTTATGTATGAGAGTTTATTAACACTTATAAAGTAAGTTTATAGTTTTTTTAATGATAAAATTCCTGTAATTTCTCTAAAAGCATATATTTTATTTGTATGTACATCAGAAGTTTTATTCATATATACTTTTAACAAAAGCTTTTTAAAGTCATGGAAAATGATCTGCTAAATCAGGGAAAGTCATGGATTTGAAGAATTTTATTTTGGCAGATACCTGTAAATGCTTCTTCCAGAATAGCATATTTACAAATTTAATTCTATTTAATATATTATAATAATTATTGCTATCTCATTTGTTTTCATGTTGTTTAAATATGTTTAGTTTGATTTATGTTTTAACTCTTCATTGATGTCATTTAACCATTGGTGTTGTGTTTGTGACTCCACACAAGCGTTAAAATATACAGCCTATATTCATTATTTAATGTGTCAGTCAATTTTTACTGAATGTTATGAATTTGTCCTGAACTGTGTGATAACTATGGTTATATAAAAAGGGAAAATTGGGTTCCACTGAGGTGTATTCCTTGTACTTTCTTCCTTTTCGACATGGACTTTGCCATTGGATTCAGTTATTCATTTATACTCAGCTGAGCTTCTACAAAATGTTTTTAATAAACAGATGAACTAACATTGTCTTTGTGTAATCATTTACTGTATATTTTTTAGGTGAGTTTTAGAGTGCAAAGGTCATTTAATATGACTAACATAAATGAAATTTATTAAATAACCATTTACTGTATATTTTTTAGGTGAGTTTTAGAGTGCAAAGGTCATTTAATATGACTAACATAAATGAAATTTATAAAAATGTTTTTTTTTTTTTTTTCAATTAAATGTACAGAACATAAACTATTAACTACAACTTTTATTTTTGGAATTGGTGGATTTTACAGATTTTTAAATTTGAAATATTTCAATTTTGAGAAAATAATTTTAAGGTGTGCATGTGTTTTTGTGCACCCCATCTTAGTATGCCACTGCAATTGTGCATCGAGCCCGCAAAGCAAAATTCAGTGCCGGATTACCCATTAGGCACAGTAGTCAATTGTCTATGGGCTCCATATGTATATATATATACATATATATATATACATATATATACATATACATATATATATATATACATATATATATATACATATATACATATATATATATATATATATATATATACATATATATATACATATATATATACATATATATATATATATACATATATATACATATATATATATAAATACATATATATATACATATATATATAAATATATATATATATATACATATATATATAAATATATATACACACATATATATATATACATATACATATATATATATATACACACACATATATATATATATACATATACATATATATATATATATATATATATATACATATATATATACATATATATATACATATATATATATATATTATATATATATATATATATACATATACATATATATATATATACACACACATATATATATATATACATATACATATATATATATACACACATATATATATATATACATATACATATATATATATACACACATATATATACATATATATATATATATATACACACACACACACACACATATATATATGTTGTGACGTACTGTAGTAAGGTAGGCGAGACCGTCAATGATACAGGCTGGACATCTGTTTACTCTGGATTAAATACTTTATTCATGTGAATAATTATGTGCAGATATGTACAGGTTTCAGCAAATTCCAATTCTTGTGAGATCTCGTGCTGAGATAAACGTTAACACAATTACAACATGTCAGTACAGGGACGCTAGTCCTTCTCGAACACAGGAACATTTCACTAATTAGAGCCTTACGGGACGCTGACACTATAATCTCCGGGTTGACGATCAGTACAGTCAACTTCCACACTGAGGCTCTAAACACTCAGAATGCGTATCACGCTGGAGTTCGTTGATTAAACGAAGGATGCAGGACGATCCCAAAATGAGAGTAAGTGTCACTCTCAGTGACCTATTTCTAAGCATGAAGTAGAAAAAAATATTAAAGATGACGGGAATGACGAAAGTCGACTTCTTATCAAAAAGCAGAGACGCTGGCGGTCTCTAAAGCAAAGCAAGCTCCGGCAATCGGAGAAACAAGTGGACTTCTCTCGAGCTCCATAAAAACAAACTCCTCCAAAACAACTCTCAAAGAAAAAGCCCTCTCCTTCTCTCAGCTAATCTTCTTTTATAGGGATCCCGGTTCCCCTAGCGTGATTCTTCCGGAACCTTCCAGAACCAGGATGACGCAATCTTGCAGCCAACTCCCTCCTGGATCAGCTGATCCGTTTCCAGATGTGGCCGAAAGGTCGTCTTTAAGTCAACCGACCAAAACAACTTAAATTCATTTGTGGCATCGGTAACTGGACCCATATGTACACTACAGCGTCGCTCGATTAATAATTATTACCCGAGTCTTTTGACGGCAGTAGATATCATAAAGGCATAGACACACTGGCCCCGGAGTACTGTCAGTTCTTAATGTACAGCTGCCTAAGCGATTACCTCGACATTGTGCTGGAGACGTTAGTACACAAACGGGTTTGTCCGGACCACGCGTGTCTACTTACCACTAACCATAATGGTCCGCTGCGAAAGGTCACCTTCCGTTCTTCTTTCGCTGGAGTTATGTAACGGATCGTTACAATATACATACATACATACAAAAATATTGTTTTGGGGAAATTTTGATTGCAATATTAAGTAATCTTACTGAATACAGGAAACTATTCCTACAAACTACTAAAGTATATAGGGTATGATTTACAATAAATATGAAATATTTACACATGTACACATGAATTACGTTTGTTGTAATATAAATTAGTTTTAGTTTTTTATATTAACATTTTTATTTAATAATGGTTCATTTCAAGTACTTCATATTACAAATAGAAGACTTTAAAAATGAAGAAACGGTACCAGTATCCCGATCATACAAACGTATTTTCGAAAACTTGGTGCAATCAACGTGTTCCAGTATTATGACAGAAATATAGTTCATGATAACAAACGCTAACGAAGCTTTTCAAAGGTAAAAGCGGGAAAAAATTGCCATCGATCTTCAATGATACAAAAAAGACTGAACTCGTTATTATGGCCACAGAATACAACGTCTTGCAGATAGATATGTAAAAAACCCGGAATTTTGAAGAGGTGAGAATAATTCCGGTAATTTTGGGGAATAAACCTGGAATTTTGGGAACTTTAGGAAGAAATCATTTTAACAATGTTTACATTTATTTTTTCAGCAGTAGCTATTTAAGAACTAGCATATTATTTCTAAGAGATTTTTTTTTTTTACTTATGGCAATATATATATATATATATATATTCAAGAAATTATAGCATTGAGCATTTAAATGATTTTATAGTAGTACTTATGTAATTAATTACCCTGTTAGTCTTATCAAACGCATAACTGGTTGCTAAAATTTTAATTGCTAATATAATAATTATATACATTATTTTTTATCATTATTTATTATGTAAATTGCTTTATGCTAAACTTTTCCCCCTCCTTTTATTATATAAAAATAAATATCTTTAAATTTAAAATAACAGTTTATTATTTTTTGTAATGCATATATCATTTAAAGGTGTAATCAAATGACACTGTTGCATTTTGTGTCCAATTCCTACACACACACACACACACACACACATATGTATATATATATATATATATATATATATATATATATATATATATATATATATATATATATATATATATATATATATCGGGGTCCAGTAAACGTCACTAGAGTTCGGAGTACCACTTCATCTCTTTATTTAAATCTCATCACACACTACTCTACAATGGCGTCTCACATTGGCGCCCAACTTCTAACAAAGGCAGGTTTAACTGCTTTGGGCAGCTACAGGTCTGACCGTGGAAAGTGAATACTGCTCTCTGCCCAGATCACTGCGCGTGAGCCGTATTTATGTGGCTAACTTCTCATGTCGCGTCACTCTCAATAAAAGAATCCCTAATTAAAATCTCTTAAAATGAATCTACATTTTAAATCCTGACATATATATATATATATATATATATATATATATATATATATATATATACATACATACATATATATATATATATATATACATATATATATACATATATATATATATATATATATACATATATATATATATATATATATATATATATATATATATATATACATATATATATATATATATATATATATATATACATATATATATATATACATATATATATACATATATATATATATATATATATATATATACATACATACATATATATATATATATAACATACATATATATATATATATATATATATATATACATATATATATATATACATACATATATATATACATACATATATATATATATATATATATGTATATACATACATATATATACACATATATATATATATATATATATATATATATATATATATATAGAGAGAGAGAGAGAGAGAGAGAGAGAGAGAGAGAGAGATTATCCAAGAAAAATAATGATTTATAGGTTTATAGGTTTTGTGACACTACAGATTATTGCCTAATATTTATGTAATAAAAATATTGGATATTTCTCAAAGGAAAAATAGACTCATACTTTCATGCTAAAAATGATACCTTGCCAAATAGAGTTAGTTAATCGCAATTATTCAATTTTTTTTCATAGCATGTAATAGTTAAATTTTGTGAAAATATCAACTTTTGAGGTCTGCAACAAAAACAGAAAAAAATGGTGGTTCTCATTGTGTCATGGGAATTGGCGACTTCAAAATACTTCAAAATTCCCATGTTTTGGAAATTTTCAAAATTACCTTTCCAAAAAAACCGGTTTTTTTCCCGGGTTTAAACTGGGTTTTTGGGTTCTGCTGTTCTTAAAACATTCAGGGTAAAAAAATTGAGAAAAACAAATATTTAATTATTTTTAATTCGTTTTTATTGTATATTATATTTAATAATTATCGTTTATTTATATTTTATATTAATTTATTGATAATTTGTTATTCTTTTTGCGCATTAAAATTACATTCCTAAAAATGTTGTGTAATAAAACATATTCATAAAATTACTAGGTGACGTAGCCGCGAAATTTCAACTGTCTGAGGGCCTCCATCTTGTTTAATCCTGCGAAATTCATTAATTTATTCCAAAAAAGCACTCTATAATGACATTTGCGACTTGAAATACAAAATCCGAAAACGATTCTGAAAATCTGGCACAGATGCAAAACTCTTTCGCCATTTTATTAATGGGGAAGTAACAATCTATCTTTGGAATTTTGATATTTGTGTTAAACATTTAATGGGGGATAAAAGACTATTACTGTAGTAAGGGCGAGGCCTTAATGAGTTCGTTGGCTTTTTTTGGCTCATTTTTTGCCATTTTCTTTTTTTGTGATTTTGTTTTTTTTAAGATCAATAACTAAGCGGTCTTTGGGGAATATAAGCTTTCAGAGGTTTCTTTATTGATGCTATTCATTGTCATGGTATCAGATGTTATGGATAAAATTAATTTAGCCATTTTATCTAAAGATAGTATTTTTGTTTGTTCTTTAAGCCTTCTTTAGTCTATTTTTGCTGATTCGTTTAATCGTATGTTTGTCATACATTCAACATGAAAATGTTTATGAAAAGGTAATTTTTAGTTGTTTTTTTAGTTTTGGTTCATTGTCGATTTCGTTTTTTCTTTTCTTCAGTATTTTAATGTTGGTTAAATATTTAGAATCTTAATAAAACATAATTTTCGACATCTATTCCGAGAACAGTGTACTTGTAACGGTATATTTAATTTAGAAGTAATTAATTTAAATCATAATTTAAACATAATTAATGTTAAAATATTTTAGTAATTTTAGATGTTATTTTGTAAATTTTTGTAAAACTTTTACTTTGTATCTTTGGCAACACTTATCATTATTCTTAGATTTGAAAAACCAAACTAGAATAGTTATGCGAGAGTCGAAAATGAAAGTATTATATAAGACTTTGTGGTTGTATTTTTTATTTTTTTAAGCATCGTTGAAATTAGTTTTATATGCATATTTTATTACTGTTCCAACTGACAAACTACAGACTTTATTTTAACCAAGACTGTAAGTAGATTTCATCTTTCACATATTTGTTAATTTTATTTTATTTAGTGAGCAATGAAGCGCTCAAAAATTTTATTTCGAGATTTTAAAGCAAATCACCATTTTAAACGAACAAATGTTTGAATAGACGTTTTTTTCCTCTTATTTTGTCTGTTCGTGGAAATATGAATCACTCCAAAACAAAATGAGTTAATTTTCAAAATTGATTGATAGGTGACGTTGCTGTTGAATGTTTGGTTACCTAAATAAGGAACTGAATTATCGGGTTAGAAATTTAATTTGGAGATTGATGATACTATAGAATACTTGGTTAACTAAATAAGGATTTATCCCAGTCGCCTGGTTAGAAATATATTTTGGCGATTTACGGTGCTGTAAAATGCGTGGTTACCTAATCAGGGCGTAACTGAGTCACCAGGTTAGAAATATAATTCAGAGATTCATAATACTACAGAATACTTGTTAGCTAAATAGGGATTTATCCGAATCGTCCGGTTACAAATATATTTTGGCAATTGACGGTGCTGTAGAATGTTCGGTTATCTAAATAGAAACAAAAACTGAGTCACCAGTTAGAAATATAATTTAGAGATTGATGATACTATAGAATACTTAGTTACCTAAATAGAGATTTATCCAAGTTGTCTGGTTAGAAATATATTTTGGCAATTAACGGTGTTGTAGAATGTTTGGTTACCTAATAGAGACTAAACTGAGTCGCCGAGTTAGAAATACAATTTAGAGATTGATGATACTATAGAATACTTGGTTACCTAAATAGAGATTTATCCATGTCGTCTGGTTAGAAATATATTTTGGCAATTGACGGTACTGTAGAATGTTCGGTTGCCTAAATAGAGATTAAACTGAGTCGCCGAGTTAGAAATACAATTTAGAGATTGATGATACTATAGAATACTTGGTTACCTAAATAGAGATTTATCCATGTCGTCTGGTTAGAAATATATTTTGGCAATTGATGGTGCTGTAGAATGTTCGGCTACCTAAATAAAGACAAAAACTGAGTCGCCGAGTTAGAAATACAATTTAGAGATTGATGATACTATAGAATACTTGGTTACCTAAATATAGATTTATCCATGTCGTCTGGTTAGAAATATATTTTGGCAATTGTCGGTGCTGTAGAATGTTCGGTTACCTAAATAAAGACAAAAACTGAGTCGCCGAGTTAGAAATACAATTTAGAGATTGATGATACTATAGAATACTTGGTTACCTAAATAGAGATTTATCCAAGTCGTCTGGTTAGAAGTATATTTTGGCAATTGACGGTACTGTAGAATGTTCGGTTGCCTAAATAAAGACAAAAACTGAGTCGCCGAGTTAGAAATACAATTTAGAGATTGATGATACTATAGAAGAATACTTGGTTACCTATATAGGGCGTAAGTGAGTCGTCGGGTTAGTATTACAATTTAGAGATTAATGATGCTATAGAATATATACTTGGTTATACTATAGAATACTTGGTTACCCAAATAGTTATTTATACGAGTCGTCTGGTTAGAAATATATTTTGGCAATTAACGGTGTTGTAGAATGTTTGGTTACCTAATAGAGACTAAACTGAGTCGCCGAGTTAGAAATACAATTTAGAGATTGATGATACTATAGAATACTTGGTTACCTAAATAGAGATTTATCCATGTCGTCTGGTTAGAAATATATTTTGGCAATTGATGGTGCTGTAGAATGTTCGGTTGCCTAAATAGAGATTAAACTGAATCGCTGAGTTAGAAATACAATTTAGAGATTGATGATACTATAGAATACTTGGTTACCTAAATAGAGATTTATCCAAGTCGTCTGGTTAGAAGTATATTTTGGCAATTGACGGTACTGTAGAATGTTCGGTTGCCTAAATAGAGATTAAACTGAATCGCTGAGTTAGAAATACAATTTAGAGATTGATGATACTATAGAATACTTGGTTGCCTAAATAGAGAGATTTATCCATGTCGTCTGGTTAGAAATATATTTTGGCAATTGATGGTGCTGTAGAATGTTCGGTTACCTAAATAGAGATTAAACTGAGTCGCTGAGTTAGAAATACAATTTAGAGATTGATGATACTATAGAATACTTGGTTACCTAAATAGAGATTTATCCATGTCGTCTGGTTAGAAATATATTTTGGCAATTGACGGTACTGTAGAATGTTCGGTTGCCCTAAATAGAGACTAAACTGAGTCGCCGAGTTAGAAATACAATTTAGAGATTGATGATACTATAGAATACTTGGTTACCTAAATAGAGATTTATCCAAGTCGTCTGGTTAGAAGTATATTTTGGCAATTGACGGTACTGTAGAATGTTCGGTTGCCTAAATAGAGATTAAACTGAATCGCTGAGTTAGAAATACAATTTAGAGATTGATGATACTATAGAATACTTGGTTGCCTAGATAGAGATTTATCCATGTCGTCTGGTTAGAAATATATTTTGGCAATTGACGGTGCTGTAGAATGTTCGGTTACCTAAATAAAGACAAAAACTGAGTCGCCGAGTTAGAAATACAATTTAGAGATTGATGATACTATAGAATACTTGGTTACCTAAATAGAGATTTATCCATGTCGTCTGGTTAGAAATATATTTTGGCAATTGATGGTGCTGTAGAATGTTCGGTTACCTAAATAAAGACAAAAACTGAGTCGCCGAGTTAGAAATACAATTTAGAGATTGATGATACTATAGAATACTTGGTTACCTAAATAGAGATTTATCCAAGTCGTCTGGTTAGAAGTATATTTTGGCAATTGACGGTACTGTAGAATGTTCGGTTGCCTAAATAGAGACTAAACTAAACTGAGTCGCCGAGTTAGAAATACAATTTAGAGATTGATGATACTATAGAAGAATACTTGGTTACCTATATAGGGCGTAAGTGAGTCGTCGGGTTAGTATTACAATTTAGAGATTAATGATGCTATAGAATATATACTTGGTTACCCAAATAGTTATTTATACGAGTCGTCCGGTTAGAAATATATTTTGGCAATTAACGGTGCTGTAGAATGTTTGGTTACCTAATAGAGACTAAACTGAGTCGCCGAGTTAGAAATACAATTTAGAGATTGATGATACTATAGAATACTTGGTTACCTAAATAGAGATTTATCCAAGTCGTCTGGTTAGAAGTATATTTTGGCAATTGACGGTACTGTAGAATGTTCGGTTGCCTAAATAGAGATTAAACTGAATCGCTGAGTTAGAAATACAATTTAGAGATTGATGATACTATAGAATACTTGGTTGCCTAGATAGAGATTTATCCATGTCGTCTGGTTAGAAATATATTTTGGCAATTGACGGTGCTGTAGAATGTTCGGTTACCTAAATAAAGACAAAAACTGAGTCGCCGAGTTAGAAATACAATTTAGAGATTGATGATACTATAGAATACTTGGTTACCTAAATATAGATTTATCCATGTCGTCTGGTTAGAAATATATTTTGGCAATTGTCGGTGCTGTAGAATGTTCGGTTACCTAAATAAAGACAAAAACTGAGTCGCCGAGTTAGAAATACAATTTAGAGATTGATGATACTATATAGAATACTTGGTTACCTAAATATAGATTTATCCATGTCGTCTGGTTAGAAATATATTTTGGCAATTGTCGGTGCTGTAGAATGTTCGGTTACCTAAATAAAGACAAAAACTGAGTCGCCGAGTTAGAAATACAATTTAGAGATTGATGATACTATAGAAGAATACTTGGTTACCTATATAGGGCGTAAGTGAGTCGTCGGGTTAGTATTACAATTTAGAGATTAATGATGCTATAGAATATATACTTGGTTACCCAAATAGTTATTTATACGAGTCGTCCGGTTAGAAATATATTTTGGCAATTGACGGTGCTGTAGAATGTTCGGTTACCTAAATAAAGACAAAAACTGAGTCGCCGAGTTAGAAATACAATTTAGAGATTGATGATACTATAGAATACTTGGTTACCTAAATATAGATTTATCCATGTCGTCTGGTTAGAAATATATTTTGGCAATTGTCGGTGCTGTAGAATGTTCGGTTACCTAAATAAAGACAAAAACTGAGTCGCCGAGTTAGAAATACAATTTAGAGATTGATGATACTATAGAATACTTGGTTACCTAAATATAGATTTATCCATGTCGTCTGGTTAGAAATATATTTTGGCAATTGTCGGTGCTGTAAAATGTTCGGTTGCCTAAATAGAGACTAAACTGAGTCGCCGAGTTAGAAATACAATTTAGAGATTGATGATACTATAGAATACTTGGTTACCTAAATAGGGCGTAAGTGAGTCGTCGGGTTAGTATTACAATTTAGAGATTAATGATGCTATAGAATATATACTTGGTTACCCAAATAGTTATTTATACGAGTCGTCCGGTTAGAAATATATTTTGGCAATTGACGGTGCTGTAGTATGTTTGGTTACTTAAATAGGGGCTTAAGTGAATAGCCTGGTTAGAAATATAATTCGGAGATTTATAATACTGTGTAATAAGTGTAGAATATTTGGTTACTTAAATAGGGATTTATCCGAGTCGCCTAGTAAGAAATATACTTTGGCGATTTTTTTAAAACTCCAAAATGATTTTAGTTGGACTATTTTCTTATTATTAAACCTAAGGATGGCAAATTCGTGGCCGCAGCCCACATGCCCGCGGAAAGGGTAGAATGATTGTTTTCAACTATGCAAAAAGAAAAATATTTCTTTAAATTGAACTGGTCACAAGAAGTTGGTAACTTCAATTTCTTTCGGTTCATTTAGGATGACTATAAACGCAGATGAAGTTTGAACAAGCTGGCTTTAAACGTTAAAGAATTAATTTAGTACTATAAAACAGCAGTTGTATTAAGTTTATACCCAATTTCAAAGCATATTTTGAACAAAAGAAGGTTTGAAATTTTGTTAAGATGAATACAAATTTAAATTTGAGTTTTTTTTTTACTGTATTTAAAGGCGCTTTTGTACTGTTTATTAAACTAAACAATGCGGAATTTTTGCAATAGGTGCAAATTAAGCAAAATATAAGCATTAGTTGGTTATATTTAGGCAATTATGCTTATAAAATATTTAGTTATATTTATAAAATACGGTTGCTATTTAATGAAATTATTTTAAAACTATCGAATAATTATAAAGTAATAAAGTACGTTACAAATTGTTTTTAGAAATTTAGCTTAAAGCTGGAAAGAAAGCAACGGAGTAATTGTTTTAAAGAAATTATTTAAAATTATTAAGAAAATGGGGGCGATAAAGGATTTTTCTTATCCAAGGGAGGCAAAAGCCCACTTGACATCACTATTAACAATTGGCGAAACAATATAATTTAAAAAAAAAAACAGTGTAATCTATATATATAAAAATGAATTTGTGTCTGTCTGTATGTATTCGATAGACTCAAAAACCATGCATCCAATCGCCGTGAAAATTTGGGTAATTTTTAGGTATATCCCTGGGAAGGTTTTTGTAAATTTTTAACGTACGAAATCCATTCCTTCCCTCTTTTTCTAGCATTTTATATAATTATTCCAAGCATTATTTTCCCCGGTTAAACACATACGATTAATTTTTTAATTTATCGCATCGTAACTAAGTGAAAGAAGCAATATTTCTAGCAATGTGACGTCATCCCAATTAACTGTTTTAAACGCAGTTTTTTCCTCGGTCAAAAGCAGGAGATTAAAATTTTCAATTTATCATATAATACATAGGTGGAAATGATATTTTTCTATCATTTTGACGTCATTCCTTTAAATACTTCATTTATTCATTTCTTATTTTATATTATTTAAATATCGTCTGCGTAATATCTATTCCATTTGACCCGGAAATTTAGATATAAAGTCATTAATTTTCATTTCTATGTGACACAAATTGTAGCATTTTTCTATGAAAACTTATTTTAAATTTAATTCTTGGTTAATTTTTACGGTACATTGATATGTGTATCCACATTATTCTAACAACGAAAAGTACAAATTTCAGAGACTCTCACGGGCAAATAAAAACCTATCATTTTATATAGTTATCTTCATATTCATATGGTTGTCAATATGAATGTGTGTTTCTGTTTCATACAAAACCATGGGGTTTGTCATAAATTTCCTTAATTTTGGACAACATTTATTAATACCAACAAAATTAGCACTGTTGCTGTCAAAACCTCTGCTTCCTATTCTACCACGTAATATGGCAACATCTAATAACGTTGCTAATCAACGTATAGTAGTAATACAGTAATGTAATTTAGGGTTCAAATTATATTTTATCATAAAAAAAAAGTTTGAACAAATTTAACATAAGACACAAATTTGATTATAAAAACTAAATATTGTTATAATACACTTATAATAGAAATATATAAATATGCCAGTGACTCGAACTGAACTGTGACAAAATTAGAGAGTTATTCACGAAATTAAAATCTTTGTTTAAAAGTAGTATATTATAATATACTACTTTTAAACAAAGATCGCTACGATGAACTTAATTAAGTTCATCGTAGCGAAGCACGGGTACACTTGCTAGTCTATATATATATAAATGAATTTGTGTGTGTCTGTCTGTATGTTCTCTATAGACTCAAAAACTATGCATCCAATCGCCGTGAAAATTTGGGAAATATTTAGGTATATCCCTGGGAAGGTTTTTGTAAATTTTTAACGTTCGAAATTCATTCCTTCCCCCTTTTTCGAGCATTTCATGTCATTATTCCAAGCATTATTTTCCCCGGTTAAACGCAAACGATTAATTTTTTTAATTTATCGCATCATAACTAAGTGAAAGAAGCAATATTTCTAGCAATGTGACGTCATCCCAAGTAATTGTTTTAAACGCAGTTTTCCTCGGTTAAAAGCAAAAGATTAAAATTTTCAATTTATCACATAATTGATAGGTGAAAATGATATTTTTCTATCATTATGACGTCATTAATTTAAATATCTGATTTATTCATTTCTTATTTTATATTATTTAAACGTCGATATTTTTCTATCATTATGACGTCATTACTTTAAATATCTGATTTATTCATTTATTATTTTATATTATTTAAACATCGTCTGCTTAGTATCAATTCGATTTGACCTGGAAATTGAGATATAAAGTGATTAACTTTCATTTCTATGTGGCGCAAATTATAGTATTTTTATATGAGAACTTATTTTAATTCTTAGTTAATTTTTACGTTACAATGAAATGTTTATCAACAATATTTTAACAACAAAAAGTACAAATTTCAGTGACTCTCATGGATAAATAAAAACCTATCATTTTATATAGTTATCTTCATATTCATATGAATGTGATTTCTGTTTCATACAAAACTATGTCGTTTGTCATAAATGTCCTTAATTTTGGAAAACATTTATTACTACCAACAAAATTAGCACTGTTGCTGTCAAAACCTCTGCTTTCTATTCTACCACGTAATATGGCAGGGTATATTAACGTTGCTAATCAACGTACAGTAGTAATACAGTAATGTAATTTAGGGTTAAACTTAAATTTTAACCATAAGAAAAAAGATTCAGCAACTTTAATATAAGACACAAATTTGATGCAGATTTAATCGTTAGCATGTAAACATATATTTTGTTATTTTTATTTATTGATATTAAGAACAGTTTTCATTTTTATGTTTTTTTATACAAATCTACCCGATAAGTCATAGAGTAACTAACTTTGGAAAGAAATACTTGATACCGCCAAATGAACATATTCCGTATTAATACATTTTGAATTCCGAGATTAAAATCTGACTGTGACTATATATGTATGTATTTTTGTATTTGCGTCTATCTCCTTGCGAACCGCTGGACGCAGACGGGCACCAAAAGTACCAAAAGACGTGAAACGATCCAAGGATGTCATTTCGCCCGTTCGCTTTCCGATATTTCGATTAGTTCGAAAGATATTGACGAAAAACCGAACAAAATGCCAGTTTAATTTTGCGACACGAGCTTTCCATTGTCGAGTTGGCATCTAAATATGGCAGTGTTATTCATTGTTGGCTTTATTATCGCCAGATATTTGGTATTCGGGAAACACATAAACGTATCTACGCTATTTAAATTCCAGTGTAAGTATATAAATATATGATGACATATATGTATATAAGACTATTTTTTATATGATAAAAGATAAACTCATTTTTGTTTAGGAAATAACTTCTTTTTTCTATTTTATTTGCTTGGCGAGATTTTTATTTTCAGTAATTAAAAATTGCCATATTCTATCAAATTTGTTTTTATTTCGCAGTTGCCATTTATAAAATAAAAACTAACATATGGTTATAGGTTTTGTTATTTAAAACTCAACTACACTAGAGAAAAAAAATTGGCAAGTGATATACAGGGAACAAATAAGTTTTCATTTTAGAAATGGCAACTATGAAATGTTGAGATATTGTAACCACTTTTGAATAAAGTTTAAAATGTGATTTCAAATAATATAATTGTTCTCGGTATTTTAGCCTTATATACTTATTTCGTTTTATCAATATTAGTTTGGTATATTTCTTTCATTCTGAATTCAAATGCGCCATTTTTATTTATCCAATTTTAAGACTTCACTCTGTACTTCATCTATTATTAAATAACCTTGGCAACTTTCGGTATATTTCTTTTAATTAAGTGTTATAAAAATTGAAATCATTTAAGTAACTTCATTCTTATGATAACATTTTCAAGTAATATAACTGTTCTGGGCTTTTGATCTTATGTGCTTAGTTCATTTTATCAATATTTAGTATTTTTCTTTCATTGTCAATTCAATTGCGCCATTTTCATTTGTCCAATTTTGAGACCACACTAACTTCTATTTATTATTAGGCTTGGCAGAATTAAAGAAGTGATTTCGGTCAATCGAGTTCAGATATTCTAATTAGTTCGAAATACATTTTAAAACCAACAAAAACACCGTTTTAATTATGTAGTACAGTCATTTTAACTGTTGAGTTGGCGTGACAAATAATGACCATATTTTCGTTGTTGTCATCGTTTTCGCCAGATAATTGGTAATAGAATTGACATTAATGCAAAACAACTATCGCCTATCCTGCCAAACCGTTGTTTGTTGGTAAAATTTGAACTGCGGCACATTTTAGTATTTTTGTTAGTGATTTATTATATTCTTGAAGAATTTTTCAAGACCTTACCATTAAAATTGGAGTGTAAATATATACATTTATAAACATAAATACATTTGAATGCATTACTTCGCCCAATCTGCTGAATGCTTAAACTCTTTCCACCATTAAAATACCGTAATAACAATCAATTAAATGTATATTAATTAATATATGTACTGAGTGGTGCCATTTATTACCTATAGTTACAACTATTTGTCATCCGCAATAACTTTTTCTCTTTGAAATATCCCAGTATCAAAATCATTTTATTTTTTTAATAGCTAAATTTTTTTCTTCATCAAAATATGTAAATTTTTATTTTACTTTCTCAAATTTTTTTTAAGAAATTAGTATTTTTCTGTTATATGTTGGCATGATTTTTATTTTCAATAATTACAAATTAGCCATGTTCTATCAAATTTGTTTTTATTTCACAATTACCATTTTTTAAAGAAAAAGTTATCGTCATAGGTTTTGTTGTTTAAAATTTAACTTTTATGTATGTAAAACATTAGTACTAAAAGGTATCTGTTATAATGGGTTTTGCTGGTAATATGTTGTTGGCTGTGGGATTAAGTGGTTTTCTATGAGGAACTAGAATTGTTTGCACCTGAAAGAGAAACCCATAGAAAAGACAATAAAAAAATAATTAAGTGGGTGACGCATAGTGGCAATACACGTTATGGCCTTAACCCAATATTTAATATAAATTGACTTAAGTTTAAATTTTAAATTTTAAAAAAGGAAGACAATAGGCATTAAATTAAAAGAGAGAAGTTATTGATTTAATACTGTTTATTGAATATTTATTATTTAATATAAAATTAAAATAAAAATTTAATAGAAGCCATATGATAAAAAAATTAAGAAAAGAAGCAACAAAAATAGACTAAAAGTACGAAGATTATGGAGGACGGCTTTTGGAGAGCATCCTCAGCATGCGGGATGTAGAGAGCCTTCTTTTCTTCTGCATCATGTCTGCCGGATGAGCACCGCCAGTCTCGGGAGCTCAAGTGCAAGTTCAGGTCTTACTAACTAACTGGGTATCTTGAGTCTGCAGGACGGCAACGGCTGGCAACCACTGATGGCTGGTATTCGCATTAACATTCCAATGGCCTGGTGGCATGGGGGGAAACCGCCAAGCGCAGGACTAAAAACATGCCAATGTGTGGAGAGGGGTATGTCATATCATCAAAAAGGGCGAAAATTATAAAGCTATTGCAACTCGGCGCTCGCCAAGGAAAACACCACGTGACACTCCTGGTATGTGTGATGTCACGTGATTGAATGTCCAGGGCGGCTTATGCGTTAAAAAAAAGGTTTTTCGCCTCACCAACGTGATAATTGGGAGCACGGCAGGAAAGTTAAACATAAGGAATTTTTAAAGGAAGCCTATAGAATTAAATGGGAATTAAATGGAAAGTAATTAA
Source organism: Pardosa pseudoannulata (assembly GCA_032207245.1). Lineage (NCBI taxonomy): Eukaryota > Metazoa > Arthropoda > Arachnida > Araneae > Lycosidae > Pardosa > Pardosa pseudoannulata. The sequence goes on along the minus strand of CM063499.1, from coordinate 31,611,420 downwards.
AATTAACTAAATGGAACGTTATGACAGTATCCAATCTCGGAAATGAATTATGCCATTCAGAACAGTACATATATATTACTCTCCACAGTATTTTGAAATTTGACTCCTACATTAAAAAAAAAGTCGTGGAATTGAGAATTATTATGCAGCGGTTCACGGGTTACACAATGCACTTACTGGACATTCAGCTATTAAAATAAACTGTTATAATCATCAACAATCTGAAATATACGAAATTTGTTCAGCATTTATATTAATACGTCTTATTATCTTTAATAGTGGTTCTAAACCTTTCATCGAAATATTTTAAGACCCAGACCGAAGGCTGGGTGCGAAGCAGCTAGTCTATATATATAAAAATGAATTTGTGACTGTCTGTATGTACTCGATAGACTCAAAAACCATGCATCCAATCGCCGTGAAAATTTGAGAAATTATTAGGTATATCCCTGGGAAGGATTTTGTAAATTTTTAACGTTCGAAATCCATTCCTTCCCCCTTTTTCGAGCTTTTCATGTCATTATTCCAAGCATTATTTTCCCCGGTTAAAAGCAAACGACTAAATTTTTAATTTATCGCGTGATAACTAAGTGAAAGAAGCATTATTTCTAGCAATGTGACGTCATCCCAAGTAATTGTTTTAAACGCAGTTTTCCTCGGTTAAGATCAGGAGATTAAAATTTTTAATTTATTACATAATACATAGGTAAAAATGATATTTTTCTATCTTTATGACGTCATTCCTTTAAATATTTCATTTATTCATTTCTTATTCAGCTCCCCCAGAAAAGAATAATGCACTATCTTCTGCTGAAAAATTTTTGTTAGCATCAAGGTATTTTGCTACTGGATCTTTCCAGATTTTTCAGAAAAGATTCTGCCTCGGTTTCATTAAAATTCTTCCTTTTATATTCTTCCATTCTTATTTCGTGAGCAAAGATCAGTAAAACTACAGATCCTTGACTAAATTTTTAATTTTCTCAAACGATATTAATGTCTGGTTGAGTAAATATGTAAATCAACTTAGCATGAGAACTATCCCCGGAGAATCTTGTTTATTGACCAATCAAAACATCGCTTACATATTTGCAATAATTAATCTATAGATCAGGAAATCCACTCATGGTGCATATGATACCAGTTTAAATCACAGTTAATGGCGTGTGATCGCTGATCTACCGATTCCCTGATCCGCTCTTTGATCCTGGATACCCTGATTTTGGTGAATATGGCCCTAAGGGTCATATTCACCACGATTTTAATACTGGGATCTAACCGCGAATCAGCATTTTTGTATTCTTCAAAGAGAATCAGCGGCTATCAGCTCAATTTAATCCTCTGTTTCTGATCCCCCGAATTTGGAGGATTCATTGCCTAATCCACAGATACTACATTTTACGCATGCGCACTGCGTTGAAAACAAACATGGCGGATATATTTTCATATTTAGAAGATCTCGAAGTTCTACAAATGTTGGAAATAACAGAAAGCCACAGGAAAAGATTTGTGCATCCAGATAGAACAAATGATTTGGATTGTTTGAATGATGTGGACTTTCGGTCATGTTAGTGTTTTAATAAATATACAGATGAATCATTAATTCGAATGCTAGATGACACGATTTCAGCTCCTTCGGAAAAGAATAATACTCTATCTTCTGCTGAAAAATTTTTTGTTATCATCCAGGTATTTTTCTACTGGATCTTTCCAGATTTTTCAGAAAAGTATCTACCTCGGTTTCATCAAAATTCTTCCTTTTATATTGTTTCATTCTTATTCTTATTCAGTAAAACTACAGATCCTTGACTAAATTTATAATTTCCTCAAACGATATTTATGTCTGGTTGAGTAAATATGTAAATCAACTTAGCATGAGAACTATCCCCGGAGAATCTCGTTTATTGACCAATCAAAACATCGCTTACATATTTGCAATAATTAATCTATAGATTAGGGAATCCACTCATGGTGCATATGACACCAGTTTAAGTCACAGTTAACGGCGTGTGATCGCTGATCTACCGATTCCCTGATCCGCTCTTTGATCCTGGATACCCTGATTTTGGTGAATATGGCCCTAAGTGAAAGAAGCAATATTTCTAGCAATGTGACGTCCTCCCAAGTAATTATTTTAAGCGCCGTTTTCCTCGGTTAAAAGCAGGAGATTAAAATTTTTAATTTATTACATAATAAATAGGTGAAAACGATATTTTTTATCATTATGACTTCATTCCATGAAATATCTGATTTATTCATTACTTATTTTATATTATTTAAATATCGTCTGCGTAGTATCAATTCGATTTGACCTGTAAGTTCAGATATAAAGTGATTAACTTTCATTTCTATGTGACTCAAATTATAGCATTTTTATATGAGAACTAATTTTAAATTTAATTTTTGGTTAATTTTTACAATGAAATGTTTATCAATAATATTCCAACAACAAAAAGTACAAATTTCAGTGACTCTCATAGGGTAAATAAAAACCTATCATTTTATATAGGTATCTTCATATAAGGCAATTTGTCGCAACGTCAAGACTACTATAATGCCCTTCCCATTCATTTTCACGTGTACATCAGCCAACGGACAAACAATAAACTGCCCTTCTGTTTGAAACTAAAGCCAGAATTGTCATAACTTGAGAATTTACCTTACTGCGTGAAATCGCCTTATTCATATTGTTGTCGATATGAATGTGTGTTTCTGTTTCATACAAAACCATGGGGTTTGCCATAAATTTCCTTAATTTTGGACAACATTTATTAATACCAACAAAATTAGCACTGTTGCTGTCAAAACCTCTGCTTTCTATAAGGCGATTTCACGCAATAGGGCAAATTTTCAAATTATGACAATTCTAGCTTTAATTTCAAACGGAAGGGCAGTTTATCGCTTATGTATTGGCTGTTGTAAACATAAAGATGAATGGGAAGGGCATTATAGTAGTTCGTGACGTTACGACAAATTGCCTTATTCTACCACCTAATATGTCAAGATCTATTAACCTTGCTAATCAACGTATAGTAGTAATACAGTAGTATAAACACTGAATATTGTTATATTACGCTTATAATAGAAATATGTCAACGGTTCAAACTGTACTGTGCCGAATTTAGAGAGTTAGGCAGGAAAAAAAAAGATCTGTGTTTAAAAGTAATACATTAAGTTTACCGTAGCGAAGCACGGGCACAATTGCTAGTATACTATAAAATAACATTTTAAAATATTTTTACTTTGTTTGATATTAAAATTACATACAATTTGAATAAAAAGGTTTTAAAAATATAAATGTGAAATTTAATAAACAGTGCAGTTACCTAAATTAGGTATCCCATTTGGAGGATACAACTTATTTACTAATATTTGACAGTACAAAAACAAGCTTAAATACATTAAAACCTCAATAACGACATTTCAAACCTTTTTTTATTCAAATTATGCTTTGAAAATCGTATATAAAAAATTACCACAAGGGCACGACCGAAATGAACAAAGATGCAAAATGGACGATAGCAAATCCATATTCATCGGTCTTGAAGTATTGTTAGTTACAAAAACCAATAGCGGTAAGGTAGTCTAATTACGTGTTATTTCCATCAATACCCTAAAATAAACGCGCCGATTGACACCCCCACCTTTTTATCGGGGGTGGCGGAAGAGTCCGAAAAGAACAGCAAGGTTTGCCAGAAACTGAGTTCTAGATTTTGGCGATGTCGCCCACGTTTGGAGTGCCCATCAAAATCAGGAAGTCTTGCTGATAGCTCGATAATGAGTAAAATTTGTATCAGCGACAGTGGAACATAAACCCTTGAACACACATAAAAAAAAAATTTAAATGGGTTTACAACTCTCTTAATCTTTTTGTATTGTTCTATCCACCTAGGAAGATCAAAATAGAATATTTGAGTAGGCTTCTTAACACTAGATGGCAGCACTACCGAACGAGTTCCCCTTTTCAAGCATTTTAAATATTTTGATTTACTTTGTTTGCATTTTTTGTAGAATGCTGACTCTAATACTGGCTTTGATAAGCATGTTAACTACATTTAGTGGAATTTTAATAAATTTTACGAAATTTCAAATATTCTTTTAAAACGTTTTATTGTTTTAAAAGATTGCCAGGCATTAAATTTTAGCTATTGCAATTTCTTTTTTTTATTTTTATGATTTTTGTAATAGCAGATATGAAGTAAAGACGACTCTAGACGTTAGGCAAGGTAGGTGACTACCTAAGGCGACAAAACAGCCAATTTAGAGAGAAAAATCCTTAAATTTGAATTAGTGTTGTTGCCTTAATTCAGATATACATCTGTGTTTTTATTTAATAATTTATTTATTTTTAATAACATGATTTTTTTAAAAAGATTAAAGTTTGTTTTATAAGTTTAGAGGCAACATTTTTGTTGTAATCCTGTGGCGGCAAAATTATAGGCATGTCCGTGTATATTCATATGAAATTCTAAATATTAAAGAAGGTTTACCGTTGAATACAACAGAAATTACATAATTCAATACATAATTTACTCACACCTATTGCAGTTCTAATAAATAAGATTTATTTGTTTTTATTTGTATGGTCTTTCACTTTTTAAAATCATTAGCAATAACTGGCAGAAATATGCAATCACATTGCATTGTTCAGACAATAATGTTTGTTTCCAGTTTATTGTAATAGACAGTAAATAGCCTGATTTAAGCGTGAAAAAAATTACTATAGTAATTTAGAAGCTCATAATTTTCTGTCAAAGGAATATTCAAGAATTCTCTTTTACTCTTTATTAAGTGAAATAAATATTCAACATTGCTGTATACTTTTTAGAGGAATAGTAAAATTTAAAATTATGAATATTCTTTAAGAGAAAAATGTAAGTTTCTAAATTACTATATTGAATAAAATTTTTTCAGTACAATGTTTTTATCTGTAAAAATTAGGCTGTTTACTGCCCATTATAAACAAAAATAATTTTAAAAAATGGCAGTTAAAAATAAAAATTAATTTTAAAAATTGTCAAAAATTTAAATAAAAAATTAGAAATGATGCAAACATTTCTCCAGCTCATTTCTTAGCAAAAATTATTCTTAGATGGCGGTAGTAAACCAAGCAATTTTCCCCCTGAAACTGTAGCTCCAAAATAGGCTGTCCTGATCCACTCGTGAAATTAGAATCAAATTAAGCAGGGCCGTAGCTCGGGCTTAGCAAAGGTGCCATTTGTCACGGTCTCAGCAGTTCCGCGCCGTGAAGAAAATGGGGTCCGAAAGATGACAATTTGCCTGAAGCAGAAATAAGGAAAAGTTGAAATTTTTTTTATTATAGAGTCATATTTTATTTTAAAAATCCAATCCGTTTAAAAAAAATACTGTTTTATAATTTTTTTTTTTTTTAATGCTCCTAAAGACTAAACTTGCTATTAGAAATTGTTTACCAAACATTTTTAATATGCCTTAATATAAATTCGGGTATTCGTTTTAAATTTTGAATTTATTAAAGTCAGGGTTAGCATGATTTAAAACAGTTGATTTTTTTGAAAAAATTATTGATTTAAATTTTTTTTAGGATAAATTCTTTTTAGAATCTATCTACTATTATATTTACAAAATGTAATATAAATATAAAAATGTAATAACTATGATCGAAATAAAATAATTTGTATCTTTAAGATATAAATAAATATCAAAATAAAATCTTTCATTAACCGATTTATTTATTGACCATTAACTTAATATAATGGATAACATTTCTTTAAAAATTACGTGACGTATTTTACTGGGCACAAATTGTTCGCATATACACTTAAGTAAGACAATTTATTATTACTATTATCTTTTATTAACTGTCAAATTTCTCTGACCAAATACTTTAAAATGATACTTATAGCGTTTTTGTCAAAAAAATTTCTTGGGCAGGGAAAAAACTCGATACAAAACATTCACGTGTGCACAGTGTACGCGGAATAGTCCTCCGGCTCTGGAGACATTCTGAAAATTTCATTTTGCCCGCTCTTAAAAGTATTTGCCCACCCCTGGTCTAAAAGTTACCGACGGAAGAAAACAATTAGTGGTAGTTTCGCGTAATAGTTCTCGGTAGTAAATGAAGACTGCACACTCAATTGTACTAGGGTGCTTGAAGTTGCAATTGGTATCTTCGAAGAAGATAAGAATAAAGTTAGAATTTCTAGGAGGAATATGCGATCAATCCTGAAGAGGATCGGATTAAAAAGAAAACCCAAGGCACACGGTATCGCTAACTCTCGTAAAGAGAATGGTCCCAAGGTGGGATTTTCACTAAAAAAACTCTCCGATGGAGAGACTGGTTAAGACGACCTCCGAATTAGCAGGCTGCTAGCTAATTCTAACTTCTTACAAAATCTCATCTCGTCTTTTTTTTAGGGGAGGGGCCTCTAAGCGAGGAGGCCTCACCCACGATTTCCTCATTTGATCATCTAGCGATGCTCTCCCCTTCAACCAACTGGATTGGTCTGGGCTAGACACTCACTGGCTGTAAACACGGGAGTCTCCGGAATTTCGTGTTGGCGAAAGATCTAACGCTCCGGCGAACCGTTTCAAGGCTTGTGGTTCCGACGATCATCTTTCTGTCTGCCCTGTTGTTTCGCTACCTCTAGGACACAAAAGTCTAGACATCGTGGTGCCGGGGAAAACAACGCCTTTGCCGAATTAGCAGGCTGCTAGCTAACTCTAACTTCTTACAAAATCTCATTTCGTCTCTTTTTAGACGAGGGGCCTCTAAGAGAGGGAGCCTCACCCACGATTTCCTCATTTGATCATCTAGCGATGCTCTCCCCTTCAACCAACTGGATTGGTCTGGGCTAGACAATCACTGGCTGTAAACACGGGAGTCTCCGGAATTTCGTGTTGGCGAAAGATCTAACGTTCCGGCGAACAGTTTGAAGGTTTGTGGTTCCGACGATCATCTTTCTGGCTGTCAGTTTGGGCGTCCGTTTGTCTGCCCTGATGTTTCGCTACCTCTAGGACACAAAAGTCTAGACATCGTGGTGCCGGGGAAAACAACGCCTTTGTCTTCACATAAGAGAAGTACATTTCTCAAACTCTTTTGAGAAACAAAGTCTTTGTGAAGGAGGCACGCCGTTACAATGGTATAACTCTATGTTCTCAGTTCTTCTACATTAAAAATGCTACGTATAGAATTTTTATGTTTCCACGGAATGAGTTTTCCTTTTTAGTGAAGGTAGATGGCAACCATATAAACAATTTCCCAAATTTTTGAGTATGTGATGTGCTATAATTTACAGTTTTGCCTTTCGGATCAACGTTTCACGATTTTTCGAACCTTCCGCATAATTTCATTCATCAGCATTTTCGAAGACTTGCATTCCTCATGAACGTACAAAAGACCAATGCACAACAGGTGAAAAAACTGCCCCCTGATCCAGTGAGCAAAAAGGGATTTTCTTCGGGTAAATTCTATGCAGTTGCTGAAAATGCCATGTATTTACGATAATAAATGAAAAAGATATGATAAAGCTGAAAATAAGAAAAAATCTGTCTCCCATTTGCTAAATAGGTGATGTGTCCACTTCATCCTGTTTCAGAAAACGTTGAGAGATATATTTAATTTTAAATTATTTCTGAGAAATTTCGGTATGTACTTTTTAAACTCAAATAGGAGCATTTAAAATGCATAAATTTTAGAAAAAGGAGAAGATAGTATCTACAGAATATGCTGTTTCATCACTTGGTGTATATATACACACAGACCTTCATTAAGATAACGTTGAAGGACAGGTTCCCACTTCATCATAGGGACAGGACAAACGGAGGGGTCAGCTAGCATGAAGTTCTATGTACAAGACACGTAACACCTGGGTTAACATCTGTGGGAAAATATCTCTAGAAAAATCTGTCTCCGACAGCGTGTATCTCTTTTTTATTTGGAAATTTCCTAAATTGTCCGCTAGGGCCATGTAGGATTATAATTGGTCAGGCCCCTTCTCTGAGGGTGTAAACTGTAGCGCTAGTGATCAATTTAGGTTAGGGTTTAGAAAGGGGAATTCAAAATGACGCGGGAATTTTTACCCTTGATTTAAGTTTTGAAAACCCCTGCGAATTTTCCTTACACACACACACACACACACACACATATATATATATTTAAATATATTAATTATTTAAATATGTATATATATATATATATGTATATATATATATATATATTTAAATGTATTTTTTAAATCTATATATATATATATATACATACATACATACACACACACACACATATATATATATATATATATGTGTGTATATATATATATATTTAAAAGTTTTTTATATATATAATATATATATATATATATATATATATATATATATATATGTATAATATATGTATGTTTTTATTTAAAAACATATATATATATATATATATATATATATATATATATAATATATGTTTAAAAAGTATTTTTTAAATATATATATATATATAATATATATTTAAAAGCATTTTTTTTAAATATATATATATATATATATATATATATATATATATGTGTGTATATATATATATATATATATACTTAAGTATATTTTTTAAATACGAGCCAATGAGAGAGAATTTTGTTTTTTGTATGGGCTAACAGTGATCGAGAGAAATCTAGTATGGCAGGTAAGAGCAATCTAGAGTCGCGGCAGTTCAGTCGACAAAGAGAGCGTTCTCGTAACTAAATGGTTGCTGGTTTTGGTCTCGAGCCCGCGTAAGATACGCTGTGTTCGTTAAAGGTGACTGAGGCACGTGAAACATGTTCGTGGTCACAATGTCCTCCAAGTTCTTAAAAGATAACTCTCAGGGTGGCAGGTCCAGCCTGGGGGTTTTCTGCTTGGTCCCTGCTTCAAAATTGCGAGGACCCACTTTGAGCAAAGTCGTCCTTCACCCTAGCGTTGCTCTTCATAAAAACGAAAAGCTCACCCCTTTGCCTTTATTCGAGTAACCTATGGCTCAAGTCCTTGGATTGTCCAAGGGTTATAGGTTGATCCATACTACCAATCTTTATATTGTTTTCTGTGTTCTTTTTAAACACCCCAAGCGACATCTTCAATGAAGAATGTCACTTTAATGGTCTTGACTTTTTGTTCGAAACATATCGAGGTCGAGCATAAACCGACCAGTTAAATCTTCAATAAATTTCCCGGGAGGCACGAAAATCCTAACAGCTGTTGTTACCAAACTCCAGATTTCTTGGCCACCAGAAATTTTTAGTCTATCAAAGTCATTAAATTCCGCTCACAGCTGTTATTTCTTGTTTTTATCCTTTTTCATTCTCAGAAATCAAAGCGATTGTAGAAGGGGGGATGACATGACAGCATTTGAAACAGATAAACTTTCTTTCGGGTTCTCAACCTGGCTCCATGCTGTTAATTGACGATCTGTCTCGCTTTCTAGGTAGTCTTACACAACCCGACGTCTCCCCAC
>CM063499.1:31586966-31596966 GCA_032207245.1 Pardosa pseudoannulata | reverse complement strand
ATTTAAAGTATCCGTCTACGTTAAAAACGTCATTTTTTGCCAAAAATCATAATTTTTTTATTTCTTTATTGTAAAATTTTAACTTTTAGGCTTCTAAATCTGTTTTTGTTTTGTCTCTACGGCATTTTAAAGAAAAGTGACAGCTGTTTAAACATCAGTGACAGCTGTCAAAACAAAACGGAAGTAGCGACTTCGGAACCGGAAGTTGTGAATTTAAAGCCTTTTAAAGAGCATTTTTTGGACAAAACTTTTTAAATTTTCAGGAAGATTAGTTTAAACATTTTTCTAGTATTTTTAATAGTTGGCAACTTGGCAATGAGAAAGTTTTTTAATGTAAAACTATTTAAGGTATCCGTCTACGTTAAAAACATCATTTTTTGCCAAAAATCATAATTTTTTTTATTTCTTTATTGTAAAATTTCAACTTTTAGGCTTCTAAATCTGTTTTTGTTTTGTCTTTACGGCATTTTAAAGCTGTTTAAACATCAGTGACAGCTGTCAAAACAAAACGGAAGTAGCGACTTCGGAACCGGAAGTTGTGAATTTAAAGCCTTTTAAAGAGCATTTTTTGGACAAAACTTTTTAAATTTTCGTGAAGATTAGTTTAAACATTTTTCTAGTATTTTTAATAATTAGCAACTTGGCAATTAGAAAATTTTGAAGCAAGAAAGTGTGGGGAATTTTAAACATGTATTTTAATTTTTTAATAGTTAAAGTTGCTTTCATAAACTTCAAATGCGTTTTTCTCAGAACGGTATTTTTAATAAAATGTTGAAACTTGAAATGTGATTTCTCAAAAAGTTCTTAAAATATTTTGTTGAAAATTATTATGAATGCTTTTGATAGTATTTACTAGTGAATGACCTACTAGTGATATAAAGGTAATGAAAATTCGTTAAAAATTCAATGTGTATGATTTTGAAGGACCAACATTTTTTACCAAATGTAAATTAAGCAAAGATTTTTAGTCCAGTGTATAAGAAATGTGTTGCATAAAAAATATTGAAATAATTTAATTTATTAAAAAATTAGACCTTTCAAAAAAACCTGATTTTTTTTACTAAATTTTCTTCATTTATTAGAAATTTTATAAAAACTTCTCCAGGAATAAATTTTTTAAGTAAAATTCTCTATGATAATATAAAAAATAAACCTAAAAATGTAAAATCATGAAATTGTTTCTACGTTTAAAGAAAAAAGTTTTCCGAACGTAGACGGATACCTTAAGATTAAGGAGGGGGGATTCATGGTTACTCGAGCGTTGGTTCTGTTTTGTTAAAAAGTTGCATTTCAAGCTTTATACTAGAACCGAGGTAGATTCAATTTACCTAAACGCTAAGGCCGTGTCAAACGTACCCCGATTAATATGAATTTATGAGAAATTGTTTTATTTATTAGAAAACGTAAATTTTATTAAAAATATTTAGTGATGAAGATTATTTCTTTTTTTATTTCTACCTTTTTGCTTTGGGAATAATTCTAATCATATATCTAGGTTAATTTTTAATAACTTATACTTCTTCACATATGTTGCTTTTAAAAAGAGATTTATTTGTTATGTATTAAGTCCCTTTTCAGAAATACTTTCTAGAAAAAATTAGAAATTACAACTAAAAAAAAAAAAAAAAATCAAAACAGATTTTAAGAAAGGGTAGAATGTTAGCAATGATGTATGATTTAAAATTGAACAATGCTGCCATTTTATCTCTTAGCAGAACGAGGGCCGAATGGTTAAGACGCTGATCTTCGGTATTGGAGATTGTGGGTGCGAATACATGGTACAGTGTAGCATGGATGTTCGTAGCCATTCAGAATCGGGTTTAAACAGTAGGTCTCGACCTCATTACCCCTCGTAGAGTAAAAAAGTATACCGTAGTGATCTAAGCCAAATCAAACTTTATTTCTGTACACAGTTAGAATAAGAATTGAAAATAAATTGTTTAAAAAAGTATGCCGTAGTGATCTAAGCCAAATCAAACTTTATTTCTGTACACAGTAAGAATAAAATTGAAAATAAATGGTTTAAAAAAGTATACCGTAGTGATCTAAGCCAAACCAAACGTTATCTCTGTACACAGTAAGAATAAGAATTGAAAATAAATTGTTTAAAAAGTATACCGTAGTGATCTAACCCAAACCAAACTTTATCTTTGTACACAGTAAGAATAAGAATTGAAAATAAATTGTTTAAAAAAAGTATACCGTAGTGATCTAAGCCAAACCAAACTTTATCTTTGTACACAGTAAGAATAAGAATTGAAAATAAATTGTTTAAAAAAGTATACCGTAGTGATCTAACCCAAACCAAACTTTATCTCTGTACACAGTAAGAATAAGAATTGAAAATAAATTGTTTAAAAAAGTATGCCGTAGTGATCTAAGCCAAACCAAACTTTATCTCTGTACACAGTAAGAATAAGAATTGAAAATAAATTGTTTAAAAAGTATGCCGTAGTGATCTAAGCCAAACCAAACTTATCTCTGTACACAGTAAGAATAAGAATTGAAAATAAATTGTTTAAAAAAGTATACCGTAGTGATCTAAGCCAAACCAAACTTTATCTTTGTACACAGTAAGAATAAGAATTGAAAATAAATTGTTTAAAAAAGTATACCGTAGTGATCTAACCCAAACCAAACTTTATCTCTGTACACAGTAAGAATAAGAATTGAAAATAAATTGTTTAAAAAAGTATATCGTAGTGATCTAAGCCAAACCAAACTTTATCTCTGTATACAGTAAGAATAAGAATTGAAAATAAATTGTTTAAAAATTTTAATGGTGTATAATTTTAAAACTGAACTGTACTCTCTCTTTATCTCTGAGCCGACGGATGGGTCAAGTGGTTAAGGCGCTGATTTGCAGTATCGGAGTTTATGGGTTGGAATTTCACCGTGCCATGGATGTTCGTAGCCTTTCGGAATCAGCATTAAAGAGTAGGTCCTGGCCTCATTATCCTCGTAGAGCAAAAAAGTATACCGTACTGCTCTAAGCCAAACCAAACTTTATCTGTGTACACAGTAATAATAAAAATTGAACATAAATTACCTAAAAGATAAAATTATCGATTTTTATTGATAAAATAGCAAATAAGAACGCAAAAAGAATGCTAGTAAATGATAAATAATAAGTCTTTTGTTTCTTTTGTATGCTATTATATTCACGTTAATATAGTTAAAATACATATATAAAGTATGCATATATATATTTTTTTACTTTTTTGATCCCTACTCAATTATACACTCAAGATCCAAAACATTATGACCACCCCTACATTTTACAATGAACTCGCCTGGATGACGTGAAAGGCACGTAATCAGGTTGAAGTGATATTCAACTTCTGTTGGAGAGTCTGGAGAATCATTCTTTCACTTACTTCTGTGTGCGATGGGAAAGGCTGCGGATCTAAGCGATTTTGATAGAGGGCAGATTTGCAATGGCTCGAAGACTCGGAACAAGTATTTCCGCAACTGCCGAGAATCGTGGGTTGTTCGCGATCTACAGTTGTTAGTACTTATGCAAAGTAGATGAATGACAGCAATAGGCGACATGGTGTTGAACGTCCACACTCTATCAAAGAGAAAGGTCATTGGAGACTGTCTTGCATAGTGAAGCAAAACCGGAGCCAGACAGTGGCTCAGCTAACAACCCAATACAATGTAGGGCCAAGTAGAATAGTATCGGAGCACACTGTTCAGCGGACACTGTTGGATATGGGCTACGCAGCAAACGTCCCACTCGTGTGCCTTTACTGACCAAGCGTCATCACCAACTGCTCCTACGCTGGGCCCGGGAACATCGCGACAGGTCCATGGATCAGTGGGAGAGAGTTGCGTGGTCAGATGAATCATGGTTTGTCATTCATCACGCCGATGGCCGTGTCAGGATAAGCCATCTTCCAGGCAAACAGTTGCTCCCTCAATGTACAGTAGGTCATACACCAGTTGCACCCTTACATGGGATTTGTTTTTCCAGCTAGAAATGGAATGTTCCAACAGTACAACGCCCCGTGTCACAATTCTAAAATTGTGTTGGAGTGTGTCCGGGAACATGATGCTGAATTCCAGTTAATGTCCTGGTCGCCTAACTCACCGGATCTCAATCCGATAGGACAGATTGGGATGTCATGGGACGGCAGCTGAGAGATTAAAGACCACTCATTCGCAATATCTCGGATTTGCGTAACCGTTTCTTAAACATCTGGTACAATCTGTCTCCGGCCATCTACCAAGGAGTTGTGGCATTAATGACAAGGCGGGTTGAAGCTCTGTAGCACGCCAAAGGTGGGCCAACTCGTTATTGACAGGAGTAATAATATTTTGGCTCTTGAGTGTATTTGGCAGTCATATAATAGTAAAGTTCTATGCATTGGACTTAGTCTACTGGGAATCAGTATTGATAGGGAGCTATCAAATACTATATTGCGGGTTTTTTTTTTCGTTCTTGATCAACGGTTTTCTTTGAGAGCGTATAGGAGATAGCACCGCGTTTTCCCCAGCCCTCGTTTATGGTCAGAATTTATGTTGATTGATTTAGAACTTAAACTTTTAAATACCTTTTTACATTAATTCCTTTTTTTGTAAGAAACTAAATGTTTGTTTCTTTGCTGTAATTTGATTCATGAATCATTACAATACACACACACACACACACACACACACACACACACATATATATATATATATATATATATATATATAAATTATGTGTGCATATATGTATATGTATATTTCTATATATATATTTATTTATAGATATGTATATATATACATATATGTATCTATCTATACATATATGCATATATATATATATATATATTATATATATATGTATATATATATATATGTATATATATATGTATATCCATACATATATGCATATATATATGTATATCTATATATATATATATACATATATATATATATATATACATACATACATACATACATATATATTTATTTATAGATTTGTATATATGTATGGATAGATATATATATGTATATATATATATATATATATATATATATATATATATATATATATATATATATATATATATATACATATATATATATATATATATATATATATATGTATATATATATATATATGTATATATATATATATATATATATATATATATATTATATATTATATACATACATACATACATATATATATGTATATATATATGTATACATATATATATATATATATTTATTTATAGATTTGTATATATGTATATATATATATATATGTATGTATGTATGCATATATATATGTATATATGTGTACATATATGTATATCTATATGTACATGTATGTATATATATATATATATATATATATATATATATATATATATATATATATATATATATATATATATATATATATCTACATATATATGTACATATTTGTATGTATACTCACACACACACACCTGCTTGTAGATTTCTTTACCTGTCTCTGTTTCTCCCTACGCACGTATGCCAGCAAACTTTACAACTTTGGGTTATCCTCCAAGTTATCCAAGCGTAGCGCTTTTTTTTTTCAACCTTGACCCGAGAGGAGCAAATCCATCCACGGAAAAATAAAATCTAATGGCGAAAGTGACCAACCACTCAACTCCACTCCAACTACTCGTCGTTTGACCTTTCGTGATTTCGATGCTCGGGCCTCTTATCGGCAATATTTCTTTCTTTTCTCCTCTTCTTTTTTCGAAACACCTGTTCACTGGGGGTACTTACTTATTGCCGGGGAATTTGGAAGAAAAAAATAAATAGAAAGAAAGAAAGGAAAAAATAAAAGTTGGGGAAATAACGTGGCGTTATCTCTTAATAGGAAAAAATCACATAAAGTTGGCGAAGAGCGGGGAAAAAATAATAATACAATAAAATAAATCCCCTCTGATTGCACCTCGGATTTCCCCCATCCCGAGTGATGGGAAGAGAGTGGGGTGTGGGGACAGTGCTGAAATTTCGGACGTCAGAAGTCAACGAAATGCCAAGGTCGATGCAATGCCCCTAGAAAGTTGAGAGATTCATTCACCTCGCTCGCCCTCAATTGCTCTCTAAACATACTCCTTTTGAGGTAAGCATTTGAGACATCAAGTAGTTTGTTTAGTGGATTAGATCAGTGGTTCTCAAATTTTTGAGATATTTAGCGCCTTTCTTAAGGCGGACAAATATCAGTTTTACAGAACAGTGACGTAGCTAGAATTGTTCCTTTTTTTTGTGGAGAGAGTCTAGAGTCTTAATCCAAAGTACAGTGAACTTTACAATCTTGTAAAATATTTTCATTGCCCACACACGGAATGCATGTATATATAGAAGCATTTGAAACATCGAGAAATTTGTCTGGTGGATTAGATCAGTGGTTTTGAAATTTTTGAGATATTTGGCGCCTTTTTTTAACGCTGCCAAATATCGGTTTTCCTGAATAGTGACGTAGTCAGAATTGTTTTTTCTGGAGAAAGTCTACAATCTTAATCCAAAATATAGTTAACTTTACAAACTCATAAAATTTTTTCATTGCACACACTCAATGTACATACATGTACAAGCATTTGAGACATCGAGAAATTTGTTTAGGGGATTAGATCAGTGGTTCCCAAACTATTGAGATATTTGGCGCCTTTTTTAAGGCTGACAAATATCAGTTTTACAGAATAGTGACGAAGCTAGAATTTTTTTTTTTTTTTTTTTTTTTTTGTGTGTGTGTGTGTGTGGAGAGAGTCCAGACTGTTAATCCAAAGTACAGTAAAACATTTTTCATTGCACACACATGCAATGTACGTACATATACACGCAATGCAAATACCTATACCACCATTTGAGACATGGAGAAGTTTGTCTAGTGTAGTAGATCAGTGGTTCTCAAACTTTTAAGATATTTGGTGCCTTTCTTAAGGCTGCTAAATATCACTTTTGCAAAGTAGTGACATAGCTAGAATTTTTTTTTTTTTTTTTTTTTTTTTTTTTTTTGTGGAGAGAGTCTAGAGTCTTAATCTAAAGTACAGTGAACTTTACGTCATAAAAATTTGTCATTGCACTCGCACCCAATGTACATATGTATACACGCTATGCATATGTATATATATATATATATATATATATATATATATATATACATACATACATACATACATACATACATATATATATATATATATATATATATATATATATATATATATATATATATATATATATATATATATATATATATATATATATATATATATATATATGTCTAGTGGATTAGATCAGTGGTTCTCAAACTTTTAAGATATTTGGTGCCTTTCTTAAGGCTGCTAAATATCAGTTTTGCAGAATAGTGACATAGCTAAATTTTTTTTTCTTTGTGGGGAGAGTCCAGAGTCTTAATCTAAAGTACAGTGAACTTTACAATGTTATAAAAATTTTTCATTGCACACACACTCAATGTACATATGTATACACGCAATGCATATATATAATATATATGTATGTATATACATATACATATATATATATATATATATATATATATATATATATATATAATATATATATATATATATATAATATATATATATATATATTATATATATATTATATATATACAAGCAGTTTCCATTTATCTGGAAAATAGTGAAACATGTTTAATTTAAACTGCAGTACTTACGGACGGAGATAAACAAAAGTAATATTACATTTTTTTTTTTTGAAATGTTTATTTTTATAATTTTAATAATTTGATAAAAATTATATTAATATTTGAACAGTTTTAAATAAGAGAAATAAGATTAATAAAGAATATTTTTTAATCTATACCAAGTAGTAATTCTAAACTAAAGAAACTGCTGATGTAATGATAATTCTAATACGCTAAACGAAATTCCTCAGCGCTACGGACTGTAGCGCTGAGGTAGACATGACCTACGGTGCTAGGAGGATATTAGGAGATGCGGTCACTTGGGGATAACTTGGAACTAAAGGTCATTTGGGAGACATGGCCTACGATGTTAGGAGGACATGGGGAGATTTGGTCACTTGGGAGTCATTTGGAACTAACGGTAATTTGAAAGACAAAGCCTATGGTGCTAGGAGGACATGGAGGGATTTGGTCACTTGGGGATCACTTGAAACTAAAGGTAATTTGGGAGACATGGTCTACGATTCTAGGAGGACATGGGGAGATTTGTTCAGTTTTGAGTCACTTGGAACTAACGGTTATTTGAGAGACAAAGCCTACGGTGCTAGGAGGACATGGGGGACTTGGTCACTTAGAAGACATGGCCTACGGTGCTAATCTCCGTTTTCGAGACGAAGAGCACTAAGGTGCTAAGCATGTATCCCAGTCAGCCTTGCGCAGAATACCCATTATTTTTCATGCTTGTTTGGACTCAGTTTGTCACCGAATGATGGCCGAATTGTACTGCTTTTCGATACCGGAGCACTTCGGATTGGGTTAGAAACCACTGCTGGCATAGATGTTCGTAACTGTTCAGAATCGGCTGTAAGCAGTAGGTCCCTATTTCATTAATCCTCATAAAGCAAAACAGTAGACCGTAGAGGTCCTAACAAAACCAGATCTTCAGTTAGTTTTACCACTGGAGGAATGAAAGAATGAGACAACCTGTAGACCTAGTTGAGACAACTCAACGAGAGGATCGAACCTCAGACCTGTGAATTGAGAGAGCGAAGCGGTGCCTCAACGTCACTGACCTTCAATGATGATATTCACTCCCTAAAATTAATTTCGTATATACCATTGCTTCCTTCCTATAATTTTTGGGAATGATCATTTGCCGGCAGACGAGGAGATGACCTATTGTTTCCTCGGGAGGTTGATTCAAGCAATTTCAGGAGGAAATGATACCGAGAGACCATTTCAGAATCCCCTCATCTGTTCGTAGTTTGCGAGGGTGGTGATATCTGGAAAATTATATGCTGCGGCCGGTAATGTCATGGGGGTTGTACGAATCGTCCATTACGACGATAAGAAACAGGTGCTGGGGTCTCGAAGAGGGCGGAGACAGATTATTTCTGCAGGGACGGGAAACGTGAGGGGCTCATCACATTTCAACGAACTGTTAGGATATAGCATGAATGCAAAGTCAAGGTAAGTGAGGCTCAAACAGTAAGAGAAGATATAGGGTAGATTTCAGGTAAATAAATCGTCATGGCTTATAAGTCAGAAACTATTGGTTTTAAGCAATAGGCATCGGTCTCATTAGACCTCGTCTTGCACATATTTGGCTATTGTGCTCCAAACCAAACTATTTAGTTACACAAAATATTGGCCAATATCAAAACTATAATATTGGTCAACATCTAATAGACTCCCACCACTATAAATGATATCCCTGAGTATCATTTTTTGATACTTAGCAATGCTGGTCAATATCCCTGAATAGTATATTTTGATATTTAGCAATGTTGGTCATTATACCATAATCTAACTGAATATTATATTTTGATATTTAGCTATGTTGATAGGTATTCTCCGATATCTCTGAATATCATATTTTGGTATTTAGCAGTGTTGGTCAATATCCCTCAATATTCTTGACTATTTATATATTTAGCTCTGTTGGTCAATATCTGCCGATATCCTTGAATATTTTATTTTGATATTTAGCTACATTGATCAGTAGCCACGATATCCCTGAATATTACATTTTGATATTTTGCCATGTTGCAGAATATCTTCCGATATTCCTAAATATTATATTTTAGCTTTGTTGTTCAATATTCCCTGGTATCCCTGGACATTATATTTTAATATTTAGCAGTGTTGGTCAATATCCTCAGATATCCCTGACTATTTAGATATTTAGCTCTGTTGGCCAATATCTACCGATATTCTTATTCTTGTATATATAATTGCTTGAATCTTGTATATATATATATATATATATATATATATATATATATATATATTATATATATATATATATATATATATATATATATATATATATATATATATATATATATATATTATATTTTG
>CM063499.1:31579466-31581966 GCA_032207245.1 Pardosa pseudoannulata | reverse complement strand
TTGCTATTTTCGGTAGTTCATAAGCATTAAACATATTTAATTTATAATAAAATGAAATAATCACAAAAATGAAAAAAGAACGCATATACATGCTTCGAACAAACAAATTCAGTGGAAGAAAAGTTTTATTTTATTTTGTAGGAAAAACTCATTATTTTCAGCTAAATATATTGACTACTAGCTGCATGATTTCTTATTTAGGGGTTAATACATAGAAAATATATGCATTGGGTTAGTAGGTTGGTTTGGAGCACTACGGTCTACTGTTTTGTTACGAGGCTAATGAGATCGGAGCCTACTGCTTGAAGCCGATTCCAAATAGATACGAATGTACAAGTCATTAGGGGATATGAACCCACGAATTTTTGCAATGCCCTATCCATTCGTACATTCTTAGGCATATGTTTTGTGAATGGAGATTGAAAATGTGTCCCTTAAACAGATTTGTCCTTTATTTGGAGGTGTCCACTATGGAGATTTTATTGTAGACAGATTTAAAGACTTATAGTCTGTCTAAACAGATGCAATTTTTAGTTTGTACCAAGACACCTTCTGAAGGTATGAGACACCTTAAAAAATGCCTCATCTCCCGAAAAGTACCCTACGGTGCTTTCTTCCTTCACCAAATTTTCCTTAACAGCCCGTGTTAAAGTTTCTTTTCAAGCGTCACACTAAACTCCTTTTACCTTTAACGTCTCAATTCCTCACTTTTGTGCCCAGACAGTGAATTTATTGTGGTTTTAGAAAGTGTATATGCATTCTGAAGGAGGATTGAAAAGTGCCCTTTATTTGGAGGTGTCCACTATGGAGATTTTATTGTAGACAGATTTAAAGATCTATGGTCTGTCTAAACAGAGGCAATTTTTAGTATGTACCAAGGCATTTTAAAAAATCACACATCTCCCGAAAAGTACTCAACGGTGCTTTCTTCCTTCACCAAGTGCATCTCAACAGCCCTTGTTAAGCTGCTTTTGAAGCATCACCTTCAACCATTTTTACCATCAACGTCTCAATTCCCCTCTTATGTCATGCCCACAGTGAATTTATTGAGGTCTTAGAAAGTATATATGTATTGTAAAGGGGGTTGGAAAAGCGTCTTTTAAACAAATGTACTTTATTTGGATGTGTCCACTATGGAAGTTTTTCTATTTACAGATTTAAAGATCTATGATCTGTCTAAAAGGATGCAATTTTTAGTTTGTACCAAGACACCTTCTGAAGGTATGAGACACCTTAAAAAATGCCTCATCTCCCGAAAAGTACCCTACGGTGCCTCTTCCTTCACCAAGTGTTCCTTAACAGCCCATGTTAAAGTTGCTTTTCAAGCGTCACACTAAACCCTTTTTAACTTTAACGTGTCAATACCCCTTTTTTTGTGCCCAGACAGGGAATTTATTGTGGTCTTAGAAAATGTATATGCATTGTGACGGTGGATTGAAAAGTGTCCTTTAAAGAGATGTGTCCTTTATTTAGAGGTGTCCACTATGGAGGTTTTATTGTATACAGATTTAAATATTTATGATCTGTCTAAACAGAGGCAATTTTTAGTATGTATCAAGACACCTTCTGAAGGTATGAGACAAAAAAATCACACATCTCCCGGAAAGTAGTCAACGGTGCTTTCTTTCTTCACCAAGTGCGCCTTAACAGCCCTTGTTAGGTTGCTTTTCAAGCATCACATTTAACCATTTTTGCTATCAACGTCTCAATTCCCCTCTTTCCTGCCCCCCACAGTGAATTTATTGTATCCTTAGAAAATATATATGCATTGTGAATAGAATTTAAAAAGTGTCCTTTAAACAGACGTGTTCTTTATTTGGAGGTCTCCACTATAGAGGTTTTACTGTAAACATATTTAAAGATTTATGGTCTGTGTAAACAGATGCAATTTTTAGTATGTACCAAGACACCTTCTGAAAGTATGAGGCACCTTGAAAAATCCCTCACTTCCCGAAAAGTACCCTACGGTGCTTTCTTCCTTCATCAATTGCACCTGAACAGCCCTTGTTAGGTTGCTTTTCAAGAATCACATTCAACCATATTTACCATCAATATCTCAATTCACCTCTTGTGTCCCACCTCCAGTGAATTTATTGTGGTCTTAGAAAATATATATGTATTGTGACGGGGATTGAAAAAGCGTCCTTTAAACGGATGTACTTTATTTGGATGTGTAAACTATGGAAGTTTTTCTATATACAGATTTAAAGATCTATGATCTGTCTTAACGGATGCAATTTTTAGTATGTACCAAGACACTCTCTCAAGGTATGAGACACCTTAAAAAATCCCTCATTTCCCGAAAAGTACCCTACGGTGCTTTCTTCCTTCATCAATTGCGCCTCAAAAGCCCGTGTTAAATTCCTTTTCACGCATCACATTCAACCCTTTTTGCCATTAACATCTCATTTCACCTCTTTTGTCCCCCCCAGTGATTTTATTGTGGTCTTTGAAAATATATATGCATTGTAAAGGGGATTGAAAAAGTGTCCTTTAAACT
>CM063499.1:31549466-31566966 GCA_032207245.1 Pardosa pseudoannulata | reverse complement strand
GCTTTTCTGATCTTCCACCAAAACTGGATAAATATCTAAGGAGAGACTTTTCTCTATTTCGCAAGACAGACATATTAGAAAAAATAAGAAAATAATATAATCTATTGTCGTCTTAAGAAACAGGTTAGTTTGAGAACTGCTGTCGCTCCTCGAAAAGTTTGAGCAACCAGTTTGTTTTGAATCAATGTCACATGTTTAAAGATTTTGCAAGATACTAATGTTTATGCAGACTGGAGAGGCTTGGGTTCCCAAAGAGCTGAAGAGTCGTTAGTGATGAGATAAACAATATGACAACTGGCTTATTGTTTGTCTTATCAGCAAAGAATGGACGGTTTTCTTCAGATTGTTTCCGAAAATGAAGATTTTCGGTTCTAAAGGAAATGCTTAAAATTCTATGCGGACCGTGTGTTTCGTATGTAATCATTTTCTATTATTTGGTGAAATTTTAATATCAAACATAGATTAAGAGGTCTAGAATTCAGATAACCGAAGGTCAAAATCTTAGACTAAATGTATTTCCTTTTCATAGGTAATTTCAAGGATATGTACCTATCTCTAGATGATCTCTAGAGGTTGCTATCTTTTCTGAGATATGTACCTATCTCTAGATGACCTCTGAGGGCAGCTATCTTTTCTGATATATATATCTATTTCTAGATGGTCTCTAGAGGTACCTACCTTTTCGGAGTTATGTATCCATTTCTTGATGATCTCTAGAGGTAGCTATCCTTTCGGAAATACGTACCTATTTCTAGATAATCTTTAGAGGTACCTACCTTTCCGGAGTTATGTATCCATTTCTTGATGATCTCTAGAAGTACCTACCTTTTCGGAGTTATGTATCCATTTCTTGATGATCTCTAGAGGTAGCTATCTTTTCGGAGATGTGTACCTACTTTTAGATGATCTTTAGAGGTACCCACTTTTTCGGGGTTATGTATCCATTTCTTATGATTTTTAGAGGTACCTACCTTTTCGGAGTTATGTATCCATTTTTTGATGATATCTAGAGGTAGCTATCTTTTCGGAGATGTGTACCTATTTTTAGATGATCTTTAGAGGTACCTACTTTTTTGGTGTTATGTATACATTTCTTATGATCTTTAGAGGTACCTAACTTTTTGGAGATATGTATCCATTTCTTGATGATCTCTAGAGGTAGCTATCTTTTCGGAGATGTGTACCTATTTTTAGATGATCTTTAGAGGTACCTACTTTTTTGGTGTTATGTATACATTTCTTATGATCTTTAGAGGTACCTAACTTTTTGGAGATATGTATCCATTTCTTGATGATCTCTAGAGGTAGCTATCTTTTCGGAGATGTGTACCTATTTTTAGATGATCTTTAGAGGTACCTACTTTTTTGGTGTTATGTATACATTTCTTATGATCTTTAGAGGTACCTAACTTTTTGGAGATATGTATCCATTTCTTGATGATCTCTAGAGGTAGCTATCTTTTCGGAGATGTGTACCTATTTTTAGATGATCTTTAGAGGTACCTACTTTTTTGGTGTTATGTATACATTTCTTATGATCTTTAGAGGTACCTAACTTTTTGGAGATATGTATCCATTTCTTGATGATCTCTAGAGGTAGCTATCTTTTCGGAGATGTGTACCTATTTTTAGATGATCTTTAGAGGTACCTACTTTTTTGGTGTTATGTATACATTTCTTATGATCTTTAGAGGTACCTAACTTTTTGGAGATATGTATCCATTTCTTGATGATCTCTAGGGGTAGCTATCTCTTCTAAGACATGTAGCTATTTCTAGATGAACTCTGATGGTAGCTATCTCTCCGGACATATGTATCTATCTCTAGAGGATCTCTAGAGGCACTTATCTTTTCAGAGATATATACATATCTCTGATGACGTTTGGTAGACGTAATATTATAACATAGATGTTAACTGGTTAAAAATCAGAATAATCTGAAGATCACATTAAAAATTACACATATCAGGCGTAAAAATAGTCTTATATATCTTTATAGTATAGTCCAACATGGTCTCACCAACGTTTATACCCGTTTTGAAATTTGAATACTAATTTATTTGAGTTTTATTTATTTTAATATCAACTTTGCACTTTTTAAAACCTTTTTTAAAAATAATAATAATAATAATAATTTTCTTATAAGATTTTAAAAATATTTTATGTTAAAATTCAACTGAAATCAGTGTTTTAATGTGTCCTACATGTCTAACAAATTACCACGTGGTTATGTATAATTTGCTCTTTAGTGCCACGAAAGTGTTTATGCTAAAGACTGCGCTGACATACGTTTGTAATCTGTTTGTTGATACTCTTTTTCAGAGTGTTTTTGAAGTAGTCAGAATATCCATCATTTCAGATAATACCACTCTTTTACATAGTATATTTGAAATAGCCGGAATATCTGTCCTATCAGTAATTATCTGTTAATACCACTCTTTTACAGAGTATACTTGAAAATAGCCAGACTGTCCGTCGTATCAGTAATTGTCTGTTCATACCACTCTTTTACAGAGTATATTTGAAAATAGCCAGACTATCCGTCGTATCAGTAATTGTCTGTTAATACCACTCTTTTACAGAGTATATTTGAAAATAGCCAGACTATCCATCGTATCAGTAATTGTCTGTTAATACCACTCTTTTACAAAGTATATTTGAAATAACCAGAAAATCCATCGTATCAGTAATTGTCTGTTAATAGAACTCTTTTTCAGCGTATATTTGAAATTGCCAGAATATCTGGCGTATCAGTAATTGTCTGTTGGAACTACTCTTTTTCTGAGTATTTTTCAAGTTGCCTGAATATCTGTCATATCATTAATTGTCTGTTGATACCACTCTTTTTCAGATTATATTTGAAATAGCCAGAAAATCCGTCGTATCAGTAATTGTCTGTTAATACCACTCTTTTACAGAATATATTTGAAATAGCCAGCATATTCGTCGTATCAGTAATTGTCTGTTAATACCACTCTTTTATTTGAAATTGCCAGAATATCCGTCGTATAAGTAATTGTCTGTTCTTCGCACTCTTTTTCAGAGTATATTTGAAATTGCTAGAATATCCGTCGTATTAGTAATTGTCTGTTGATACCACTCTTTTTCAGAGTATTTTTCAAATTGCTAAAATATCCGTCGTATCAGTAATTGTCTGTTGATACCACACTTTTTCAGAGTATTTTTCAAGTTGCCTGAATATCCATTGTATCAGTAATTGTCTGTTGATACTACTCTTTTTCAGAGTATTTTTGAAATAGCCAGAATATCCGTCGTATCACTAATTGTCTATTAATACCACTTTTTTTCAGAGTATTTTTGAAATAGCCAGAATACCCGTCGTATCAGAATTGCCTTACCAGTGCTGTAATTACAATCATATTTTCTTAAATTGCAACAACTAGCGATAGATGTTTACGCAATATGACTGCTCTCTACTTCTGATTAGATAATTCCTTTAGTATGACAGTATTGAAAGATATGAATTTGTTTTTGAACACTTTTGGTAACTTACTAGAGTTTTCATCGTAGATTAGCCATTTAAGCTCTTAAAAAGGAACTGTAGACTACCGCAAGCTTTCTGAACTCGCCTTAACTGTGGTATATCACTCCTACATCAATTGTAGCTAGCTGTACATTGTAAAAGATTAACCGTTCCTGACAGAAAATATCATTCTGTTGTTTTGTATGATTAATGTTTATTCGTGTCCTCAAATACTCTTTTGATTGCCTGTAGAAAGGGTTGGAAGGATTTCGTGGGGTAGGTCGTAAATGATTGCAATATCTGTTTTCCCCGTCAATAGTAAACTGGTCAAACTGGGAAGTTAATGTCCTCTCTAGGAACTAATGCACTGTAGATGGCTTGACACAACTTTATAAGAGGTCAACGATTTCTTTATGAATTGAAAGTGAAAGTGCATGTAGGACTTTAACCTCGGGTTTCGAAATCAATTAAGAAAACTTCCAATTGGGTTCCATTTGTGAAAAAAACACTTTTCTGTTTTGACCTGTAATTTATAAGTGCCTCCTCAACAGTCTCTAGCTCTAAAACCGAACTAAATCAGTACATCACTAGAGGCAAATTAGTTTACCGAATACCACTCGGGTTGTATTACGTGGTCTAGAAAAACTGTTCAGTCCTTCCTCTCCAAGAGAGTTCCAAGATAGTTCTACTGAAGTAGAAAGTTTATCTTTTTGGAGTTGTGTGGTTAGAGAGTTCTCATTTTGTATACACAGGCAGGAAACCCAGAAGCCCCCATGCAGCTAGATGAATCGAAGGCGTAATTTAGTAAAATGACCTGCGTCAACAAGAAACGAATTAACCATCTGGATCACGATCGACCTGTAGTTAAAATGCTCATTAACGAGGGTAATTCACTCCCGTATAGTAATAACAAGAAGTTGAAGCATAATTTACAAAATTCACTAATTCTACTTAGAGTAGGTTTTATTAAAAGACAAGAAGTAAAAATTACTTGAAACATATGTGTGGATGTTGTAACGTACTGGAGATATGATAGGCGAAGCCGTCAATGAAACAGTGTAGAAAACTGTTTACTCTAGACTAAATATTTTATTCAGGTGAATAAATTATGTACAGCTATGTACAGGTTCAATAGAATCTAAATCTTTTAGGATCTCGTGCTGAGATAACATTCACACAATTACAATGCTTGGGTACAGTGTAGCTAGATCTTCTAAATCACTGGAACATTTCGCTAATTAGTGCCGGTACGAAACGCTGACACTATAACCTCCTGGCTGACGATAAATTACAGTCGGCTTTCACACTAAGGTTCAAACGCTCAGAGTCAGTATCACACTGAAGTTCGTTGAGGAAACTCGGGATGCAAGACTATCCAAAATGAGAGTAAGAGTCACTCTCAGCAACCTACTTCTACGCAGGAAGTAGAAAAAAATAGTAAGATAACGGGAATGGGATCCCAAAGTCGAAAGTCGACTTCTTATCAACAGAGAGGCTGGCGGTCTCTAAAACAAGCAAACTCCGGAAATCGGAGAGACGAGTGTACTCCTCTTGATCTCCACAACAGCTCCAAAAGCCACTCTCAAGGAAAAGCAATCGTCTTGGCTCCACCACTCTTCTTTTATAGGGGTCCCGGTTCCCTTCACGCGATTCTTCCGGAACCTTCCAAAACCAGGATGATGCAATCTTGCGGTCACTTCCCGCCTAAATCAGCTGTTCCGTTTCCAGATGTAGCCGAAAGGCCGTCTATAAATCAGCCGACCCAAACAACTGAATTTCCTATTTCGCTACCGCTAATGGGCGCACATGTGGCACTATAGTGTAGCTCAATTTATAATCATTTCCCCGAGTCTTTTGTCTCAAATAGTCTCGCAAAGTCTCAGACGCGCTGGCTCCAGCACACGGACATTTTTCAATTAAGTCCGGGACCTAGTACACAAACTTGTATTGTTAGGACCACCCGTTTCTACCTGCCGCTAACTGTAATTGTCCGCTGCGAAAGGTCACCTTCCGCTCCTCTACCGCTAGGGTCATGTAACGGATCGTTACAATGTATACATTTACGTACATCAGAATAGATTTCAATAATCTCAAAATTTGGAACATCTATAAAGAAGTTTCAGGAGGTATTCAAGACTTAGAGCTAGAGAATCTAAATTTAGTAGTGGCAATGAAAATTTTTCTATGCTTCCTTGCAATGACAACTTCTTGTGTAAGTTTCTGAAGCGAGCTGAAAGTAAGAACGTCATATTTACACTCCTCGCTGGGATTAGAACGACTAAGGCATATGCCTGTGTATCGAAAAAGAAACCCCCAAGAATCAATTTGAACTACGATGAAGTCCTCGACTTTTTAGTAGATGCTATATCTAAGAAAATAGTGCTATAATAATCTTTTGTGAGTTGTAAGTTTATTAAAAAATATATAAAGTAAACACACACACACACACACACACACACACATATATATATATATATATATATATGTGTAATATATTAAAATTATTTAACTTTAAAATTTCTTTAAAAACCTCCTCTCTCCCATTCTAATTCCTTAAAATCTTTTTCTCAGCCTCTAAATGTCTTAATCAAAGGAGTTTCCTTTACTTAAAATTCCTCCAATATATTTCCCAAAGCCTTTTGTGGAAATTTTCTATCCATTCAATAGATTTTTCAATAGCAAATGGCTAAGTTTTTTCCCATAATCTAACAGTTAAATACGCTAAGTTTCTTATCCCTTGGGAAAAATCTGTCTCGTTCTTGGGTACACCTCTGTTCCATCAAAGCGTTTTTCGTATCATTCTCTTGTCTGCCGTTGACTGGCAAAGATGTCTTTTTACCAGCTCCCCAATAATGATTTAAGTAGTTCACAAAATTGTGCTTCTCTTCAATGTGAACCTACTGCAACATTATTCATTGGTCTAGCAATATTGGCTTCTCCTTGTCCGGTAGCCCGGGCAAGTAAAAACAGTAGAAGCTACAACATAATTATTGTGTCCGGCAGTCATTTCTTAGTGGATTACATGACAGAATTTCTGGATTACACACTTACACAAATATATATGTATACATATACATATCTCTCTCTCTCTCTCTCTCTCTATATATATATATATATATATATATATATTCTCTCTCTCTATATATATATATATATATATATATATATATATACACTCAAGATCCAAAACATCATGACCACCCCTATATTTTGCAATGAACTCGCCTGGATGACGTGGAAGGCACGTGATCAGGTGGAAGTGGTATTTAACTGCTGCTGGAGAGTCTGAAGAATCATTCTTTCACTTACTTCTGTGTGCGATGGGAAAGGCTGCGGATCTAGACGATTTTGATTGAGGGCAAATTGTAATGGCTCGAAGGTTCGGAACAAGTATTTCCGAAGCTGCACGACTCGTGGGTTGTTCGCGATCTACAGTTGTTGGTACTTATGCAAAGTGGATGAATGACGGATACATGGCCTCTGTTTTTCCAGCTGGAAATGGAATGTTCCAATAGGACAACGTCCCGTGTCACAAGGCTAAAATTGTGTTGTAGTGGTTCCAGAAACATGAAGCTGAATTCCAGTTAATGTCCCGGTCGCCTAACTCACCGGATCTCAATCCGATAGAACACATTTGGGATGTCATGGGACGGCAGCTCAGTGTTCAAAGACCACCAGTTCGCAATATCTCGGATTTGAGTCTTCTGGTTGGTTTCTGTTTCTAAATTACGAGGACTCATTTCAACGAAAGTTCTTTCACACTAGCGGTGCTCATTGAAACGAAAGACTTTTTGCCTTAATACGAGTAGCGTATGGCATAAATCGTGCTTGGTTTGTCCAAATAGCATCAGAAACAACAACAAGGTATCCCGTATAACTCAAAAACTGTTGAAAGTCTAATAAATGTTTTGCAGAACTGGTATAAGTTCTAAAACAATACCTCTGGGGGTAGCAAGCTAAACCTGGGTATCTTGATAGGTCCCTGCTTCTAAATTACGAAGACACCCACTGGAGAAAAATTCGTTGTTTCATCCTATCATTACTCATTGAAACAAAAGGCATACCCCTTTGCCTTAATACGAGAAGCATATGGCTGAATCGTGCTTCGTATGTCCAAGTAGCATAAAAAAACAACAACGTATTTCGTATAACTCAAAAAATGTTGCAAGTTTAATAAATGTTTTGCAGAACTAGTATAAGTTCTCACACAATACCTCTGGGTGTGGCAGCCAATCCTGGGTGTGTTCTGATTGGCTCTTGCTTCTAAATTACGAAGACCCACCGGAGAAAACTTCGTTGTTTCATCCTAGCGTTACTCATTAAAACGAAAGGAGCACCTCTTTGACTTAATAGGAGTAGCGTATGGCTTAATCGTGCTTCGTTTATCCAAGTAGCATTAGAAACAACAACGTATCTCGTATAACTCAAAAACTGTTGCAAATCTAATAAATGTTTTGCAGGACTGGTATAAGTTCTAAAACAAAACCTCTGGGGGTGTCAAGCCAAACCTGGGTATCTTCTGATAGGTCCCTGCTTCTAAATTACGAAGACCCACTGGAGAAAACTTCGTTGTCTCACCCTAGCGTTACTCATTAGAACGAAAGGCGCACTCCTTTACCTTAATACGAGTAGCCTCCGGCTCAATCGTGCTTCGTTTGTCCAAGTAGCATCAAAAACAACAACGTATCTCGTATCACTGAAAAAATGTTGCAAGTTTAATAAATGTTTTTCAGAACTGGTATAAGTTCTCACACAATACCTCTGGGGGTGGCAGGCCAAACCTGGATGTCTTCTGATAGGTCTGTGCTTCTAAATTACGAAGTTCCACTGGAGAAAAATTCGTTGTTTCACCCTGACTCATTAAAACGAAAGGCGCACCCATTTGCTATAATACGAGTAGTGTGTGACTCAAATCGTGCTTGGTTGGTCCAATTGACAACAACCAACACGTTTGTCTAAGAAACAACAACCTATCACGTATAACTCAAAAACTGTTGAAAGTCTAAGAAATGTTTTGTAGGATTGTTATAACGTCTAATTGTGAACCTCCACTTAAGGTTGCATTTTGTAATCTATATAATGAAAACTTTCAATGTAACAACCAATTATCGAAATTGATTATTTTTGTCAATTCAGCCATGTCAGAATGTCTTTACTTAAAAGGTATTTGACCGAAACACAAACACGATTTAGATTTATAAGTTACTGAGAGTATAATAATGATTATACAGTGTACCACCAAAATCCTTGTACGACAGGGTATGGAGTTGATGTTATTCCATCCCCAGATTCAGCAGGGTGTGTTTTATGTTTCATTCCGTGTTCTTAACATGGAATAATAGAAACGTGGTTTCTCTCCATATTGGCATGTTTTGGTTTACAGATAGTATAAAGGGGTTTTCTGATACTTGCAGAACGTGTTCTTTGTATCGCTATTCCAACTCCTCTTCCTACCAACAAGTAGTTCGACCTGTAAAAGTCCATTGCCCCTCGTGTAGATGTAGGGAAGCGGCTTTTTCTCTTGTGTGAGGTCGACGATTCTATCAATGGAAAACGAAACTGCTTAATGAAAGGACCTCCGTTAACCTCGGAACCCGTGACTATATACTTTGCCTCGGGTGCGGAAATCAGTTATGGTTTTAGGCCTTCCTATTTATGACAGGTCACTAGCATCTGCCTCTTGAAATTACGCACTCGCATTCTGTTTAGGCCTTGAGCAGCACTTCTAATGTTTACAATCTTCGCTTAACTCTGGCTGTTTAATTTCTAGTCACACATTTATAAAGACTTATATTATCGGTAGGACTAAAATTCCCAGATTTTTCACTGTGACGAAATAAATATCTATCAAAACTTTATCATTTTTAACTCAGGCTGTTTGATTTATATTCATACATTTATAAAGACATATATTATCGGTATGCCTAAAATTCACAAATTTTTCACTGTGATAAAATAAATATCTATCAAAATTTTATTTATCATTTTTAACTGTGACTGTTTGATTTTTATTCACACATTTATAAAGATATATATTATCGGTATGCCTAAAATTCATTGATTTTTCACTGTGATAAAATAAATATTTATCAAGACTTTATCCTTTTTAACTCTGGCTGTTTGATTTCTATTCACATATTTATAAAGATTTATATTATCGGTATGCCTAAAATTAACAGAATTTACACTGTGATAAAATAAATATATATCAAAACTTTATTTATTATTTTTAACTCTGGCTGTTTGATTTCTATTCATACATTTATAAAGACTTATATTATCGGTATACTTAAAATTCACAGATTTTTCACTGTGATAAAATAAATATCAAACAAAACTTTATCATTTTTAACTCTGGCTGTTTGATTTCTATTCACACATTTATAAAGACATATTATCGGTATGACTAATATCATAGATTTTTCACTGTGATAAAATAAATATCTATTCAAACTTTATCATTTTTAACTCAGCTGTTTGATTTCTATTTACACATTTATAAAGACTTATATTATCGGTATGCCTAAAATTCACAAATTTTTCACTGAGATAAAATAAATATCTATCAAAACTTTATTTAGCATTTTTAACTTTTGACTGTTTCATTTCTATTCACAAATTTATAAAGACTTATATTATCTGTAGACCTAAAATTCACAGATTTTTCACTGTGATAAAATAAATATCTATCAAAACTTTATCATTTTTTACTCAGGCTGTTTGATTTCTATTCACACATTTATAAAGACTTATATTATCGGTATGCCTATAATTCACAGATTTTTCACTGTGATAAAATAAATATCAACCAATACTTTATTTATCATTTATAACTCTGGCTGTTTGATTTCTATTCACACATTTATAAAGACTTATCGGTATGTCTAAAATTCACAAATTTTTCACTGAGATAAAATAAATATCTATCAAAACTTTATTTATCATTTTTAACTCTGGCTGTTTGATTTCTATCCAAACATTTATAAAGACTTATATTATCGGTAGGACTAAAATTCACAGATTTTTCACTGTGATAAAATAAACATATATCAAAACTTTATTTATCATTTTTAACTCTGTTTGATTTCTATCCAAACAGTTATAAAGACTTATATTATCGGTATGACTAAAATTCTCAGATTTTTCACTGTGATAAAATAAATATCTACTAATACTTTATTTATCATTTTTAACTCTGTTTGATTTCTATTCACACATTTATAAAGACTTATATTTTCAATATGCCTAAAATTCACAGATTTTTCACTGTGATAAAATAAATTTCTATCAAAATCATTATTTTTAACTCTGGCTGTTTGATTTCTATTCACACATTTATAAAGACTTATATTATCGGTATACTTAAAATTCACAGATTTTTCACTGTGATAAAATAAATATCAAACAAAACTTTATCATTTTTAACTCTGGCTGTTTAATTTCTAGTCACACATTTATAAAGACTTGTATTATTGGTAGGACTAAAATTCACAGATTTTTCACTGTGATAAAATAAATATCTATCAAAACTTTTTTTATCATTTCTAACTCTGTTGGATTTCTAATCACACATTTTTAAAGACATATTATTTGTATAACTAAAATTCAAAGATTTTCACTGTGATAAAATAAATATCTATCAAAACTTTATCATTTTTTACTCTGGCTGTTTCATTTCTATTCACACATTTATGAAGACTTATATTATCGGTATTCCTAAAATTCACTGATTTTTCACTGTGATAAAATAAATATCTATGAAAACTTTATTTATCTTTATTAACTCTGGCTGTTTGTTTACTGTTCACTTATTTATAAAGGTTTTTTTCTATAAAGCGGTCTTCAGAAAACTCGTGGATTTTCCACTATGATAAAAATATATTTATCAATACTTCATTTATTAATTCTGATATTTAAAATAGTGGCTTAACCCTGGCTATTTGATTACTGTACACAAATTTATAAAGGATTATTCTATAGAGATGTATGCATAAAATTCAAGGATTTTCCTCTACGATTACAGAAATAACTTTACTTAAAATTTATAATATTTATAATATATGCTTAACTCTGGGTGTTTGATTGTTGTACACACATTCATAAAGGACTATTCTATAAAGCGGTATGCACAAAATTTGCAGATTTTCCCATTCTGAAAACAAAATGATCAAAACTATTTATTATTTCTTGTATTTACAATATTGGCTTAATTCTAGCTGTTTGATTACTGCACTGATATTTATAAAGGATTTTTCTATAAAGCAGTATGCGGAAAATTCATAGATTTTTTTCACCTTGACAAAACAAATATTTATTAAAACTTTATTTAATATTTCTAATATTTATAGTCTTGGCTTGATTTTGAGTGTTTCAGTACTGTACACAGATTTATAAAGGACTTTTCTATAAAGCAGTATGCACAACTTTCGCAGATTTATCTCTATGGCAATTTTTTTTATCGAAATTCTATTTATTATTACTAACATTTGCAATATTTTCTTCACTCTGGTTGTTTGATTACTGTACACAGATATATAAAGGAGTCTATAAAGCGGTATGCACAAAATTCGTAGATTTTCTCAGTATGATAAAATTATTTATCACATTTATAAACGATTCTTCTACAAAGCCGTGTGTAGAGATTTGATTAATTTTTCCACGTTGATAAAGCAGTTATTTATCAAAACTTTATTTAATATTTCTAATATTTATAATCTTGGCTTAACTCTGGGTGTTCGATTACTGTACACAGATTTATAAAGGACTTTTGTATAAAGGGGTATGCACAAAATTCGTAGATATTTTCATTATGATAAAATATATTTATTACATTTATAAAGGATTCTTCTACAAAGCGGTGTGCAGAAAATTCATTAACTTTTAATATTTGGTAAAACAAATATTTATTAAACTTTATTTATTAGTTCTAACTTTTACAATATTGGCTTAACTCTGGCTGTTTGATTACTGTAGTATATTTATACAGAATTCCTCTATAAAGCAGTATGCACAAAATTTACAGATTTTTTTACTGTGATGAAAAACAAATATATTTTAAAACTTTATTATTTCTAAAGTTTACAATATTGGCTTAACTATGGCTGTTTGATGACTGTACACATATTTATAAAGGGTTTATATAGGATTCTTCTACAAAGCGGTATGCAAAATTCCAGAATTTTTTCATTTTGATAGAAAATATTTTTATAACTTTATTTATTAGTTCTAACATTTACAATATTGTCTTAACTCTGGCTGTTTGATGACTGTACACATATTTATAAAGGGTTCTTCTATCAAGGGTCTATTCTATAAAGCAGTACGTACAAAATTCAGACATGTCCACTATTTGTTATTTCTAATTTTTACAATATTGGCTTATTTAAAGTTATTTTTATTACTGTACGAACATATATATAGGATTCTTCTACAAAGCGGTATGCAAAATTCCTGGATTTTTTCATTTTGATAAAAAATAGTTCTATAACTTGATTTATTAGTTCTAACATTTACAATATTGGCTTAACTCTGGCTGTTTGATTACTGTAGTACATTTATAAAGAATTCCTCTATAAAGCAGTATGCATAAAATTCACAGATTTTTCTACTGTGATGAAAAAAAATTATATTTTAAATCTTTATTATCTCTAAAGTTTAGAATATTGGCTTAACTCTGGCTGTGTGATGACTGTACACATATTTATAAAGGGTTATTCTATAAAGCAGTACGCACAGAATTTACAGACTTGTCCTCTATTAGTTATTTTTAATTTTTACAATATTGTCTTATTTTTGGCTGTTTGATTTTTGTATGTACATTTATAGAGGTTTCTTCTAAAAAGCGGTATGAAAAATTCAGGGATTTTTCCATTTTGATAAAAAACATTTTTTATAACTTTATTTATTAGTTCTAATATTTACCATATTGACTTAACTCTGGCTGTTTGATTACGGTAGGTACATTTATAATGAATTCCTGTATAAAGCAGTATGCACAAAATTCACAGATTTTTCTACTGTGATAAAAAAAATAGATTTTTAGACTTTATTATTTCTAAAGTTTACAATATTGGCTTAACTCTGGCTGTTTGATGGCTGTACACATATTTATAAAGGGTTCTTTTGTTAAGCAGTACGTACAAA
Organism: Pardosa pseudoannulata; assembly: GCA_032207245.1. Taxonomy (NCBI): domain Eukaryota; kingdom Metazoa; phylum Arthropoda; class Arachnida; order Araneae; family Lycosidae; genus Pardosa; species Pardosa pseudoannulata. The sequence goes on along the minus strand of CM063499.1, from coordinate 31,553,340 downwards.
ATTCACAATTTGTTATATCTAATTTTTACAATATTGGCTTATTTCTGTCTGTTTGATTACTGTACACACATTTATATAGGATTCTTCTACAAAGCGGTATGCAAAATTACCGAATTTTTTTCATTTTGATCAAAAATCTTTTTATAACTTTATTTATCAGTTCTAATATTTAACCATATTGGGTTAACTCTGGCTGTTTGATTTCTGTAAACACATTTATAAAGGATTCTTCTGTAAAGCGGTATGCACAAAATTCACGGATTTTTCTACTATGGTAAAACAAATGTTTACCAAAATTTTATATATTAATTTCTGATTCTGAATAGCAAAAATAGATTTCGAATCAACCACGTTTATTTTTAATTCCAGACACCCCTTCACTTCGGAATAAAGTAATTTTAATAAGTTAACTAGCCATGTAAAATAAGTAACTTTTAATTGTATGTACAATTAGCTGACTCCCAGTGAAATCTTTGATTTATTTTGTTTAAAAAATAACTTAAATGGAATGCAAAAATTAATATATTAATGCTGTTTGAATATCTTTAAAATATTTAATTATGATATTTATTTACAGCATATGTTGAGAATATTGAAAATATTAAGATTTGAGCAATTGTTTTTTCTAGGAAAAAAATGAAGCCAAATTATTACTTTCTAACAGATATGTGCTAAAACAAAGAATTCTCCAGCTAAAGATAAGAAGACGGAAGTGTCAAGAATACACTTTTAATATTTTTCCTTGCGAGACATCTAATTATTTTGACGGAGACTGAAGGAAAGATTGTTATCACAAAGATAATACACTATAAAAGAAAGGAAAATTAGGTTTGTTCTTGATTGCTGAAGGAAAAGGGTTTTTAATATATTAAAAATATTTGAAGGAATATTATAAAAATTCTGTCTTTAGGCAAACACGACATTCATAGTCAAAACTTAATATGCAATTTAAATCAAGTTGGGTGTTAAAAATCCCTATATAATAATAGCCTAAGTTGTCCGTCCGTCTGTCAGCGAATTTATGAAGCGGTTGGACCTGGAATGTATAGAAGCATCCATATTATATTTTTGATGAGTAAGGGTTAGCAAAATTCAAAGCTAGTTCGAAAACGTTTAAAATCCACCCCTTCCCCCCTTTTCGACCGTTTAATGCCATTATTTCAAGGCCTATTATCCCCGGTTTAGAGTAGAACATTAAATTTATAAATTTATCACATAAATAGGTAAAAGTAAAAGGTTTTTCTAATCTTATGACCTATTCCTTTAACCATCTCCATTAATCATTTCTTATTTTAAATTATTTAAATATCGTAAGGCATTATTTACATACTTTTTATCACTGAACTTAGATATTACGTAAATAATTTTCTTTTATATTTGTATTAAATAATAGATTAGGTACATATGTGCTAATTTTAAATTTCATTAACAATTATTTTTTTCAATGAAAATTTTATCACCGATATTAACAAGAAATTATTTTCATAAAAATCTAGGAATCTATTTCACCGACTTATATCTAGCGTTTAAGTTATATATCTTTGAAAACTAAGACGTTCGTTCATTTACGTGTTTGCTTTTTTATTCATAACCACACGATTTGCAATAAGGCGATTTCACGCAGTAGGGCAAATTCTCAAATTATGACAATTCTGGCTTTAGTTTCAAACGGAAGGGCAGTTTATTGTTTGTCTATTGGTTGTTGTAAACATGAAAATGAATGGGAAGGGCATTATAGTAGTTCGTGACGTTGCGACAAATTGCCTTATATTAAAATCTCTGCTGTCCATCCTATCACGTAATATGACAAGATAAATTAAAGGTGGCAACTAACATGCGGTTATTCAAGATAATCAAATTATTGAGCTTGTACCAGATAATTCTCAGCCTAAAAACAATCCATTTTTTTACCTGCCTTATAGAGTACTTCACAATTTTAGAAAATTTTACTGATCCCGTCATATGACGGGCTATATACTAGTCTATATATATAAAAATGAATTTGTGTCTGTCTGTCTGTACTCAATAGACTCAAAAACCATTCATCCAATCACCGTGAAAATTTGGGAAATGTTTAGGTACATCCCTGGGAAGGTTTTTATAAATTTTTAACGTTCGAAATCCATTCCTTCCCCCATTTTGGAGCATTTCATGTCACTATTCCAAGCATTATTTTCCCCGGTTAAAAGCAAACGACTAAATTTTTAATTTATCGCGTGATAACTAAGTGAAAGAAGCATTATTTCTAGCAATGTGACGTCATCCCAAGTAATTGTTTTAAATGCAGTTTTCCTCGGTTAAGATCAGGAGATTAAAATTTTTAATTTATTACATAATACATAGGTAAAAATGATATTTTTCTATCTTTATGACGTCATTCCTTTAAATATTTCATTTATTCATTTCTTATTTTATAATCGTCTGCGTAGTATCAATTCGATTTGATCTGGAAATTGAGATATAAAGTGATTCACTTTCATTTCTATGTGACGCAAATTATAGCATTTTTATATGAGCTAATTTTAAATTTAATTCTTTGTTAATTTTTAAGTTGCAATGAAATGTTTATCAACAATATTCTAACAACAAAAAGTAAAAATTTCAGTGACTCTCATGGGTAAATAAAAATTTATCATTTTATATAGTTATCTTTATATTCATATATTTGACAATATGAATGTGTGTTTCTGTTTCATACTAAACTATGTGGTTTGTCATAAATTGCCTTAATTTTAGAAAACATTTATTACTACGAACAAAATTAGCACTTTTGCTGTCAAAACCTCTGCTCCCTATTCTATCACGTAATTTGGCAAGGTATATTAACGTTGCTAATCAACGTACAGTAGTAATACAGTTTAGGGTTAAACTTATATTTTACTATACAGTTTTGAGCAAATTTAATATAAGACACAAATTCGATGCAGATTTAATCGTTAGCATGTAAACATATATTTTGTTATTTTTATTTATAGATATTAAGAACAGTTTTCATTTTAATTTTTTTTAAACAAATCTACCCGATAAGTCATAGAGTAACTTCTTTGGACAGAAATCCTTGATACCACCAAATGAATATATTCCACATTAACACATCTTGAATTCCCAGATTAAAATCTGACTGTAAGATCCAGGGATGTTATTTTGCCCATTCGTGTTCCGATATACCAATTAGTTCGAAAGATATTAACGAAAAACCAAACAAAATGGCAGTTTAATTTTGCTACACGAGCTTTCCGTTAATGAGTTGGCGTCTAAATATGGCAGTGTTATTCATTGTTGGCATTAGTATCGCAAGATATTTGGTATACGGGAAACACAAGAAAGTATCTACGCTATTTAAATTCAAGTGTAAGTATATAAATATATGATGGCATTTATATATATAAGACTATTTTCTTATCTGCTAAACGCTAAACTCACTTTTGTTTATGAAATCACCTTTTTTTTTCTATTTTATTTTCTTGGCGAGATTTTTATTTTCAGTAATTAAAAATTGTCATGTTCTATCAAATTTGTTTTTATTTCGCAGTTGCCATTTATTAAATAAAAACTAACATATGGTTATAGGTTTTGTTATATAAAACTCAACTACACTAGAGAAAAAAAATTGGCAAGTGATATACAGGGAACAAATAAGTTTTCATTTTAGAAATGGCAACTATGAAATGTTGAGATATTGTAACCATTTTTGATTAAAGTTTAAAATGTGATTTCAAATAATATAATTGTTCTCGGTATTTTAGCCTTATATACTTATTTCGTTTTATCAATATTAGTTTGGTATATTTCTTTCATTTTGAATTCAATTGCGCCATTTTTATTTATCCAATTTTAAGACTTCACTCTGTATTTCACCTATTCTTAAATAACC
>CM063499.1:31521966-31541966 GCA_032207245.1 Pardosa pseudoannulata | reverse complement strand
CTCATATTGATACATTCACCTTGGCATATTCGGATGAATAGCTAAAATCGAGCGTCGAATTATTTTCACCAACGGACTTAGTTTCATATTCCAAAAGATTCATTCCTAATACGCATTTCAAAATCGTTTACTTCAATCGATGTCTTCTTTTTACAATTGAAACTTGTGGAAGATACATAACTCAGTTACGCTGGGGAAGTTGCATGACTAACAAGCTTTCATAATAGAACAATATGGCTCATAGTGATACATTCTTCTTGACATATTCGGGTGAATAGCCGAGATCGTGCGCCAAATTATTTTCACCATCAGACTTAGTTTCATATTCCAAAAGACTCAATTGTATTACGCATTTCAAAATCCTTTACTTCAATCGAGCTCTTCTTTTTGCAACTGAAACTTGTTGAAGATACATAACTGAGTTACGTTAGGGAAGTTGTATGACTAACAAGCTGAAATAGAGCAATATGCCTCATAGTGATTTATATATAGTGAGCCTCATAGTGAGCAATATGCCTCATAGTCATCAGAATATTCACCTTGGCATATTCTGATAAATAGCTAAAATCGAGCGTCGAATTATTTTCACCAACGGACTTAGTTTCATATTCCAAAAGACTCAATTGTAATACGCATTTCAAAATCCTTTACTTTAATCGAGCTTTTCTTTTTTCAACTCAATCTTGTTGAAGATAAGTAACAGACTTACGTTAGGGAAGTTGCATGACTAGCAAACTTACATAATAGAACAATATGGCTCATAGTGATACATTCTCCTTGGCATATTTGGGTGAATATCCGAGATCGTGCATCGTCGTCGTCGTTTTCACCATCAGACTTAGTTTCATATTCCAAACGACTCACTTCTAATAAGCATTTCAAAATCCTTTACTTCAATCGAGCTCTTCTTTTTGCAACTGAAACTTGTTGATGATACATAACTTAGTTAAGTTAGGGAAGTTGCATGACTAACAAGCTTAAATTATAGAGCAATATACCCCATAATGACACATTCTTCTTGGCATATTCGGGTGAACTAGCGAGATCGAGCGTCAAATTATTTCCACCACCGGACTTAAGCCGCGTAATTATTTCGTATTGAAAAATAGAATACGTAGGGTTGTTAACATTTTTGTTTCTTACCCACTTTTTAACCACGGTATCAATAATTTCAGAAAATGACAGCACGGAACTAATTGCAAATGATTCATTGTGGTTGTTATCTGTCACTAACGTCTGTGACTAACGTAACCATCCGTGTGTGATTTTTCTTCAAATAACACTGTTGAGTTATAGCTCGTTTGCTCCAAGCCTTACATTATACTACTTTATTGAATATTAGTTTTATTTTTTACACTAGGTGTAAGGACTTTTTTATATACCTATCTGTAACACCCGTCAATTTGACGCATGAATGGAGACATGTAACAAGACTCAGAATGCAATGTAATCAGGGCCTGATTATCGCACGGACATTTAGGGCACATGCCCTGGGCACGAAAATTTTAGGGGGCACGAAAATTTATTCAAGTGCTTGAAACACATATTAAGTGGGGGAAAAATTGCAAACTTACGCTACCATCGTTAAGTTTTAATAAATTATTGTACAAATTAACCCCTTCCGGTAAAATGACGAGTCTAGCTCGTCATTAGTTTTTCATTCCATACCGCACAATGACGAGCTACACTCGTCATGCGATTAAAGTTACTGTTAAATATGATAATTTAGTTTAAAATTTCTAGTGTACTGAATTTGGCAACACTTTTATCACTTGTGAAAATCACAAGTCACTATTGCATATTGTTTACTTGGTACAAGTCATTGCCAAATTAATGAGTCAGAATAAAAGAAAACCTACTAAGAAATGCCGTGTGTGTTACAAGAATCAAATTAAAAGTGAGACTACTTGGCGCTGTAAACAATTAAGAATTCCTTTGCACTTTGTTTTGAAAAGTACCACTAGCTTGAAGACTATTATCTGTATACCTTATTAATGTTTTGCTTTGATATTTTCTTAATTTTACTGTTTCTGATATTATTTAACACTATGTAAAAAGTGGATTTTAACTAAGAATATGTAAGAATTGTAAAATGAAACAAGTTTTTTAAATAAAAATTAAAGAGTTATTTCATGCACAGTTTTTCATTATTAAATCATACCGGAAGGGGTTAATTGTGTTTGTCATGAACTCTATTGCTTCCTATTTACTTTAATTTTGCTGTTATTTACCTGATAATTAATTCCCTCAACAAACCTGATGCTATTTTCATCCTATGGGTTATTGCATATTTATAAGACAGATTATTAGCAACGTACCACTATAAACCATGAAATCATCTCATCAATTTAAATTATTTTTAATTCTATTATTTTTTACTAGCATATAGCCCGTCATATGAAGGGATCAGTAAAGTTTTTAATTTTCCAAAATTCTAAAGTACCTTATGTGGCAGGTAAAAAAATGGTTTGTTGTTTGGCTGAGAATTATCTTGCAACAAAAAATAATCGATGATTCAATTTAAAATTATCACATATGTACCTAATCTGTTATTTAAGCCACATATAAAAGAAAATTATTTACGTCATATCTAAGTTCAGTGATAAAAATAATGCAGACGATATTTAAATAATTTAAAATAAGAAATGATTCAATGAGATGGTTAAAGGAATGACGTCAGAATGCTGGAAAAATGTTATTTTTACCTATTTATCATGGGATAAATTGATAAATTTAATCGCCTGCTCTTAACCGGGGAAAATAGGAGCTAAAATAATGTCCTTAAAAGCTCGAAAAGAGGGAAAGGGGTGGATTTCGAACGTTTTAAAGAAGGCAGTATTTTTCGCTGTGATACGAAGCATATTTATACCAGTTTATTTTAGAATCGGATCTATAGTTTGGGAGAAGATAAACAGTACTCTCTTTGAATTTTGCTAACTATGGATGCCTCTATCCATTCCAGGTCCAACCGCTTCATAAAATCGAGGACAGACGTACAGATAACTTAGGCTGTTATTATATTGGGAATTTTCTGCACAGAGCCTCTGAGCGTGACAAGGAAAAAATAAAAAAGTGGGTCTCTCTAGGTCTTTAAAAGTCTTTAATTTTTAGCATGGCTACACAGACATAATAATGATTACGTAAAATGAAAACTTGGTGTTTTTCATTTTGAATATTACTGCTAATTTCGTATTAATTCAGTGTCAGTGTTATAATTTTTATATGACTGTAAGTATGATGATAACCTGTCGCTATAAATTTGCATGGGGGTGAAGGCAACACCTCCTAGAGACAGAAGGTGTCTCTAGGAGGTGTTGGTGAAGGGCACAAAAATTGGATTGTGCCATGGGCACGAAAGTATCTGAGTCGGGCCCTGCATGTAATTGTACACTATTAGTAAAACATGAAAATATGAGATAATATTGAGGTCCACAGTAATATTACTAATTCCAAACATATTGTAGTATTTTATTTTCCAATACACGAATCAAGCAACTAGAACCTTCAAAATCTCTCCCCACTCTGACTTTAATTAACATTCTGGGTTTCGTTCTTTCTACTGTTGCTTATTGCTTGTTTCGTTTAAAATACCAATATCGGATAACGGATCGAAGTATTGTCGGTACATTCCTATTTATTATTGTTGTAATTTTTGCATGAGTAGAAGTAATTTAATAATAATTTAGTCTGCATTATGATCGCGTCAAATGAAGGCATATCCGTAGAGATAGGTATACAGCACAGATGGTGGTTAGCATTTAAATGACTTTGGTGAAAATGGCCTAAATCCAAAATAAAATAATCCCAGGCCCACGTGGGGATATGGCCTACGGTATCAAAGTCCTCTTCAGAGACCAAGGGCCTTGGGGTGCAAAGCATATGTTCCGGCACCTATAACAGAAACCACAATTTGAAATCGAAAGTAAATGCTAAAAGTTGTTTATTAAAAAGGGGTCATTTTTTTCAAGAGTTTGTTTTTAATTGGCATGTTAAACTCAAGCTGTGCAAAAAATCATGCTAATAACATGTATGGGGAACGAATGTTTCTGCCTGGTGCAACATATCCCACTGCAGATTTATAGAGTATGTCTAGGCGTGAGATTCAAAGGTGAACTCTTAAATATAGGCCATCTTTTCAATTCCTCTTTCACTTTCACTTTGAATGCGTTTTAATACATAACCTTTTCGAAATATCCCTCCAGCTTAAGCATCTTTCCTCGTATATTCCCACATAATATGTTGTCAAGATATGATGAATCGACGTTCTCTGAAAAGGTTTTTAAACCGAATGTTAAAGAAAGGCCTAGTTACTTATATCGGTTGGAGACCTTGTGTTATTAACTCCTTGTTTGTGGAATATATTTGAGAAAAACGTGACAAAAATGGAAATTTTTTTTCTCTTTAATTTTGTTTATCATTAAAATGTTAAAAATAGATTATGTTTGAAAAAAAATTTAAATTTAATAACTGTTTTCAATATATCATATATAAAGGAAATCTTAATGGATTACAGTAATTTTTGCTCAAATGGCAGCAAAATAAATCAAATGATATAATTTTCTTGATAAATATAATAAACTACTGCAACAATATTGTTATCTCTATCAACTGTCATGAATTCCGTGTTCCTCAGATTCCTTTGAATTTCACTAACACTTATAGTATTAGTTAACCCATATTGTACCACACCAACTAAATATTTCTGTAAGTTGTTAAAACTTAATCCATATCATTAATATGGTGTAACTAAGTATATAAAACCAAAATTTTGAAAAAATATCTTTAATTTTTTTATGTAATTGGCTGTCCTATAAATAGGTCCAATACACTACTAAAGCTTAACAATTATCACCTACATTGCATTAGGCTGATTCATAGATCAAATTTGGGGAAACAGTCAAAACAAAGTCCAACATTACATTTTAAGTATACTGTTGTTGGTTTACCCTTGCAGTTATTGAACTGGCAGTAAGAGAGTAAGTTTATCTTGTAATCTCCAGTTTTTCTGAATAGAATAGACATCTAATTACCTCTTGTTGTGTCCAGGTGTGTGAACTGGTTTTTATTGAAAGATGAGAAAATAGTGTGCACTCTCAATGCAATATCGAATTCATGGAAAAATAATCAGGATTGGACCGTCGTCTTAATTTTAGGGCACCTTTTTTTTTACTTACAAAATACACGTGTAAAATATATTTTTCAACAAAAACTATCAGATACATTATTAACTCTGTTTTTAAACTAAAAGTAACCTCCACAATGTTTGAAAAAAAAATAAATATAAAATTAAAGATTAAAAAATGACGATTTTTAAGAGGTTGCTGAAAATAAATTTTACAATACAATATAATTTGATTTCTCAGTTTTCTTTTGTTACTATGTTAAAGTGTGTCTGTTTTAAAGGTGTTAAAATAAAATCCACTCAATATTTATAAGTTTATTATTAAATGGAATTTTATTTGCTGTCCTGTTTATAGGACAGCGGTCCAATATCGGTTAAATATCGGTAAATTTCGAAGTAGTATTAGTGAGATTCCTTTGAATTTCACTAATACTACTTCTTCAAGAGCTCTACAGCCTGGTACAGGCCAAGGCTTTTCTGTCTGCTTCCTCCAAACGGCACGATTTTTTGCAAGGTTCCTCCATCTATTAATACCCAAGATCTCCAAATCTTTCTCCACGCAATCCAACCACCTTGTTGCTGGTCTACCTCTTCTTGTACCCTCAATCTTTGAAAAAGCTAATTTTTTAACTGGGTCCAAATCTATTCGCCTGAAAACATGTCCCAGCCATCTAATTCTGTTGGATTTAATAACTCTCAAGATGTTAGGTTGTGGGTATTTAGTATATAATTCATGGTTATATAAACCTCTCCATGTATTATTTTCCTTAACTGCTCCAAATATTCACCGAAGGATTTTTCTTTCAAAAATGAGCAGCCTATTTTCTTCTGTTTTGTTAATGGCCCATGTCTCACTGCCATATAAAATGATCGGTCTTATAAAGTTTTTGTATGTATTTATATTTGTATTGATGCAGAGGAGTTTATATTTTATTTGGTTCTTTAACCCCTTCTCGGTTTTTCCCGAGCTGAACTCGGGCAGTCGAAATGTACCATCCTAGCTTATCCCGAGTGTAGCTCGACCACTGTGAGATTTTACACTGTGCAGTCAGTCTTTCCCGAATTATTTCACATGTGCTTTTTATGGTTTCGATTGCTTTTGTTTACTTTTCTGGTTACTTGTTTATTTGCTGCTCAAAGAGAGACAGTAGAGGTAAAAAGGTAAGGAGAGAAACAAGGTTCTACTGTCCAGATTGCGATGTTGGATTCTGTGCAGTACCGTGTTTTCGATTTATAATACACGACCAAATTTTGATTAATAATTACTTAATCATTTATGTAAATGCAAAGAATATAAATGAAATTTAATTCAAGATAAAAGCTAGGTATTCTAGGCTTTATATTTATAGTTAGTGTGAATTGACTCAAGTCTAATGATTTCTGACGTACAGAAAGCCAATTATATAGGTAAAGTACTCATATATTTAAATTGAATTTTTACATTAATTTTTAGGAAATTTTGTATGCGAATGATGCTATTATGTTTAAAAAAGAATGTGTGTATGAATACAAGCATAAAACAAATTGACACTTTTTTACCCATAATCCCGAAATAAAATGAACCTGGAAGGGGTTAAACCAAAATAGCTCCTATTTGCCATCAAAACTCGGTTTCTAATTTCAGTCTTTATTTCATTTCTGCTGGTAATAAGTGTACCCAAGTATTTAAACTGGGTGACTCCCTCAAAAATATAGTTTCCAATATTAAGCGATTGTACATCATGTATTCTAGGACTCGCCACCAAAAATTAATACTTTACAGTATCAGAAAAATAGCGATAAATTGCTTGAAACTGTCAAACTTTTCGTGGGAAAATATCTATTAACCTTCCGAGTGGAACACACCGATTAAAAAAAGTCTCCAAAAATACGCTAAAGGTTTATTGTATCAATCGCCAAAGCGTTCTATGATTTTTTATTTCCCCCTTTGTCGACTGCCGAACGATGGCCGAATGGTAGAGCGCTGCTCTTCGGAACCAGAGTTCACGGGTTCGAATCCCGCAGATGGCATGGATGTTTGTAGCCGTTCGGAATCGGCTTTAAACTGTAGGTCCCGGTCTCATTAGCCCTCGTGTGCAAAACAGTAGACCGTAGCGCTCCAAACCAAACCAAACCAACCCTTTGTCGACTAGAATGGAATACGGGAAACCCACCCTCCTCATTGTCCCTTTACTTCTGGTTATAAATAGATATAAATATATATTATAGATTGTTAATTTTTAATACACATAAAGCTCGTCAAGTTTCGAAGATCATCTCATAAGAAATAATGGATTCTAAACCTACAAATAAAAATATTCTTTAAGAGAATTATTTACATTTTTTTACGAACGTTATCCAAGGTATTTAAGTGGTGCAATTAGAGATGCATCTGTTACCTCAAACGAAATACTTCGAAATAGAGATTTACAAAGCCATGAAAAGCTATCAGCGTCTTTGTGCTTCAGGGAGTAGGGGTGCATTCCTCAATAAATATTTTCTAAACAATCGACCTGACCCTCCTACCTCAAACACTGGCATAAATGTACATTACATCCATTTTCGGAACGTTTTTGGAGGTCGAAAATTGTACTTGACAACCGCTTTGAAGACATCATCAGTTTGGCAGAATTGTACGTGCGAACCGCTTAGAAGGGTAAGAAAATGGCAAATTGAATATTATGCATTGGACGAGCCAATTTCGGGCTTTACGGAATTGAAATAACATTTTTTGTCTTGCCCGAACTGAGGTCGGACATTCCAAAATTGTCGTATTTGCGTTGCACGAACATAGTTCGAGCTTCACAGACATGGGTTAATGAATTTCCTTCAATAGAAATGTACTGAGCTATCAAATATCCAAATCTTGAGATCGTTGAAATATGTTTGTTCCAACGATTAAAATGCCTTTACTATTAAAATGTTCCTAAAGCAAAAACGATAAAATTAATGACTTTTCCTACTGTGGCCTAGAAAAATTGAAAGCGTTTTCGTCAGATGCCGAATTCTACCTCTATTACCAAACGTCCAAAGTCGTGAGCTCTTTGAGAACAAGAGATAAAGAGGAGACTGTAATTTCCCATCCGGCCAATCTTGTGTGATTGGGAAGGAAAGCAGGCTTTCGCAACGGTGCCATATTGAAAATAAGTTTTTAAATAAAGTGGCTAGAATCGCTCGACGGACAGTGGCGCTTTTTGTTTAAACTACGAGGTCAAGGAGATAGAGGGAGAAAAGGGAAGCAATTCGGACGATCTCTCGCTGCAGCCAGACTGGTGATGCAAGAACATTCAAGACTGGCATTCGAAACTCGAGCCAGACAATGTTTCTGAATGGGAAATTTCTATTTTATAGTCAAGATTTAGTACGTCCCCGCCTGATTATTCACCGTTGCAAAAAAGTAAACCGTAGATCTCCAAACCAAACCTAAACCTTAACAACTATGATATTAAGTACAAAGTTTGTATAGTTTTACATGTTCTAATTCGAATATTTCATTTGAGTTTAACCCCTTCACGCTCGGGTTATTTTCGCAAAAATGTAGCTAAAAGCATCGGGTTTTTTATTCTACATTTGAAATGTTCTAAATATAAAAATGGGTAAAAACAAAACAAAAAAAAATGTATATGTGTAGGTGCATCATATATCTCGTTATTTGCAAAGTGTAAATATTTTTTTTTACTAGCACGTATTTTCTATACGAGATGGTTTTTTGCAAAAAATGTAGTCGAAATACAACTCTTTTGGGACCAATACAATTTTTCTTTCGGTTTATACAGCCGAACGCTGGTCGATTGGTTAGGGCGCTGTTCGTTGGTACCGGAGTTCATGGGTTCGAATCCCACTATGGCATGGATGCTCGTAGCCGTTCGGAATCGGCTTTAAGCAGTAGGTCCCGGTCTCATTAGCCCTCGTGTGCAAAACAGTAGACTGTAGAGCTCCAAACCAAACCAAACCTTTCGGTTTATATTAATGCTCATAGACATTACGAGAGCGAAAAAAATGCGTATCTCTGGCAGGATTACACACCACTGATGCTCTGCGCTTGAAGATGCCATTGGCAACAAAAAATAATCTGTGATTAAATTTAAAATTATCCCATATGTACCTAATCTATTATTTAAGTCAAATATAAAAGAAAATTATTGACGTAATATGTAAGTTCAGTGATAAAACATATGAAAATAATGCAGACGATATTTAAATAACTTAATAAATGATATGATTAAATGAGATGGTTAAAGGAATGTCGTCATAATGCTAGAAAGAAATGTTAATTTTACCTATTTATGTCATAAATTGATAAGTTTAATCGCCTGCTCTTAACCGGGGACAATAGGGCTTGATATAATGGCATTAAACGATCGAAAAGGGAGTTAAGGGGTGGATTTCGAACGTTTTAAAGAGGACAGTTGTTTTTGCTCTGATATAAAACATATTTGTACCCATTTATTTTAGAATACGAACGATAGTTTAGGAGAAGATAAACTTTACTCGCTTTGAATTTTGCTAACCCTAACTCATCAAGAATATAGTATGGATACCTCCAATATGGATGCCTCAGGTCCAATTGCTTCATAAATTCGAGGACAGACGGACAGATAACTTAGGATGTTATTGTTTAGAGGATTGCACATAAATTGAAATGGGCTCTTCCATTTTTGATCAGCCTTTACCAATCTATGATTCTTCCAAAAATATTCAAGAGTACATATTGGAAAAAAATGACGAAAACGAATCACATGGCCAATCTACTGTATTAACATTAGATTTACGGATGTTGATCATATACCTATTTTTACTGAAGTGAGCCAATTTGACTCATACAAGAAAATTGAAGTTTTTTGCAAAGAAAATAGTTCCAAATTAATTTAAATAAAATGTTTATTATCAAAAAATTCATGGAAAACATTTTTTACATATAAAATCTGTTTTTGAAACACATTTTCCGCAAACATTTCTATTACATTTAGCACAATGGTTTCTACATCTGTTTCTTTTGCATGATTGTTGAACTTGACAATTCTTCCGTGCGTCAGTAGCATGAATTTCTGTCATTGGAATGGAAGTGTTCTCGACTTCTTCTCTATATTTACTTCTTAGCTCTTCAGCCAATTGGAAAATAAAATCTTTTCGTGAAATGTTTACTTGAGTCGAACAATAAATTTCATGTAATGCGATTAACTGTTACACCATTCTATGAGTCAAATTAGCTCACAACCGTGAAAATAGGTATACCACATTTGATAATGCGAAATGAAGGGGTTTGCGGGGAAGAGGAATGAAAGTTTACATATATTTTATCACTTAACTAAAAACCAACGTATGTTTTTGATAGTGATATTAAAGTTTTATATGTATATATTGATCAAATTTTTAATGATTCAAATTGGCTCGGTCCGTAAATCTAGTGTTAAGCACAGTATACTTGGCGCTACGTTATTTAAGTCGACTTTTGTGCAAGAGTTTAAATTTTTACAGGTAAACATTCAAATCCTTGTTATTCAAGCTTCAGTTAAAGCAGAATACTAGAAAATTACGTATAATGTAAGTATCACTGTTACAAATGAAAACGAAGTAAGTTGCTTGTTATATTTATCTTATACATTTTACATACATATGAACATATTATTTTATAGTTTATGATGCTTTAGTTTAATAATCATACTTTTATATGTCTTGATTTTACTGCAAAATATCCTTTTTTTATCAATCCTTTTCCTGTCCTGTACACTATATATTATAAATATCTATTAAATCCATTTTATACAATTTTAATTTGCATAATGCTCAAATTTTAGCACCCGACTTTGATCTCCCAGAATTACACCATCCATCAGCTTTTTAAACCCTTTCATAAACTTTGACAAAAGTACCACTGCATCTATTATTTAATAACATTTTTAAGAGAATTTTTAATCATAGAGAATACTTTAACGATTTTACTCCAATTTTACTGCTGGTTCCAAATCTAGGAACTCTGTGGACTGTGCTTATGTTATAAACAAATGTATTTGCAGTTATAATTTGCATCCCACTTTTTCTGTTTTCTCAGCTGCCATTATGCCGAACGATGGCCGATTGGTTAGGGTGCTGGCCTTCGGTACCGGAGTTCGTGGGTTCGAATCTCACATTGGCATGGATGTTCGTAGCCGTTCGGAATCGGCTTTAAGCTGTAGGTTCGGGTCTCATTAGCCCTCGTGTTGCAAAAAAGTAGACCGTAGCACTCCAAACCAAACCAAACCAAACCAAACTCAGCTGCTATTATGAAAGCCCTGTAGCACCTGGCCAGCCATCAGAAAGAGAATTTTATCTTTCATGTCGACTCTCTTGGTGTTTAAAAGTCTTTGTCAGCTCCAAACTCCACAAGTAACCCTTATATATTCTGGATATTATATCTCTATGACAGTCTTACATCCATGGGTTTCAACATACACTTCTGCTGGGTACCATCTCATGTCGGTATTAAATGAAATGAGCTAGCTGACAATGCCGAAAAATTGGCAAATAACCAACTAGAGTTCAGATGCATTATAGACGTCCTGTTTTTTCATCCCAAATTTGGCGATTTTTTGACGATTTATGGGGCGATGAGTCTATTGGTGTTTTTGCCTTGACTTTGGTTGTAGGCTATAGCAGATCCAACGTGTTCTTGCCCCCCATTGGTACACGTGATTTCTGACGTCAGTATCCGGCACTGTTCGAGAAATTTGCATCCTATCTGTTCTTTTCGTTTCCAGTCGCCTGGGTTGCATTGTATTTTTTTTTATCTTATTATTTTCTGGGATTTTGGATTTTTTTTTTTTTTTTTTTTTTTTTGCTTTTATCATTTTCTGGGATTTAGTAAGTAATTTTTTTTGTTCTTATCTTTTTCTGGGATTTATTAATTTAGTTATGGTGAGTGTAGTTATTTCGGTTCTTACTATTTTTGAAATTGTTAAAAAGTATCAGGATATTCTAAATTAAACAAGATGCTTTGGTTTGGAACATTTTTGTTTTGTCCTTATCATTTTCTGGGATTTAGCAATTTAGTTATGGTGGATGTAGTTATTTCGGTTCTTACTGTTTTTGAAATTGTTAAAAAGTATCAGGATATTATTCTAAATTAAACAAGATGCTTTGGTTTGGAACATTTTTGTTTTGTCCTTATCATTTTCTGGGATTTAGCAATTTAGTTATGGTGGATGTAGTTATTTCGGTTCTTACTGTTTTTGAAATTGTTAAAAAGTATCAGGATATTCTTAGGTGTGAGGTGGGTTTTGCATCATTTCATTCTAAACGCCAAGTGTGTGGGATCGACGGTATTCCGAATCTCAGTTGGGTTTTTTTTTTTGTTTTTGATTTTAGTAAAAAAAGAATTATTTCAAAGTTTTTTTAAGGGAGGTAGTAGTGTTGAAGAAAGTTCGTGACGCTACCCTTTCCAATTTTCATCTGTTATTAAATTTATTTTGCTTTTCTTTTATTACAATGGGGGATTGATAGGGGAAACCCCCTCACATGTTAGATTTTTTATAATATTAGTGCTTATTAAAATGCTATTTATTGTGTTTATTCTGTTGATATACATCATAAATATTACTAATACGTTATTTATATTCTTAAATAACGTAAAAAATGATAATTATTATGCTAATATTATTTTAATAATGCTTTAAATTGTTAATCTGTCTTTTATCTTTTAATGTTCAGTTTTATTAATGTTGCGTTTCAAATATACCATGTGATCGCCGCCATGTATTTTTTGGTGATCTTTCAGAAAACGCGTACCGCCGCCATGTTTTTCTACTTGGCGATTTTTCAAAACATGCATTTTTCTGTTGGTCGCCAAAAAACATGGCGGATGGGACCGGCGTCTATAATGCATCTGTGCTCCAACTAGTGCTTTATATCTTTGTATATCACATGTGATGCATAATGAGCTATATTTTAAGCATAAGCTGAAATAAAATGCTCAGAACAAAGGTGGCTATATTCAGTATGAAAGAAATCTTCCCTTTTCAACGTAGTAAGCCATTATTTACATTTAGTTTTTTCTTTCAGGGAAAACGATAAAAGATAATATTTTTTTGCTTGCATATCTCTCTTATACTGTTGTTAGTACATACAAAAGCTGCACAAGAATGAGGCATTTCTGGAAATGACAAAATAAAATTAAGAGCATATATATGATCAACACTAAGCAATGGTGTAAACAAATATGTAAACGAATGCATGACGTGATTTTCCATACTCTCGATACCATATGGTGATTAACATTCATTCCAAACTAACAGTATTCTTTTGTATGATAGTAAAAATAAGAGATTGAATAAACTAGGCATGAAAAATATTAAGAACTGATTATAACAATAAATATGCATTAAAATGCTGTTGATTAAAATCATTAATTTTCTGTTCAAATGAGATTTTGGCATGGCATTGATCATGTGTTTTTCTCTACATATAATGGCACTAAACTTTCCCTATGATTTCGAATGTTCTTCATTAGATAATAATAAGGATGATACCGAAATAAATTAAAACAAAATTTTCACATATACAATTGGAACTTGTTTGTTGTATGTAATACGCGCCAAAGTGGTATTGATTAAAGTCATTAATTTTATTTTTATTTCTGGACAAAACTCCGCCAAGGAATTGATATTATTACGAATTTGGAACTTAAAATAGTGCATCTTTAACGTTTATTGCATGTAAATAAGTGAATTAGATCAATTGATAGTAATCCTTGTATTTAACATGGATATCTCGCCAAATTGGTGAGATATCAGCTCGTTGGCAACAATTTCGGCAACTTATTTTTTCGCCAAGTTCATCGCCAGATATCGCCAAGTGTCGCTAAATTTTGCGATATTTGACAACTTCCGGTTCCGGTTTTTAGATTTTTTTTTTCCTATTCTGGAATGTTCCAGCAGTTTATACGGGCTTATAAAAAGCAGGCTGAGCTCCAAAATAAAAACTGTCGTTAAGTAGAATTCTCAGAATCCTTACACATGGTGGGCTTTTTTTACCAGTGCTTCCGCTTTGTTCTATGCGAAAAGTGGTACATGAGCCCATGGTATTTTTTTTTAGTTGTTTACTGATGATTTTGTAGGCATGGTACGACTATGCAGTACCATAATATGGTAACTGGCGTCTTTCTGACATTGTATATTCCATCTGACAGTTGATAAATAATTGTTTTCGTGCTATCTTACTTAAATCCATTCAATTCCCAAACCCAGCTTTGAAGTTCGGTACAATATATTTTTCTCTATATCGTAACGATCCGTTACATGACCCTAGCGAAAGAGGAGCTGAAGGTGACCTTTCGCAGTGGACAATTACGGTTAGTGGCAGGTAGAAACGGGTGGTCTTAACAATACACGTTTGTGTACTAGGTCCCGGACTTAATTGAAAACTGTCCGGGTGCTGGAGCCAGCCAGTCTGAGACTTTGTGAGACTATTTGAGTGGAAAGACTCGGGGAAATGATTATAAATTGAGCTACATTACAGTGCCACATGTGCGCCCATTAGCGGTAGCGAAAAAGTAAATTAAGTTGTTTGGGTCGGCTGATTTAAAGACGGCTTTTCGGCCACATCTGGAAACGAAACAGCTGATTCAGGCGGGAAATGACCGCAAGATTGCATCATCCTGGTTCTGGAAGGTTCCAGGAGAATCGCGTGTAGGGAACCGGGACCGCTATAAAAGAAGAGTGGCGGAGCCAAGACGGGGATTTTTTTTCTTGAGGCTTTCTCTTGAGAGTTGCTTTTGGAGCTGTTGTGTGGAGCTCGAGAGGAGTCCACTCGTCTCTCCGATTTCCAGAGTTTGCTTGTTTTACAGACCCCAGCCTCTCTGTTTGCTAAGAAGTCGACTTTCGACCTTGGGATCCCATTCCCGTTATCTTACTATTTCTTACTATTTTTTTCTACTTCGTGCATAGAAGTAGGTCACTGAGCATGACCCCTGCTCTCATTTTGGATCGTCTTGCATCCCGAGTTTCCTTCATGAACTCCAGCGTGATACGCACTCTGAGCGTTTGAACCTTGGTGTGAAAGCCGACTGTACTAATCGTGAGCCCGGAGGTGATAGTGTCAGCGTTTCGTACCGGCACTAATTAGCGAACTGTTCCAGTGATTTAGAAGACCTAGCCACACTGAACCCATGCATCGTAATTGTGTGAACATTATCTCAGCACGAGATCCCAGAAGATTTAGATATCTACTGAACCTGTACATAACTGTACATAATTTATTCACCTGAATAAAATATTTAGTCTAGATTAAATAGTTTTCTAGCCTGTTTCATTGACGGCTTCGCCTACCATATCTCCAATACGTTACAATATATAATTCAATATCCATAACACTTGCTGCTACATTGAACACCCTAGAAGACATTGAAAACAGGATTCGAAAGGAATTAAAATAATCCCAGAGATAATTAGAACTTAATAGCTTTATAAAATACGCTTAGTGATATTGATTTAAGCAATTTACTTTTCCAAGCCAAATTTCGCCAAGGCGTGCACATTATGCTTTTATCTGTATAAAGAATATCATTATGAATTAAAATAAAATAGTTACTGATAAAATTAGAACTTAATAAATAGCAACACAGTGCTATTTATTAAAGTCATTAATTTTTTTACAAGTCAAATGCCACCAAGGCATCGATGATATATTTTTTATATAAAAGATATCAAAATTATTTAAAATAATGTTGTAGAGATAATTAGAACTTAATGTTTCCTTAAAATACGCAACAAACTGCTATTTATTAAAGTAGTGAATTTTCCTTTTGGCCGTATCCCATATCAGAAGGCCCGCCAAACCCAGTTCAGTGAGCACGCCAAGCGTGGGCGATGTCGCCAAATTCTAGAATCCAGTTTTCTGGCAAACCTTGCTCTTTCCGGACTCTTGCGCCACCTCCGAAAAAAGGTGGGGGTGTCAATCAGCGCCTTTATTTTAGGGATATATAACCAACTAATACTTATATTTTGCTTAATTTGCAGCTATTGCAAAATTTCCACACTGTTTAGTTCAATAAACAGTACAAAAGCGCCTTTAAATACATTAAAAACTCAAATTTAAATTTGTATTCATCTTAACAAAATTTCAAACCTCTTTTTTGTTCCAAATATGGTGTAAAATTGTATATAAATTTAATACAAAACGAAGAACAAATTGTAAACATCACTTGGCGACAATTTGGCGATCACTTGCAGAAAAATAGAGCCCAAAACATGGTTTCTGCCCCCCCCCCCGGAACTGGGATTCTACCTTCCTTTCCAAGCCAAATTTAGCTGAGGCATCGATGATATGTTTTATCTATATAAAGGATATCAAAATAAATCAAAATAAAATCGTCACAGATACATTTAGAACTTATTGGTTTCATGAAATACATAACAGAATGCTGTTTATTAAAGTCCTTAATGTCTTTTTCAAGCTATTTGTCAACAAGTCATCACTGTTATGTTTTACTTTATATAAAGAATATTAAAAAAAAATTCAAAGAAAATCATCCCAGAGGCAATTAGAAATCATTAGTTTCATGAAATACGTAATAGAATGCTATTAAAGTGATTAATTTTCTTTCCAAGCAAAATGTCACCAAGGCATCGATGATATGTTTTATGTTTTACTTTATATAAAGAGTATTAAAAAAAACTTAACAGAAAAAAAATCTCAGAGACAATTAGAACTTATTGGTTTCAGGAAATACGTAACATAATGCTATTTATTAAACTCGTTAATTTTCTTTTTCAAGCAAAATGTTACCAAGGCATCGATGATGTTTTTTTATAAAGGATACAAAAAAAATTAAAAGAAAATCATCTCAGAGACAATTAGAACTACATGAAATACGTCATAGAAAGCTATTTATTAAAGTCATTAATTTTCTTTTCCAGGCAAAATATCACCAAGGCATCGATGGTATGCTTTTCTTTATAAAAAGGATATAAAAAAAAGAAAAAAAATCGTCTGAGACAATTAGAAATCATTGGTTTCATGAAATACTTAACAGAATGCTATTTATTAAAGTCATTAATTTTTTTTCCAAGCAAAATGTCACCCAGGATTTGATGATATTTTTACTTTATATAAAGAGTATTAAAAAAATTAAAAGAAAATCATCTCAGAGACAATTAGAACTCATTGGTTTCAGGAAATACGTAACAGAATGCTGTTTATTCAAGTCATTAATTTTTCTTTCCAAGCCAAATTTCTCTAAAGCATCGATGATATGTTTTATCTATATAAAGGATATCAAAATAAAATCGTCACAGAGACAATTCGAACTTATTGTTTTCATGAAATACGTCACAGAATGCTATTTATTTAAAGTCATTAATTTTCTTTTCCAAGCAAAATGTCACCAAGGCATCGATGATATGTTTTACTTTATATAAAGAATATTAAAAACAAAAGAAAATCATCTCAGTGACAATTAGAACTCATTTGTTTCATGAAATACGTAACAGAATGCTGTTTATTCAATTCATTAATTTTACTTTCCAAGCGAAATTTCGCTGAGGCATCGATGATATGTTTTATCTATATAAAGGATATCAAAATAAATCAAAATAAAATCACCACAGAGACAATTGAAACTTATTGTTTTTAGTGAACACATCAGAGAATGCTATTTATTAAAGTCATTATTTTCTTTTCCAAGCAAAATGTCACCAAGGCATCGATGATATGTTTTTCTTTATATAAAAGATATAAAAAATTAAAAGAAAATCGTCTTGGAGACAATTAGAACTGATTGGTTTTAAAAAATACGCAATGCAGTACTATTTATTAAAGTCATTAACTTTCATTTCCATGCCAAATTTCTTCAAAGCATTGATAATATCTCTTTTTCTAGATATTGAAAATACTTAACTACTACTGTAAATTTGGGTACTTATCAGATAATATATAGAGATAAATTAAAATAAACGCGTCATAGAGATTGTAAAATACTTAATTTATATAATGCGCACTAAAGTGCTATTGATTACAGTCATTATTTATCATACTTATGGCAAAACGTCAACCGACATATACCTTTGTTTTTTCCATTTTATTTTCCTTTCAGCGAAATAGTCAATTATTTGTCCAATTTGTATTCATCGGGAAACAATAAGTGATGTAAAAAGAAATAAGATAAGATGACATCATGCAGTGTGAAAATTTCATGTAAATTACAAGGATTTAGTGATGTGACTAGACGAGGATTAATTTGTGGTAACTAGGGGAATTCTGGAAAGGGTTGGAAAGTCCTTAAAGAAAGCCAGAAAAATTTCCTCCTCAGTGTGAGATGTGACAGACAGCTAAAAAGGAAGCTGAAATAAGATCATTTAAGGCGATTGAGGTGATAAGGTGGATCATTTTAAAATATCTGTTAAAATGTACCATGGGAATGAAAGAATTTGTAAGAATATGCAAGAAAATTTTAAAATGGTAAAATAAAACAAATAGGTATTACTTGAAATATTATACAAGGAGATCAGTATGATATTTAGAAATGAAACATACAAGATAATCAAAAAGGTTATCAAATGTACTTTAAACGTCAGTTATGTTACATGACAAGAAAAAAGAACGTTTAAACGTATGCAGTGTAATTGAAATTGTAAGGTTAATACTCAGTAAATGTGAGCTCAAATGTAACATAGGACAAAAGCTTTGGTTTTGAGTGCTACAGTTTATTATTTTCCTACAAGTGGATTAAAGGGTTTGGTTAGTTTTGGAGTGCTATGGTCTACTATTTTGAAACACGAGGGCTAATGAGACCGGGACCTAATGCTTTAATCCGATTCCGAACGGCTACGACTATCCATGCTACAGTGTAATTCAAACCCACCAAAGATCAGCGCTTTATCTATTTGACCATACTATTATGTCTTTGAACGTATAAGGGATTGATTTTTATTTGGTCTAGTATAGTTTTTCTCGATGAAATTTGATGAGTAAAATTAATCAATAATTTTGTTTGTGTGCAATTAAATATTTAATCATTCGGCATGAGCTAATGGGACAGACTTATTTCATAAGGTCAATTCTGAACGGTTACGGATCATCATTATGGTTATATATCTCTATCAACAGTGAGGCTACATACTTTGGAACATTTTCTAATCACGAGATTATGCACTACCCATTTGTCTATTCGTGTGGAAACGTACAACAAATGTCATATCAAGATAAGTGACATGTTACAATTATACGAAATAATGCAATATTCAGTTTCTAATGTTCTTGTTACTCATCCCTCTGGTGCAAGAAAACCTATACAAGGTCCAGTAGACCCTGCCTGAATGTGCGATTAGTCTATAGCTAAGTGTAATATGAAACTTCACTTGAGCATCTTACAAGAGCTGAAAACTGACTTATCCTCAAGGAGGAGTGCGTTTTTAGTTTGAGGAGCACTTCTAAGGTGAAAGAAAGATATTGCTCAAGATAGTCCTCGTAATTTAGTAACAGGGGCCTAGAAAAAGATCCCCAGAGGTACCATTTTTCACCTGCAGAGGTATCGTTTGGGAACTTGGAGTACATTGTGACCACGAACCCATTTTACGTGCCCCGTCCTCCAATAATGAACACGGATTTTTAGTTTGGCTCAAGCCTTGATTATTTTATGGATGGTGCAAACTTGACTTGCTTATTTGTCTTCATCTGATGGTTTAAATTTCAACCATGTGTTGTAATATTCGAGTTGTATTGATGTTGTACACCATTTGTGAGCCGTGTTAGTTCAGTCAGCAAATACAGCGATCTCATAACTGTCAGATTGCGAATTAGGGGAAAAAAACCCCAGGTTTGCCCTGCCACCTCCAAAGGTATAGTTTAAGAACTGAGGACATTGTGGCCACGAATCTATTTTACATGTCCCATTCACCATTAATGAACACGGATCTTTGGCTGGCTC
>CM063499.1:31506966-31509466 GCA_032207245.1 Pardosa pseudoannulata | reverse complement strand
ATACATATATATATACATATATATATACATAAATATAATATATATATATATATATATATATAAATATATATATAATAAATACATACATATACATACATATACATATACATATAATATAAACATATATATATATATACATATACATATATATATACATATATATATATGTATGTATTATGTATATCTATATATAATATATCATATATATATCAAATATATACATATATAATATTATAAATACATATATATATATATATATATATATATACATATACATATATATATATACATATATATATATACATATACATATATATACATACATATATACATACATATATATAATATATATATATATATATATATATATATATATATATATATACACATACACATATACATACAATATATACATATATTATATATATATATATATATATATATACAAATATACACACACATACACACATATGTATATATATATATAAAATATATATATATAATATATATATATATATATATATATATATGTACTTGTATAAATCAGACCTATATAAACGGATCTATTTTAAGTGCTCCATCCGCTATTTATGAAAAAGGGAGGTCTTTGGAACTTCAAAGATCATTTCCTCGGTTACGAGATCAATCTTTTTAACGATTGAGCTACCGAAAGCATAGATTTGATAGTATTATTAAGTGACCTCTATCAAAATATTGTCTTAGAAATAATATTCCGTTGTGAAAATGAATGAGTTAACTATAGAGTTCTTTTATAATATGTATAATAGTTATACCGTATTAAGTGACCTCTATCAAAATGTTGACGTAGAAATAGTATTCCGCTGTGAAAGTAAATAACTACAGAGTTCTTTTATACTATGTATAGTTATACGTTATTAAGTGACCTCTATCAAAATATTGACTTCGAAAAATTATTACGCTGTGAAAATAAATCAGTTAACTACAGAGTTCTTTTATAATACGCATAGTTATACATTAAGTGACCTCTATCAAAACATTGACTTAGATATAGTATTCCGCTGTGAAAGTAAATGAGTTAACTACAGAGTTATTTTATAATATGTATATTTATATCTGATTAAGTGACCTTTATCAAAATGTCTGCTTAAAAATTGTATTCCGCTGTGAAAGTAAATAAGTTAACTACAGAGTTCTTTTATAATATGTATAGTTATACATTATTAAGTGACTTGTATCAAAATATTGACTTAGAAATAGTATTCCGCTGTGAATGTAAATGAGTTAACTACAGAGTTATTTTATAATATGTATAGTTATACATTAAGTGACCTCTATCAAAATATTGACTTCGAAATAATACTACGCTGTGAAAATAAATGAGTTAACTATAGAGTTCTTTTATAATATGTGTAGTTATACCTTATTAATTGACCTCTATCAAAATGTGGACGTGGAATTAGTATTCCGCTGTGAAAGTAAATGAGTTATCTACAGTGTTCTTTTATAATATGTATAGTTATATATTAAGTGACCTCTATCAAAATATTGGCTTAGAAATAGTATTCCACTATGAAAATAAATGAGTTAACTACAGAGTTCTTTTATAATATGTATAGTTATACATTAAGTGACCTCTATCAAAATATTGACTTAGAAATAATATTCCGCTCTGAAAATAAATGAGTTAACTACAGAGTTCTTTTATAATATGTATAGATATACATTAAGTGACCTCTATCAAAACATTGACTTAGAAATAGTATTCCGCTGTGAAAGTAAATAAGTTAACTACAGAGTTCTTTTATAATATGTATAGTTATACATTATTAAGTGACCTGTATCAAAATATTGACTTAGAAATAATATTCCGTTGTGAAAGTAAATGATTTAACTACAGAGTTCTTTTATAATATGTATAGTTATACATTAAGTGACCTCTATCAAAATATTGACTTAGAAATAATATTCCACTGTGAAAGTAAATGAGTTAACTACAGAGTTCCTTTATGGTATGTATAGTTATATATTAAGTGACCTCTATCAAAATGTGGACGTGGAATTAGTATTCCACTGTGAAAGTAAATGAGTTAACTACAGAGTTCCTTTATGGTATGTATAGTTATATATTAAGTGACCTCTATCAAAATACTGACTTAGAAATAATATTCAGCTGTGAAAATCAAGGAGTCAACTACAGAGTTCTTTTATAATATGTATAGTTATACATTAAGTGACCTCTATCAAAATATTGACTTAGAAATAATATTCCGCTCTGAAAATAAATGAGTTAACTACAGAGTTCTTTTATAATATGTATAGATATACATTAAGTGACCTCTATCAAAACATTGACTTAGAAATATTATTCCGCTGTGAAAGTAAATGAGTTAACTACAGAGTTCTTTTATAATGTGTATAGTTATATATTAAGTGACCTCTATCAAAATACTGACTTAGAAATAATATTCAGCTGTGAAAATCAAGGAGTCAACTACAGAGTTCTTTTATAATATGTATT
>CM063499.1:31484466-31501966 GCA_032207245.1 Pardosa pseudoannulata | reverse complement strand
TTTAACCCAAATGTAAAAGAAAATTATTTACCTTGTAATTTATTTATTATGTTATAAATTTAATATCTTGTTCTTAACTGGGAAAAATTGGGCTTGAAATAATGGCATTAAACGATCTAAAAGGAGTTAAAGGGTGGATATCGAACGTTTGAAAGACGACAGTATTTTTTGCTATGTGATATGAAGCATATTTATACCAATTTATTTTACAATCGGATCGATAGTTTAAGAGAAGATAAACTTTACTCGCTTTGAATTTTTCTAACTCTAACTCATCAAGAATCCAATATGGATGCCTCATTCAATCCAGTTCTAACCGCTTCCTGAATTCAGGGACAGACGGGCAGATAGCTTAGGCCATTATTATATAAGGGTTTGTCTGACACAGTGTAAAAGCCATGAGTATGTGGTGCCAAAAAACTACAACCAACCAACCAACCGTCAGTTCACCAATTAAAAAAAAACAACTTTTTGTAAGTATTTTGACTGATCTTAGTATTCCAGTGAATGGTTTTTTCTATCTTTATGAGATATTTGAATTTTCTCAATTTTTTTTATGTTGAGTTTCACTTACATTAACCTCATTCATAAAAATTCTCCGTTCAGTGCATTTATTATTCTATTTCTTAGGCCATAAACTGCTGCACTGAAGTCACATTCAACAAAAACGATGAAGGAAATACAATTAAAACTTCTGTACTTTAGATCAGGGGTGACCAAATTGTAGCTCGTGGTGTAATACATTAAATATATAATTGGAAAAAATATGTTTATTTAGTAAATACAGCACAGTGTTATTCGATTAATTTATTGATTATTTTATAGATATCATGCCATCCCATTTCACTGCCTTAAAAGGTTCCTCTTTTGCTTCTAAACCCACTATTGACCAATTGAAGGCTGCAGCACCTATTAAGGATACCATCTCCGTTGAGAACCTATGCTGTAGATTTAGATTCTATGTATGAAAGTGCCTTTAAGCTCCCCATTTGCTTCTAAACGCTCTACCGTTCTCTTGAAGGCTTCAGCACCCATTGAGAGTACTACCCCCGTTGGAAGCTTATGCTGTAGATTGAGATTCTGTGTATGATATTATCTTATCGCTTCCCATTTACATCTTATCTTGCTACCGCCCTCTTGAAGGCTTTAGCCCCCATTGAGGATATCATTCCCATTGAAGACTTAAGCTGTAGATTTAGAGTCTAGGTGTGATATTTCCTTAAGGCTTCCCATTTGATTTTAAACTCTCTACAGCACCTTTGAAGTCTTTAGCACCTTAATTGAATGTACCACCCCCTGAGAACCTATGCTGTAGCTTTAGATCCTATGATATTGGCTTAACGCTTCCCATATTCCTCTTAACCCTCTACCTTCCCCTTGAAGGCTTCCGTACCCATTGAGGGTACCACCCCAATGAAAACCTATGGTGTGGATTTAGATTCTATGTATGATATTGCTTTAACGCTTCATTGGCCTCTAAAATCACTGACGCCCCCTTCAAGGCTTCAGCACCCATTCAGGTTCTACCTCGTTGAGAACCTATGCTGTAGATTTAGAGTCTATGTATGATATTGACTTAATGCACCCCATTTGCTTCTAAACCCTCTACCGCCTCTATGAAGGCTTCAGCACCCATTGAGGGTACCACCCCCGTTGGAAACTTATGCTGTAGATTGAGATTCTGTGTATGATATTATCTTGACGCTTCCCATTTACGTCTAATCTTACTACCGCTACTTTAATGGCTGTAGCCCCCACTGAGGGTATCATTCCCATTGAAAACTTAAGCTGTAGATTTAAAGTCTATGTATGATATTGCCTTAAGGCTTCCCATTTGATTCTAAATCCTCTATAGCCCTTTTGAAGTCTTCAGCACCCATTGAGTGTACCACCCTCATTGAGAACCTATGCTGTAGATTTAGATTCTATGTATGATATTGCCTTAAAGCTCTCCATTTGCTTCTAAACAAATAAAAGAGATGATGGAAGTTTAAATTTTTTAGATGTAAGCTTAAATATTATTAATGGTAAAATTCAGTATAACTCAATTGATAAACGTGATAGATATTTGTTTAAAATTAACTGGATTGCTTCTTGGAATACATGTTTACATCGTAACATTAAACGTAACTTAATAATTAAACTTTTAATTAGATGCAATAGATTTAACGCTTCCCATTTACGTCTAATCTTACTACCGCCACTTTAAAGGCTTCACCCCCCTTTGAGGGTATCATTCCCATTGAACACTTATGCTGTAGATTTAGAGTCTATGTATGATATTGGGTTAAGCTTTCCATTTGATTCTAAACCCTCTATAGTCCCTTTGAAGTGTTCAGCACCCATTGAGTGTACCATTCCGTTGAGAACATATGCTGTAGATTTAGATTCTATGTATGATATTGCCTTAAAGATCTCTATTTGCTTCTAAACCCTCTACCGCCCCCTTGAAGGCTTCAATACCCATTGAGGGTATCACCCCGGTGAAAACCTATTGTGTGAATTTAGATTCTATGTATGATATTGCTTTCACGCTCCCCATTTGCCTCTAAAAACACTGACGCCACCTTCAAGGCTTCAGCACCCATTCAGGTACCCCCCCCATTGAGAACCTATGCTGTAGATTTAGATTCTATGTATGATATTGCCTTAACGCTCCCCATTTGCTTCTAAACTCTCTACCATCCCCTTGAAGACTTCAACACCCATCGAGGAAACCACCCCCATTGAAAATTTTTGTTGTTGATTTAGATTCTGAGTATGATATTATCTTAACGCTTCCCCATTTTTCTACAGCCCCTTTAAAGGCTTTAGCCAGCATTGAGGATATCATTCCCATTGAAAAGTTAAGCTGTAGATTTAGAGTCTATGTATGATACTGCCTTAACGCTTCCCATTTGATTCTAAACACTCTACAGCACTATTGAAGTCTTCAGCACCCATTGAGTGTACCACCCCGTTGAGAACTTATGCTGTAGATTTAGATTCTATGTATGATATTGCCTTAAAGCTCCCATTTTCTTCTAAACCCTCTACCACACCCTTGAAGGCTTCATCACCCATTGAGGGTACCATTGTCGTTAAGAACCTATACTGTAGATTTATATTCTATGTATGATATAGGATTCTATAGAAATCCAGAACGCAGTAATAGAAATTTTCTACATCTTGCGAAAAACCATTTTCTGTTTTCTTCATGTGTCAATCTGGAGAAGACTTTCTTCGCGGAAAACACTGATTAACTGGACAAAAAATCTTACAAATAAACAATGTTTCTTCTGAGATAACAACTATTAAAATGAAGCCATGACACAGATAATTTTCACTGCGGACAAATTTAATTTCCTTTTTCCTTTTTACTGCGTGAAATAAATACCATTTTGCAACCTTTTCTTTCAGCCACCAGCAGAGCGAAAAGAGATTTTATCAAGCTTTCAATTTATCTTCTTGTGTAGTGTCATCAGTGGAACTCGAAACAAAAATCTTTTTTTTCCTTCTTTGTGATGGAGGCCAAGCCAATATTTTAAATTATCTTACCACAAACTATAATACAGATGGGAAACTTACAGTCTCCATGACATTTTGTATGGCCTTTAAAAAAGCACATCTCAACTCATGACCAGTCTAGCTTTAATTTCAAACGGAAGGGCAGCATATTGATCGCTTATTGCCTACTGTAAACATGAAAATGATATTGCTCAATAGAATTTTGTTATTGCTATGTTGGTTTGGGAACACCTATTATTAATTACCTATTATATTTCACTCAATTTAATAGTTTATTTATGTGGACAATTGGCCTTCGAAATAATAGTTCAAGAGGGATTCTATGTAAAAAAAAAATTCTGAACAGGATACAAAATTTTCTAAAAAGGTATATGCTACTAATTTAAAATAAAAATCACATTAACACATTGTATGCTGCACATGTACTAGTACTTTTCTGACGATTGTTCCTTGAGCGAAGGGTCACGTACTAGTACGGGTTAGTGTAACAACATGGTTTGTTTGTGGATACAAAAATAACGGTATATGCAGCAAAAGAAGCCGAATGTTCTTGTCTGTCATTTTTTTTTATAATGTAAAAATGTTTATATATAATATAGTTCGAAAAAAATAAAACTGATTTTTAATGCAATTTATTTCTTTTTAAAACATATATTTTTATTTTTTCAACATTTTTAACTTTATCGTTTCTGGTCATTATTATTCAATAGACAAAAATTTTTAAACTTAATTTAAATTAATAAAAATTATTTTTATGTTTAGATATTATTATTTAGGCCCTTTTCGGATTTTTTAATGCAATTTATTTATTTCTAAAACATATATTTTTATTTTTTCCAAAATTTTTAATTTTTTCGATTTTGATCACTATAAATCTATATTTTCGGCTTTTTTTCGTACGGATGTCACTGGCCACAAAAATATTTTATGTTTTTCTATCCCTAAACTCTCTACTCTCTAGTTTTGTGTTATGAACTCACGAATCCACCCTTCTATCTCTTTGCTCTTTTATGTGTTTATTTTTCGCTCGTTGTCATTTTTGTGCTTACTGACAGAAGCCTCTGGATTGAAGGGCTCGACCCATATGGTCCAGTTACCCCATCACCTTTAAAGCCTTTAAAATTAAAACTATATACTACTATTTCTATTTGATTTTTCATATTTACGATACTATTATAAATTTATCCACTAAAAAATATATTTTTTGTTTAAAAAATCTTATGGTTGTTATTTATATATTTCTATTTATTTGATTGTTATTTATATATATTCATATTTCAGTATAAAATGCAAAAATTTGGTTAATATTGGTTTTGCAACACCTATTATTATTTATCTATTCTATTTCTTTTAATTTAATAATTTATTTATGTGGACAGTTGACATTCGAAATAATAGTTCATGGGTGATTCTATATATATATAAAAAAATCTGAACATTATTCAAAACTTTCTGAAAAAGTATACGCTACTAATTTAAAATAAAAATCATATTAATGCATTGTATGCGGGACACGTACTAGTACTTTTCTGACGATTGATACTTGATCGCTGGTCACTTACTAGTACGGGTTAATGTAAGAACATGGTTTATTTTTGGATACAAAAATAACGGTATATACAGGAAAACGAAGACGAATATTCTTGTGTTTCATTTTTTTATAATGTAAAAATGTTTATATATAATATAATTCGACAAAATTAAAACTATATACTATTTCTATTTGATTTTTCATATTTACGATACTATATTATAAATTTATCCACTAAAAATATATTTTTTGTTTACAAAAATCTTATTTTAATTTCTATTATATATTTTATGTTTACATATTCAATTATTTAGGCCCTTTTTAATGTTGGTTTTGCAACACCTGTTTATTTATTTATCTATTTATTTTTATTTTTTTAATTTAATAATTTATTTATGTAGGACAATTGACCTTCGAAATAATAGTTCATGGGGGATTCTATTTTCGAACATTATTCAAAACTGAAAAAATATATACGCTACTAATTTAAAATAAAAATCATATTAATGCATTGTATGCGGGATCACGTACTAGTAACAACATAATTTGTTTGTGGATGGTTTATGTTTGTATAAAAAAATAACGGTATATATCGAAGCCAAATGTTCTTGTCTTTCATTTTTTTTATAATGTAAAAATGTTTATATATAACATAATTCGAAAAAATTAAAACTATGTACTACTATTTCTATTTGATTTTTCATATTTACGATACTATTATAAATTTATCCACTAAAAAATATATTTTTTGTTTACAAAAATTTTATGGTTGTTATTTATATATTTCTATTTATTTGTTATATATTCATATTTCAATATAAAATGCAAAAATTTGGTTAATGTTGGTTTTGCAACACCTATTATTTTTTATCTATTCTATTTCTTTTAATTTAATAATTTATTTATGTGGACAATTGGCCTTCGAAATAATAGTTCATGGGGATTATGTGTAAAAAAAAAAAAAAAAAAATTGTGAACATTATTCAAAACTTTCTGAAAAAGTATACGCTACTAATTTAAAATAAAAATCATATTAAGGCATTGTATGCGGAACACGTACTAGTACGTTTTCTGACGATTGATCCTTGAGCGTAGGTCACGTACTAGTACGGGTTAGTGTAACAACATGGTTTGTTTGTGGATACAAAAATAACGGTATATACAGGAAAACGAAGCCGAATGTTCTTGTCTTTCATTTTTTTTATAATGTAAAAATGTTTATATATAACATAATTCGAAAAAATTAAAACTATATACTATTTCTATTTGATTTTTCATATTTACGATACTATTATAAATTTATCCACTAAAAATATATTTTTTGTTTACAAAAATCTTATGGTTTTTATTTATATATTTCTATTTATATATTTGTTTACATATTTAAATATAAAATACGAAAAGTTGGTTAATGTTGGTTTTGCAACACCTATTATTATTTATATATTCTATTTCTTTTAATTTAATAATTTATTTATGTGGACAATTGACCTTTGAAATAATAGTTCATGGGTGATTCTATATGAAAAAAAATTCTGAACATTATTCAAAACTTTCTGAAAAAGCATACGCTACTAATTTGAAATAAAAATCATATTAAGGCATTGTATGCGGAACACGTACTAGTAACAACATAATTTGTTTGTGGGTACAAAAATAACAGTATATACAGGAAAACGAAGCCGAATATTCTTGTTATTCATTTTTTTATAATGTAAAAATGTTGTATATAAAATAATTTGAAAAAATAAAACTATATACTACTATTTCTATTTGATTTTTCATATTTACGATACTATTATAAATTTATCCACTAAAAATATATTTTTTGTTTACAAAAATTTTCTGGTTTTTATTTATGTATATATGTTTACATATTTCAATATAAAATACGAAAAGTTGGTTAATGTTGGTTTTGCAACACCTATTATTATTTATTATATTCTATTTCTTTTAATTTAATAATTTATTTATGTGGACAATCGACCTTCGAAATAATAGTTCATGGGTGATTCTATATATATATATATAAATATATATAAAATAAATATATATATTATATATATAAATATATATATATATGTGTGTTTTTTATGTTTTATATGTATATGTATATATATATATGTATACTATATATATGTATATATATATAATGTATATATATATATGTATATTATATATATATATATATGTATATATAATGTATTATATATAAATATAATATATATATATATGTATTATATATTGTATGTATATATATATATATATGTATGTATATATATATATATATATATAATATATATTAAATATATATATATTTATATATTATATAATATATAAAAAATCTGAACATTATTAAAAAATTTATATAAAATATAATATATTTTAAAATAAAATCATATAATGCATTGTATATAATATACTAGTATTTTTCTGACGATTGATACTACGCTTCACGTATATATTATGTAAAGTTTTGTTTGTGGATACAAAAAAATTATATGAAAACGAAAATGTTCTTGTCTTTCATTTTTTTTTATAATGTAAAAAATGTTTATTATAACGTATTTAAAAATTAAAACTATATACTATTCTATTTGATTTTTTATTTACGATACTATTATAAATTTATCACTAAAAAATATTTTGTTTACAAAAATCTTATGGTTGTTATTTATATATTTCTATTTATATAATATTTCAATATAAAAATACGAAAATGTTAATATTTTTGAACATATTATTTAATATTCTATTTCTTTTAATTAATAATTTATTTATTGTGGACAGTTGACCTTCGAAATATATTTATATATTCTATATATATAAAAAAAATTCTGA
This sequence comes from Pardosa pseudoannulata, assembly GCA_032207245.1. Taxonomy (NCBI): domain Eukaryota; kingdom Metazoa; phylum Arthropoda; class Arachnida; order Araneae; family Lycosidae; genus Pardosa; species Pardosa pseudoannulata. The sequence continues at coordinate 31,494,087 of CM063499.1, read as the reverse complement.
ACATTATTCAAAACTTTCTGAAAAAGTATACGCTACTAATTTAAAATAAAAATCATATTAATGCATTGTATGCGGAATACGTACTAGTACGTTTTCTGACGATTGATCCTTGAGCGTGGGTTACTTACTAGTACAGGTTAGTGTAACAACATGGTTTGTTTGTGGATACAAAAATAACGGTATATACAGGAAAACGATGCCGAATGCTCTTGTCTTTCATTTTTTTTATAATGTAAAAATGTTTATGTATAACATAATTCGAAAAATTTAAAACTATGTACTACTATTTGTAGTTGATTTTTCATATTTACGGTCCTATTATAAATTTATTCACTAAAAATGTATTTTTTGTGTATAAAAATCTTATGGTTGTTATTTATATATTTGTATTTATATATTTGTTTATATATTTCAATATGGAATACGAAAAGGTGGTTAAAAAATTTAATAATTTTCGATCTATTGAGATTTAATTGAATAACTAAATTTACGCTCAAATTACCCGCTCCTGGTACAATTCCGCTGCGAAATATACCCGCGCATAATGTGTTAAGCTTAATTTCTAGATGTCAAAAATTGAGCTGGATGATATTTGAATTTTAATATTGTAATATATCGTTTACCAAATAGCATTATATTAATGTTCTTATATATCTGTCACCTTTTTAGAGAGTTGCAAATATAAGTGTGTTCTGTATAAAATAATACAAACACATATTTATCAATGAGTATGTTGATTATCTAGAAAACAAAAATTCAATATCTTAATCTGAATACATAAATTTAAATTTTAATATATTGCTTTAATGTAATTTAATATATTGCTTTAACTGTACTTCGGAAGAAAAAAAAAAAGTTGTGGACGCTACAAAAAAAAGGGGGGAGGGGAAAGGGTGAGAAAAAATATAAAACTTTCTGATTATTTTAAAACTCATTTAGCCGAACGATGGCCGAATGGTTAGGGTCCTTTCCTTCGATACCGGAGTTCGTGGGTTCGAATCCCACTATGGCATGGATATTTGTAGCCGTACGGAATCGGCTTTAAGCAGTAGGTCCCGGTATCATTAGCCCTCGTGTTACAAAAAGTAGACTGTAGCGCTCCAAACCAAACCAAAAGCTAGTTTATATATTTTTTTATTTGTAGTGAAAGATGGTTTTAAAAAACTTTTTTTTTTAATTTACAGAAAGAGATTTTACCGAAAATTGTTTTCAAATTTTTCAGAAAAAAAATCTATTTTTTATAATTTCTCACACAAATTGTCGAAAAATTCTGAAATTTTCGGATCAGAATCACCCTTGTAATAGTTATTGACCAAAAATATGAAATAATTTTTTGTTCTGAAAAAATGAAATTAGTTATACACTTTATAATCGAAATACATTTTTATAATTACATAATAATTTTTCTACACTGGAACTTGTTATTTGTCATACCTGCTTATTTTAAACTTTTAAAATTAATATTTTTCAATTTGAAGACTTCTGTATCGAGTTAATTTCTAAACGTTCCAGGTGCATTACTTATATGTAAGTCTTGTTTAAAAGTTTTGAAGATTTTTTTATTAATGTGTTCGTTATTAAGCTGGATATGCTCTTGAAAATATTCAATTTTAAAATTAATATTTTCCAGTTTGACGACTTTTGTATCGAATTAGTAATTTCTAAACGTTCCAGGTGCATTACTTTTATGTAATTCTTGTTTAAAATTTTTGGAGATTTTTAATTAATGTGTTCGTCATTAATCTGGATATGCTCTTGAAAATAGACAATTTTAAAATCAATGTTTTCCAGTTTGACAACTTTTGTATCGAATTAGTAACTTCTAAATGTACAAGGTGCATTACTATTATGTAATTCTTGTTTACAAATTTTGGAAATTTTTTATTAATGTGGTCGTTATTAACCTGGATATGATCTTGAAAATAGTCAATTTTAAAATTAACATTATCCAGTTTGACGACTTTTGTATCGAATTAGTAATTTTTTATTATTGTGTTCGTTATTAAGCTGGGTATGGTATTGAAAATAGTCAATTTTAAAATTAATATTTCCCAGTTTGACGACTTTTATATCGAATTAGTAATTTCTAAACGTTCCAGGTGCATTACTTTTATGTAATTCCTGTTTAAAATTTTTGGAGGTTTTTTATTAATGTGTTCATCACTAAGCTGGATATTCTCTTGAAAATAGTCAATTTTAAAATAAATATTTTCCAGTTTGTTCACTTTTGTATCGAATTAGTAATTTCTAAAGTTCCAGATGCATTACTTTTATGTAATTCTTGTTTAAAAATTTTGTAGATTTTTTTTAATATGTTCGTAATTAAGCTGGGTATGATCTTGAAAATAGTCGAGGGTTACCACAATTAGAAAAGAAACAAAGACATTTTGCTGAAGGTTGTAATTTTAGGTACGGAATCACCAGAAATTTATTTTAGAATAGAGTTATAACTAAGTTGGTTTGTTTAGTTAAAATATCATTATATGTGCATACTTAAAAGTAATAAAAAAATATTCACAATTAGCATTTAACTTTTTATAATTAATTTTGAATCTAAATTTTGATTCAATAAATAATTTTATATTTGTAAATAATAAAGAAAATATAAATAATGTAATATTTAAAATCTGTTCTCTAATACGGCCTTTTTTTCCAATGCTACTTATTATGCTATTAGTTCGTAGATATAAATTGTAAATGAGAAGGGGCACAAAAATTGTATTATGCCCAAGGCACATAAGTGCCTTAGTTGGGTTTTGCTTGGCATGCTTACATACTTTTTTCTAAATGTATCATGCTCTATTTTTCTGTATCAAATAAAGCTTATACATAAGAATTCCCGAACACTATACAAAAAAAAAAAAAAAAAAAAAAAATGTCTCTCGGAAAAAATAAATTGTTGATTATGCTTAAATATATAAAACATACATATTATATAAAAGATCACTATACTTTTTTACATTAAAGGAACATAGTACCTTTCGAAACTTATATAATCTACATTGTAACAGTCTTATTTTTTTGGTTAATCACAAAAAGAAAATATTTTTCTCTTTTTAGAATGAGTATTTTGCAATTCTTTTAGCAACACACTTTGAACAAAAAAATTTTGTTTCATGTAGTATATTTTTAAAAAAATGATACGAAAAATATACATCAAATGAAGTCGTATAAGATGAAATTCACTTATACGAATTACGTATCCCTTTTCGAGATATATGTATTGGATACTAAATTTTTATATCCAATTGTAAAACATCTTTTTTATACTGTAAACTAAATACCTAAAGGTATTTGACAATTTAAAATTTAAAAAACACCTGTTAAATTGAAAAATTAAAAAAATGTTTTTGGTTACGCTATAAAATGAATTATATCCCTCGTATTAATATTATTGAGGTTCAAAGAACAAAGTAAAAAATTAGCATTTATTTGATGTAAAAAATTAGTTTCTAATTTACATTCTCAATCTCTTTATCCTGTAAGTGAATATCAATTTTTTTCGTTTGGTTTGCTTATTTACATTGCATCATATAATAAAACTAAATGTTTATAAAGTTAGAACTTCTGAGATAAAGTTATTCTAATATAGTACAAATTTATTTTATAATGACTCAAACTGTTTTTGTTACGTTTGTTGTAATGGTTCCCTTATAACTTTCCCTATAAAAAAATATCATTACCAAGTTAGTTTACTAAGAAACAATTAAGTTTGCTAAAAAATACTATAGTATCGGTTTATATCACAAAGTTCACATCAATCGATGACTATCAAAGCAGAATGAATCAATGGAAATCACCCCTCCCCCCCCCTAAAAAGTAGTAGAGTTAAATGAAGTTATATGGCCATTACCCTGAAGAAAAATTTATAAATAAAGAAAATTTATTAAGTTTTATTTTAAAAAAACTGCAATGGTAATATTCGAACAATAGCCGCATGCATAAAAAGAAGAAAATGATTATATAATGATTATTGGTTACTCCATCCTCAAACGTGGACAGTCAAGCCATCTCTCACTGCTACTTGAAAATAAATAAATAATTTATCAAAATGGGCTATTTAGTGCAGACTTTCAGCTTAAAAGGAGGTACAAAATAAATAAATAATTTAAATTGAATCAAAATTGGCTATTTAGGGCAGACTTTCAGCTTAAAAGGAGACCAAAATAAAAATTACAAAATAAATAACTAATTTATGCTGAATCAAAATCGGCTATTTAGGGCAGACTTTCAGCTAAAAAGGAGATACAAAATAAATAAATTATTTAAATTGAATCAAAATGGGCTATTTAGTGATGACTTTCAGCTTAAAAGGAGGTACAAAATAAATAAATAATTTAAATTGAATCAAAACGGGCTATTTAGTACAGACTTTCAACTAAAAAAGGAAATACAAAATAAATAAATTATTTAAATTGAATCAAAATGGGCTATTTAGTGCAGACTTTCAGCTTAAAAGGAGGTACAAAATAAATAATTTAAATTGAATCAAAACGGGCTATTTAGTACAGACTTTCAACTAAAAAAGGAGATACAAAATAAATAAATTATTTAAATTGAATCAAAACGGGCTATTTAGTACAGACTTTCAACTAAAAAAGGAGATACAAAATAAATAAATTATTTAAATTGAATCAAAACGGGCTATTTAGTACAGACTTTCAACTAAAAAAGGAGATACAAAATAAATAAATTATTTAAATTGAATCAAAATGGGCTATTTAGTGCAGACTTTCAGCTTAAAAGGAGGTACAAAATAAATAAATAATTTAAATTGAATCAAAACGGGCTATTTAGTACAGACTTTCAACTAAAAAAGGAAATACAAAATAAATAAATTATTTAAATTGAATCAAAATGGGCTATTTAGTGCAGACTTTCAGCTTAAAAGGAGGTACAAAATAAATAAATAATTTAAATTGAATCAAAATGGGCTATTTAGTGCAGACTGTCAGTTAAAAAGGAGATACAAAATAAATAAATAATTTAAATGGAATCAAAATGGGCTATTTAGTGCAGACTTTTACCTTAGAAGGAGGTACAAAATAAATAACTATTTAGTGCAGACTTTTACCTTAGAAGGAGGTACAAAATAAATAAATAAAAAAATTATACTGAATCAAAATGGGCTATTTAGGGCAGATTTTTAGCTTAAAAGTAGATACAAAATAAAAATTGGAAAATTAATACGTAATTTATACTAAATCAAAACGAATATTTAAGGAAGACTTTCAGCTTAAAAGGAGATGAATATGTCCCCTAAATGTTCTTTTTCTTGCACTGTACGAAAACACAACTCAAAAGTTTACCACCTTTTGTAATACTTTTAGCTTTAAAAATCCAGTCCCCGGCTTGCGGTTTAACCTTGCAGGTGAGAAATACACCTTCACGCATTCCCCGCATTTTTAAGGGGAGGGGGGATAGAGGTCTTGGCTGGAGAGAAAGCCCTTTTCTTTATTTTTTTTTCTATAATCCTCCCTCCCCCTTACTTGGTGCACACAAAGGAGGAAAATTCTTCTTGAGAGCATTTTGTAAGTCCCTATTCCTTCCCACCGTACGTTCTTACATTGAAAAGGAATTGGATGTAAGTGATTGCACCTCGCTATGCAAGACTATATTTTATTGCTTTATTTTCGACCTCCCTCGAAGATTTCTAAGGTTACGAAAAGTTGAAAACAGGGTACTTTTGCTCTGCGATTCGACGTCTTTGCGATTGATTTGCAAAGTTATAAAATTATGTCATAAAACATCGAAAATACCATCAAGACTGGATAAACACTGGACTAGATAATATTAATACTGTGTGGGCATAAGTCAAAACCGATTATCCTTATAATATTGAAATGTTGTATATTAGGACTATTATCGTCCTAAGGCTAAAAGCTAGTACTAGGACAGTTAGGATAATCTTGCTGTTAGGACTAACAGCTAGATTCGTTGGTCGAGAAAAAATTGAAAGAAAATGTCATATCATGTTTACGAAAAAAAAAAAGCTTTTATTTGAAACATGAATAATGGTATTTTGAAAATTTTAAATTAAGTACACGTCAAAATAATCACGAACCTAATGCATCATCACCATGTGAAAATAACTTCTAAGTTACATGCAGTCTTTTACATGTGATTCAAACAATGGACAAATTTGAATTGGACAATGGATAATTCAAACAATTTGACGTTATTTTACTTGCCTCAATATGAAAGTTGGACGTTCCAAACATCTGCATATGTTACCTGCAAAAATTAAAACTACTTAAGTTAGCAAATGGCTGTCAAAAAAAGATGATAAAGCTACTTAATGTTTAGTTACTCAGATTAAAAAAATAGGACGTGAAATTTAAGAAACTTTAAAAGTAATAATATTATATATATATATATATATATATATTATATTTATATATATGTAATATATATATATATATATATATATATATATATATATATATATATATATATATATATATATATATATATATATATACGATGCGCTATATATTTATATATTATATATTATATATATATATATGTATATTCTATTTAGCAAATATGTATATATATATATATATTATATAATATATATATATATATATATGATTGTGATGTGGAAACATATAAAACTATTATACATTGTGAAATAATGTACTGTTCATTTACAGTATATATATATACAGATATATATATGATTATATATATTATATATATATATTTATATATTATATATCTATATATTATAGTTGTGTAGCTCCACTGTGTGATGTGCAATTTGCTAAAATTATCAAAGGTTCATAAAGTTACTTAATGTATAGTTATATTTTTTTTAGCAACGATGTTTAGTGTTAATTGTTATGACATATAATTTTGCTTCTCCTCTTTTGATTGTGTTGTGAACTCTGTATAACAAAACACTATTAGTACATTGTGAAATAATGTACTGTTCATTTACAGTTTTTGTTATGTGGGTATAAATCAAAAACCATTAGCCGTAAAATGTTGAAATTTTATTTTTAAGACTGCTCTGATATCTAACTGTGCAGCTCCTCCTCTTTTGATTGCAATTTGTTGTCTATGTAACGAAAAATTTAATTTTAACTTATATTAATACTGTGTGGATATAAGTCAAAAGCGATTAGCCATAAAATATTGAGATAATGTATTTAGGACTATTATAACATGTTCCTGTGCTTCTCCTCTTTTTATTGCGTTCTGAATATTATATGACATCTAATTTTTTTTACATCCTCGTTTTATTGCAAAATTATGTATGTCTTACCATTGCGAAAAATTTCAATTTATGCTGGTAACATACGCTCGAAATCTGGAAATATTTTCATAAAACCAATGAACATATATTATTACTGTGGTGGGGCACAACTCAAAATGAAATTCAGATTTTATTTTAGGACTGTTTTAAATGGTTGCTGTACTTCTATTCCTGTTTAGATAGCGTAATTTGGAGTTGTCTACTAGTTTACCAGAAACTTTTTACATCTCAATTTAGCATACAGTTAGATTCACAGTTAATATGTGTGCGGTTTATTAACTCAAAAACGATTAGCCGTAAAATGTTGAAATTTTATTTTTAGGACTGCTCTGATATCTAACTGTGCAGCTCCTCCTCTTTTGATTGCAATTTGTTGTCTATGTAACGAAAAATTTAATTTTAACTTATATTAATACTGTGTGAACATAACTCAAAAACGATTAGCCGTAAAAAATTGAAATTTAGTAAAAATTGTATTTAGGATAATTATAACATGTTGCTGTACTTTTTTTTATTTTCATTGCGTTCCGAAAGCTATATAATAAAATATATTACTATATCGTGAAAATACTGTTCATTGACAGTTTTTGTTATGCGGACATAACTCAAAAACAATTAGCCATAAAATGTAGAAATTTTATTTTTAGGTCTGTTACGACATCTAATTGTGCAGCTCCTCCTCTTTTAATTGCAATTTGATGTCTACATTGCGAAAAATTTCAATTTAGCCTTAATATACGCTAAACTGTAATTTTTCGTAACTAATCAAGAAACATAACAATAATTCAATGAACATATATTATACTGTGTGGGCATAACTCAAAAATGATTAGTTTTAACTTATTGAGATAATGTATTTAGGACTATTATAACATGTCCTATGCTTCTCCTCGTTTGATTGCATACTGAAATCTATATAACAAAAAACTATTACTATATCGTGTAATAATATACTGTTCATTATCAGTTTTTGTTATGCGGGTATAACTCAAAAACGATTAGCCGTAAAATGTTGAAATTTTATTTTTAGGACTGCTCTGATATCTAACTGTGCAGCTCCTCCTCTTTTGATTGCAATTTGTTGTCTATGTAACGAAAAATTTCAATTTAACGTTTATTAATACTGTGTGGGCAAACTCAAAAACGATTAGCCGTAAAATATTGAAATTTTGTATTTAGGATAATTATAACATGTTGCTGTATTTTTTTTTATTTTGATTGCGTTCTGAAGTCCATATAATAAAATATATTACTATATCGTGAAAATACTGTTCATTGACAGTTTTTGTTATGCGGACATAACTCAAAAACGACTAGCCGTTTAATGAAGAAATTTTAATTTTAGGTCTGTTATGACATCTAATTGTGTGCAGCTCCTTCTCTTTTAATTTGATGTAAATGTGAAAAATTCATTTTATATACGCTACTGTAACTAATCAAGAAACATAACAGTAATTCAATGAACATATATTATACTGTGTGGGCATAACTCAAAAATAATTAGCTTTAACTTATTGAGATTTTTATTTAAGACTATTATAACATGTTGCTGTGCTTCTCCTCTTTTGATTGCGTTCTGAAATTTATATAATAAAAAATTTTTCCATCTCGTGTAATAATATGTAGTTCATTCACAGTTTTTGTTATGCTGGTATACCTCGAAAACTATTAGCCGTAAAATGTTGAAATTCAATTTTTAGGACTGTTTTGATATCTAATTGTGTAGCTCCTTCTGTTTTGATGGTAATTTGATGTCTATATTACGAAAAAATTCAATTTAACGTTTATTAATACTGTGTGGGTATAACTCAAAAACGATTAGCCGTAAAAAATTGAAATTTTGTATTTAGGACTATTATAACATATTCCTATGCTTCTCCTCTTTTGATTGCATTCTGAACTCTATATAATAAAATATATTACTATATCGTGAAAATACTGTTCATTGACAGTTTTTGTTATGCGGACATAACTCAAAAACAATTAGCCATAAAATGTTGAAATTTTATTTTTAGGACTGTTATGACATCTAATTCTGCAGCTCTTCCTCTTTTAATTGCAATTTGATGTCTACAGTGCGAATATTCAATTTATAATAGTATGAATTAATACTGTATATATATACTGTGTGCATAACTCAAATGCGATTAGCTTTAACTTATTGAGATTTTTATTTAAGACTATTATAACATGTTGCTGTACTTCTAATCTTTTGATTGCGTTCTGAAATTTATAACAAAAAACTTTTACCATCTCGTGAAATAATATACAGTTGATACACAGTTTTTGTTATGCCGGTATAACTCAAAAACGATTAGCCGTAAAATGCTGAAACTTTATTTTTTGGACTGTTTTGACAT
>CM063499.1:31464466-31479466 GCA_032207245.1 Pardosa pseudoannulata | reverse complement strand
AGGGTAGAACACATACTTGTAGACCTAAAAGTACGGGAGGTGTTAGATTAAACAAGATGGAGGCCCTTAGGCACTTGAAACCTCGGAACCCTATCACTTAACAATTTTAAGAATATAATTTTATTGCACAAAAAGAGTAACAATAACAATAGTAACAACCTTAACATCAATAACTAACAATAGTAACAATTTTCACATAAAGTATCAGGGTAAAACACACATCTGTAGACTTAAAAGTACCGGAGGTGCTCAATTAAACAAGATGGAGGCCCTTAGGCAGTTGAAATCTCGGGACTCTGTCACCTAACAATTTTATGAATATAATTTCATTACACAGCAATTTTACTAATGTAATTTTATGCACGAAAAGAGTAACAATAATAACAGTAGCACTCTTAACATCAATAATAACTAACGTAAGTAACAATTTTCACATAGAGTATCAGGGTAGAACACATATTTGTAGGCTTGAAACTACAGGAGGTGTTAGATTAAACAAGATGGAGGCTCTTAGGCAGTTGAAATCTCGGGATCCTATCACCTAACAATTTTAGGTATATAATTTTATTACACAGCAGTTTCAGGAATGTAATTTTATTCCACAAAAATAGTAACAATAACAATAGTAACAATCTTAACATCGATAACAACTAACAACAGTAACAATTTTCCCATAGATTATCAGATTAAAACACATATTTGTAGACTTAAAAGTACCGGAGGTGTTAGATTAAACAAGATGGAGGCCCTTAGGCAGTTGAAACCTCGGAACCCTGTCACCTAACAATTTTATGAATATAATTTTATTACACAGCAGTTTAAGGAATGTAATTTTATTGCACAAAAAGAGTAACAATAACAATATTAACAATCTTAGCATCAATAACTAACAATAGTAACAATTTTCACATAGAGTATCAGAGTAGAACATATATTTGTAGATTTAAAAGTACAGGTGGTGTTAGATTAATCAAGATGTAGGCCCTTAGGCAGTTGAAACCTCGGGACCCTGTTACCTAACAATTTTATTAAATATAATTTCATTACACAGCAGTTTTACTAATGTAATTTTATTGCACAAAAAGAGTAACAATAACAATAATAACAATCTTAACATCAACAACTAACAATTGTAACAATCTTAACATCAACAGCTAACAACAGTAACAATTTTCAAATAGAGTATCAGGGTAAAATGTAGACTTGACAGTACAGGAGGTGTTAGATTAAACAAGATGGAGGCCCTTAGGCAGTTGAAATTTCGGGACCATGTCACCTAACAATTTTATGTGTATAATGTTATTACACAGCAGTTTCAGGAATGTAATTTTATTCCACAAAAATATTAACAATAGTAACAATCTTAATATCAATAATAACTAACAATAGTAACAATTTTTACGTAGGGTATCAGGGTAAAACTCATATTTGTAGACTTGAAAGTACAGGAGGTGTTAGATTAAACAAGATGGAGGCGTTTAGGCAGTTGAAACCTCGGAACCCTGTCACCTACCAATTTTATGAATATAATTTTATTACACAGCAGTTTAAGGAATGTAATTTTATTGCACAAAAGTAGTAACAATAACAATGGTAACTATCTTAACATCAATAACTAACAATAGTAACAATTTTCACATAGAGTATCAGGGTAAAACACATATCTGTAGACCTAAAAGTTCGGGAGGTTATCAATTACACAAGATACAGGCCATTAGGCAGTTGAAATCTCGGGGACTTGTTACATAATTATCTTTAAAATATAATTTTATTACATAGCAATTTTAGAAATGTAATTTTATAGCACAAAAATAGTAACAATAATAACAGTCGCAATCTAAACATCAATAATAACTAACAATACTAACAATTTTCACATAGCGTATCAGTGTAGAACACATATTTGTAAACTTGAAAGTACAGGAGTTGTTAGATTAAACAAGATGGAGGCCCTTAGGCTGTTGAAATATAGGGACCCTGTCACCTAACAATTGTATGAATGTAATTTCATCACACAGCAATTTTAGGAATGCAATTTTTTTGCACAAAAAGTGTAACAATAACAATAGTAACAATCTTAACATCAATAACTAACAGTAGTAACAATTTTCACATAGAGTATCAGGGTAAAACACATATTTGTAGACCTATAAATTCGGGAGGTGCTCAATTAAACTAGATGGAGGCCGTTAGGCAGTTGAAATCTCGGGGACCTGTCACATAATTATTTTTAAAAAATAAATTTATTACACAGCAGTTTTAGGAATGTAATTTTATAGCACAAATACACTAACAGTAATAACAGTAACAATCTTAACATCAATAATAACTAACAATAGTAACAATTTCCCCATAGAGTATCAGGGTAGAACACATATTTGTAGGCTTGAAAGTACAGGAGGTGTTAGATTAAACAAGATGGAGGCTCTTAGGCAGTTGAAATCTCGGGATCCTATCACCTAACAATTTTAGGTATATAATTTTATTACACAGCAGTTTAAGGAATGTAATTTTATTGCACAAAAAGAGTAACAATAACAATATTAACAATCTTAGCATCAATAACTAACAATAGTAACAATTTTCACATAGAGTATCAGAGTAGAACATATATTTGTAGATTTAAAAGTACAGGTGGTGTTAGATTAATCAAGATGTAGGCCCTTAGGCAGTTGAAACCTCGGGACCCTGTTACCTAACAATTTTATTAAATATAATTTCATTACACAGCAGTTTTACTAATGTAATTTTATTGCACAAAAAGAGTAACAATAACAATAATAACAATCTTAACATCAACAACTAACAATTGTAACAATCTTAACATCAACAGCTAACAATAGTAACAATTTTCAAATAGAGTATCAGGGTAAAATGTAGACTTGACAGTACAGGAGGTGTTAGATTAAACAAGATGGAGGCCCTTAGGCAGTTGAAATTTCGGGACCATGTCACCTAACAATTTTATGTGTATAATGTTATTACATAGCAGTTTCAGGAATGTAATTTTATTCTACAAAAATATTAACAATAGTAACAATCTTAATATCAGTAATAACTAACAATAGTATCAATTTTTACGTAGGGTATCAGGGTAGAACACATACTTGTAGACCTAAAAGTACGGGAGGTGTTAGATTAAACAAGATGGAGGTCCTTAGGCAGTTGAAACCCCAGGACCCTGTCACCTAACAATTTTATGAATATAATTTTATTACACATCAGTTTAAGGAATGTAATTTTATTGCACAAAAAGAGTAACAATAACAATATTAACAATCTTAACATCAATAACTAACAATAGTAACAATTTTCACATAGAGTATCAGAGTAGAACATATATTTGTAGACTTAAAAGTACAGGAGGTGGTAGATTAAACAAGATGGAGGCCCTTAGGCAGTTGAAACCTCGGGACCCTGTCACCTAACAATTTTATTAAATATAATTTCATTACACAGCAATTTTACTAATGTAATTTTATTACACGAAAAGAGTAACAATAATAACAGTAGCACTCTTAACATCAATAATAACTAACGTAAGTAACAATTTTCACATAGAGTATCAGGGTAGAACACATATTTGTAGGCTTGAAACTACAGGAGGTGTTAGATTAAACAAGATGGAGGCTCTTAGGCAGTTGAAATCTCGGGATCCTATCACCTAACAATTTTAGGTATATAATTTTATTACACAGCAGTTTCAGGAATGTAATTTTATTCCACAAAAATAGTAACAATAACAATAGTAACAATCTTAACATCGATAACAACTAACAACAGTAACAATTTTCCCATAGATTATCAGATTAAAACACATATTTGTAGACTTAAAAGTACCGGAGGTGTTAGATTAAACAAGATGGAGGCCCTTAGGCAGTTGAAATCTCGGGACCCTGTCACCTAACAATTTTATGAATATAATCTTATTACACAGCAGTTTAAGGAATGTAATTTTATTCCACAAAAATAGTAACAATAACAATATTAACAATCTTAACATCAATAATAACTAACAATAGTAACAATTTTCCCATAGAGTGTCAGGGTAGAACGGATATTTGTAGATCTAAAAGTACTAGAGGTGCTGGAGATGGAAGCCCTTAGGTAGTTGAAATCTAAGGGTACTGTAACATAATTATTTTTAACACTCCGACTGCCACGGTTTCAGTATACCTAAAACGGCCGTGAACGGTCATTTTGATCGGTCTTTCAAAAAATTAAAAAATATTTTTTAAACTAAAATAATATTAAAAATACCTTTTCAGGAAATAAGTTTAACCCCTTCCCGGTTTTTCGAAATGTACCATCCTGACTCATCCCGAGTGTAGTTCGAGCACTGTGAAATTTTACACTGTGCAATCAGTCTTTCCCGAATTACCTCACATATGCTTTTTATGGTTTCAAATGCTTTTCTTTACTTTTCTGGCTACTAGATTATTTGCTGCTCAAAGAGAAACAGCAGAGGGATGAAGGTAAATAGAGAAACAAGGTTCTACTGTCCAGATTGCGATTTTGGACTCTGTGCAGTACCTTGTTTCTGATTGCATCATACACAATCATATTTTAATTAAAGATTTCATAAATATTTATGTAAATGGAAAGGATTTAAATAAAATTTAATTCAAGATAAAAGCTAGGTATTCTGAGCTTAATATTTATAGTTAGTGTGAATTGAGTCCAAAGTCTAAAGATTTCTGACGCACAAAAAGCCAACTATACGGGTAAATTACTCATTTATTTAAACTGATTTTTTTACATTAATATTTAGGAAATTTTGATTGCGAATGATGGTATTATGTTTGAAAAAGCTATGTATGTATGAAAATAAGCATAAAAAATTGACATTTTTTGACCCATAAAACCCGAAATAAAATGAACCTGGAAGGGGTTAATGAGAAATTATAAAAGAAAAGTACATTTTAAAAAGGAATTTCAAGAAAATAAAACTTTTTACATTTTTTACTTTTCATAGCGAATCTTGACGATATTGCCTGATACATTTGAATTTTGATGCAATGTAGCAAAAGAACATTTTTTTTTTACTTTTTGCACTGATATAGTTTAAAGTAATACCTTCATGTGAAATTATTTTTCTAGAGTAAAGCTCATCTTCTGCTTTCTTGAAGTTATATGGCAACTCTTTTTTTTCTTTTTGCTTTGTTTATGATGCCCTCCAAACTCAGACTATTTTGCTTCAAACTTTTTGCCAGATTCAATGTATAAAAATTGTCATTCGTCACATTCCTTCCACTGTTATAAAAGGGTTCCATCAAGCGATACACTGCATGTTCTCCAAGTGTTACATAAACTATTGGAGAAATTCTTCCATTTCTAAGTATAGGAAACCATACAGAACACTCTATGTTGATAAATCAACGGCTAACCAAAAATTTATCCTAATTTTTCAAGCTTTTGCGGCATATACGGAATAAACTTGTACCTTGCTTTCGTTGAAATAATCGTTCATGCTTAATAATGGTTTCACCAGGATTATAACAAAAAAAAAAAAATTTCATCATTTAATAAAATTGTTTCATACTTCAGAAACCAGAGAGAATCTGTCATGTAGAAACCTTTGAGGTCTACTCGATTTGACATCAAATCGCAAATATCGCACAGAATCTTTAAATATCGTTCGTGATATAGTTTCGTTAAAATATCTGCCTCCCAATTTTTTAGACCACAATAATCGAAAGGCCTTTTACACTTAAATAGATTAAATATGGAATATCAGTCAAAGAGCTACCTCTGTACTTCGTGCTTGAAAGCACCTGGCAGAAAATCGATATGTAAATATGGAAAAAAAATACAATTTCTAAGACAATAAATTTTTTGAAGAGCAAATTATGGGTAAAAAGAAAAAAAAAGTAAAATATGGAAATATCCAAGAAGATGCGAAGATGAAAAGAGTTAAATATATTAAATATGGAACATCAGTGTACTTTGTATGTGAAAAAGACTTACGTTTGAAATATTTTAATACATTTAACCAAACTTTTTAAAAAAATTCGGTAAGATGTATTTCTTTCTTCATAAACACCTGGCAGGAAATCGGCATTTAAACATGCAAAAAGTAAAAATACAATCACTTAGACAATAAATTATTTAAAGATCAAATTATCGGTGGAAAATAAAAATGAAATAAGGTATGATAGTATCCAAGAAGATGGACAGGCCAAACAAGATAGATTAAATATGGAGCATATAAGAAGCACCCCTGTACTTCGTACTTGCGAGAAAATCAATATGGAAATATGAAAAAAAAAATTCTCATAGACAATAAATTTTTCGAACTGCAAATTGTCGGTAAAACGAAAAAAGTAAAATATGGAAGTATCTAAGAAGATGCGCAGATGAAACGGGTTAAATATATTGAATATGGAGCATCTGTGTACTTTGTATGTGAAAAAGATTTATGTTTGAAATATTTTAATACATTTGTTCAAACATTTAAAAAAAAACGATAAGCTGTATTTCTTGCTTTATAAATATCTGGCAGTAAATCCGTATTTAAACATGCAAAAAGAAAAAATACAATCCCTTAGACAGTAAATTATTTGAAGATCAAATTATCGGTAGAAAATAAAATAGAAATAAGGCATGACAGAATCCAAGATGATGGAGTTCAAACAAGTTAAATAGATTAAATATGGAATATCAGTCAAAGAGCTACCTCTGTACTTCGTGCTTGAAAGCACCTGGCAGAAAATCAATATGTAAATATGGAAAAAAAATACAATTTCATAGACAATAAACTTTTTGAAGAGTAAATTATCGGTAAAAATAAAAAATAAAATATGGAAATTTCCAAGAAGATGCTCAGATGAAATGAGTAAAATATATTAAATATGGAACATCAGTGTACTTTGTATGTGGAAAAGATTTATGGTTTGAAATATTTTAATACATTTGACCAAACTTTTTAAAAAAAATCGATAAGATGTATTTCTTCTTCCATAAACACCTGGCATGCAATTGGCATTTAAACATGCAAAAAGAAAAAATACAATCCCTTAGACAGTAAATTATTCGAAGATCAAATTATCGATAGAAAATAAAAATGAAATAAGGCATGACAGAATCCAAGATGATGCACATGTTAAACAAGTTAAATAGATTAAATATGGAACACCACTCAAAGAGCTACCCCTGTACTTCGTACGTGAAAGCACCTGGCAGAAAATCAATATGTAAATATGCAACAAAACATACAATATATTAGACAATAAACTTTTTGAAGAGTAAATTATCGGTAAAAATAAAAAATAAAATATGGAAATTTCCAAGAAGATGCTCAGATGAAATGAGTAAAATATATTAAATATGGAACATCAGTGTACTTTGCATGTGAAAAAGATTTATTTTTGAAATATTTTAATACATTCCACCAATCTTTTTTAAAAAATTTCGATAAGATGTATTTCTTACTTTATAAGTACCTGGCAGGAAATCGACATTTAAACATGCAAAAAGAAAAAATACTATCCCTTAGACAGTAAATTACTTGAAGATCAAATTATCGGTAGAAAATAAAAATAAAATAAGGTATGATAGTATCCAAGAAGATGGACAGACCAAACAAGATAAATATATTAAATATGGAGTATATAAGAGGTACCCCTGTACTTCGTACGTGAAAGCACCTGAGGAAAAATCGATATGGAAATATGCAAAAAAAAAATACAATCTCATAGACAAATTTTTCGAAGCGCAAATTGTCGGTAAAAAGAAAAAAGTAAAATATGGAAGTATACAAAAAGACGCTCAGATGAAACGAGTTAAATATACTAAATATGGAACATCAGTGTACTTTGCATGTGAAAAAGATTTATGTTTGAAATATTTTAATATATTTGACCAAACTTAAAAAAAAAAAATTCGATAAGATTTATTTCTTCTTCCATAAACACCTGGCAGGAAATCGGTATTTAAACATGCAAAAAGTAAAAATACAATCACTTAGATAGTAAATTATTTGATCAAATTATCGGTAGAAAATAAAAATGAAATAAGGCATGACAGAATCCAAGAAGATGCTCAGTTCAAACAAGTTAAATAGATTAAATATGGAACATCAAAGAACTACCTCTGTACTTCGTACGTGAAAGCACCTGGCAGAAAATCGATATGTAAATAGGGAAAAAAATACAATTTCTAAGACAATAAATTTTTCTAAGAGCAAATTATGGGTAAAAAGAAAAAAAATAAAATATCTAAATATCCAAGAAGATGCGCAGATGAAACGGGTTAAATATATTAAATATGGAACATCAGTGTACTTTGTATGTGAAAAAAACCTAAGTTTGAAATATTTTAATACATTTGACCAAACTTTTAAAAAAATTCGATAAGATGTATTTCCTTTTCCATAAACACCTGGCAGGAAATCGGCATTTTAACATGCAAAAAATACAAATACAATCGCTTAGACAATAAATTATTTGAAGAGCAAATTATCGGTTAGAAAAAAGTAAAATATGAAAATATCCAAGATGCGCAGATGAGAGATGAATGACAAGTTAAATAGATTAAATACGGAACATCAGTCAAGGTTA
This sequence comes from Pardosa pseudoannulata, assembly GCA_032207245.1. Classification (NCBI taxonomy): domain Eukaryota; kingdom Metazoa; phylum Arthropoda; class Arachnida; order Araneae; family Lycosidae; genus Pardosa; species Pardosa pseudoannulata. The sequence goes on along the minus strand of CM063499.1, from coordinate 31,470,908 downwards.
CAGCAGTTTTGAGTTAAGAGGAAAACCAAGGAGCTTCATTTTTTCCTTTTTCTTTTTATTTCTAAGTATATTCTGAAGTGTTAGATTTATATCCCGAACGTGAAGTGCCTGCCGCTGGCTCAAAATTGCTCACGCGTCTGAAACCACCAAGAAACCAGTTTGGCACTATGTATTCAATGAAACAAGTCATTATATTTTGAATAATGAAAGAAAAGCAAGTATAATTATTTGAAATGAATATGATTTCACGATCTTCTTGAAGGCAGCTAATTGTTTATTGCGGGGAAATCATTTCTGAAACGGGGAAAGAAATGAATAGCTTTTTCTTTTTCCACTTCAAATTAAAATATAATATCCATCGCTGTTAAGAAAGATGATTAGTCATCCGTATGCTTTTTATCAAATTAATAAACACATTTGAGGCAGTAATTATTCGCTGTTTGGACAGCCGTAATTGTAGGTTCTGACAGCTGAATACTTTCTTTTAGTTTGTTTAAATATCTTTGTTTAAAATTATTGTACGTCATACAGAGAGATGGAAAGGTATGATGATAGATGCAAAATATCCACAGTTGGGATCTAGAATTACGCTGGTGTTAAGTTTCATTAATTGGGTGTAGTATGACAGGCCTCCATGTAGTGCACCCTAGGTACTTCTAAATCTGTCAAAGCTTTGTTTCACTTCTTTTCCTCTGTTATTTTTTGTGCAATTATGTTATGTGGTTTGGACAGAGACTGGGATCTATGCCTTAAAGTAAATCCTGAACAGTTAGACATAAAATAACAACAATTGGATTTGAGATTTAGCAGTAAATTGCATTTTATAATAAGCAAATCTTAAATTTTTGTACGTCATGTAGAAAGGTGGAAAAATACGACGGTAGATAAAAAATATCCACAGTTGGTATCTAGAATTACGCTGGTGTTACGTTTCATTAATGAGGTGTAGTATGACAGGCCTCCATGTAGTGCACCCTGGGTAACTCTAAATCTGTCACAGCGTTGACTCTCTTCTTTTCATCTTTTATTTTTCTTGCAACTTTGCTATGTAGTTTGGACAAAGACTGGGATCTATGCCTTAAAGTACATCTCGAACAGTTAGACATAAAATAAAAACAATTGAATTTGAGATTTAGCAGTAAATTGCATTTTGTAATAAGATAATCTCAAATAGAAAATCTACATTAGAAGAATTTAGCTTAGTCTGCATTTTATTTGTTAAATATCTTTTTCTAAAATTTTTCTACGTCATACAGAAAGGTGGAAAGATATGATGGTAGATGCTACAGATCCTTAGTGAGCGATCTGGAATTACGCTGGTGTTAAATTTCATTAATGAAGTGTAGTACGACAGGCTTCCCTGTAGTGCACCCTGGGTAACTCTAAATCTGTCACAGCGTTGACTCTCTTCTTTTCATCTTTTATTTTTCTTGCAACTATGTTCTATAGTTTGAACAGAGACTGGGATCTACGCCTTAACTCCTTAATGCACAGTTTTTTCTTTAAGACCGGCCAAAAAATCTCATGTAAATGATAAATATCAATAAAACGATTGGTTTTTTTTCTTTCATTTTGTTATTTTTAATGCTCGATTGCAATCGAGTGTGAAAAATAGTAGCAACATAAAATACAACGCCACAAGAATTATCTCGAGTGTGCACAGTTTAGCCAGTTTAGCGAGCTCGAGTTAACTCGAGCGTGCACGTTAAGGGGTTTAAAATAGATCCCGAACAGTTACAGAGATAAAATAACAACAGTTTGAATTTAAGATTTAGCAATAAATTACATTTTATAGTAAGCAAATCTTAAATTTTTGAATGTCATACAGAAAGGTGGAAAGATATGATGGTAGATGCTGGGGTGTAGTATACTACTACTCCCCGTAGTGCACCCTGGGTAAATCTAAATCTGTCACAGCTTTGGTTCGCTTCTTTTCTTCTTTTATTTTTCGTGCAACTATGTTCTATAGTTTGAACAGAGACTGGGATCTACGCCTTAACTCCTTAATGCACAGTTTTTTCTTTAAGACCGGCCAAAAAATCTCATGTAAATGATAAATATCAATAAAACGATTGGTTTTTTTTTTCTTTCATTTTGTTATTTTTAATGCTCGATTGCAATCGAGTGTGAAAAATAGTAGCAACATAAAATACAACGCCACAAGAATTATCTCGAGTGTGCACAGTTTAGCCAGTTTAGCGAGCTCGAGTTAACTCGAGCGTGCACGTTAAGGGGTTAAAATAGATCCCGAACAGTTACAGAGATAAAATAACAACAGTTGAATTTAAGATTTAGCAATAAATTACATTTTATAGTAAGCAAATCTTAAATTTTTGAATGTCATACAGAAAGGTGGAAAGATATGATGGTAGATGCTGGGGTGTAGTATACTACTACTCCCCGTAGTGTACTCTGGGTAACTCTAAATCTGTCATAGCTTTGATTCGCTTCTTTTCGTCTTTTATTTATTTATTTTTTGCAATTATGTTATCTGGTTTGAACAGAGACTCGGATCTAAGCCTTAGTGTAGATCCCAAATAGTTACAGACATAAAATAACAACAATGGAATTTGAGATTTAGCAGTAAATTGCATTTTATAGTACGAGAATTTTAAATGTGGGAACATCATGAAGAAAAGTCGAAAGGTATGATGGTAGATGCAAAAGATCCTCAGTAAGAATCTAGAATTATGCTGGTGTTAAGTTTCATTAATGTGGTATACTATGCTAGGCCACCACGTACTGCACCCTGGGTAACTCTAAATCTCTCACAGCACTAATTCACTTTTTTTCGTCTTTTATTTTTCGTGCAATTATGTTATGTGGATTGGACAGAGACTGTGTACTACGTCTTAGAATCCATTCCAAACAGTTACATACATACAATGACAACAATTCAATTTGAGATTTAGCAGTAAATTGCATTTTATAGTACGAGAATTTTAAATGTGGGAACATCATGAAGAAAAGTCGAAAGGTATGATGGTAGATGCAAAAGATCCTCAGTAAGAATCTAGAATTATGCTGGTGTTAAGTTTCATTAATGTGATATACTATGCTAGGCCACCACGTACTGCACCCTGGGTAACTCTAAATCTCTCACAGCACTAATTCACTTTTTTTCGTCTTTTATTTTTCGTGCAATTATGTTATGTGGATTGGACAGAGACTGTGTACTACGTCTTAGAATCCATTCCAAACAGTTACATACATACAATGACAACAATTCAATTTGAGATTTAGCAGTAAATTGCATTTTATAGTACGAGAATTTTAAATGTGGGAACATCATGAAGAAAAGTCGAAAGGTATGATGGTAGATGCAAAAGATCCTCAGTAAGAATCTAGAATTATGCTGGTGTTAAGTTTCATTAATGTGGTATACTATGCTAGGCCACCACGTATTGCACCCTGGGTAACTCTAAATCTCTCACAGCACTAATTCACTTTTTTTCGTCTTTTATTTTTCGTGCAATTATGTTATGTGGATTGGACAGAGACTGTGTACTACGTCTTAGAATCCATTCCAAACAGTTACATACATACAATGACAACAATTCAATTTGAGATTTAGCAGTAAATTGCATTTTATAGTACGAGAATTTTAAATGTGGGAACATCATGAAGAAAAGTCGAAAGGTATGATGGTAGATGCAAAAGATCCTCAGTAAGAATCTAGAATTATGCTGGTGTTAAGTTTCATTAATGTGGTATACTATGCTAGGCCACCACGTATTGCACCCTGGGTAACTCTAAATCTCTCACAGCACTAATTCACTTTTTTTCGTCTTTTATTTTTCGTGCAATTATGTTATGTGGATTGGACAGAGACTGTGTACTACGTCTTAGAATCCATTCCAAAACAGTTACATACATACAATGACAACAATCGAATTTGAGATTTAGCAGTAAATTGCATTTTATAGTACGAGAATTTTAAATGTGGGAACATCATGAAGAAAAGTCGAAAGGTATGATGGTAGATGCAAAAGATCCTCAGTAAGAATCTAGAATTATGCTGGTGTTAAGTTTCATTAATGTGGTATACTATGCTAGGCCACCACGTATTGCACCCTGGGTAACTCTAAATCTCTCACAGCACTAATTCACTTTTTTTCGTCTTTTATTTTTCGTGCAATTATGTTATGTGGATTGGACAGAGACTGTGTACTACGTCTTAGAATCCATTCCAAACAGTTACATACATACAATGACAACAATTCAATTTGAGATTTAGCAGTAAATTGCATTTTATAGTACGAGAATTTTAAATGTGGGAACATCATGAAGAAAAGTCGAAAGGTATGATGGTAGATGCAAAAGATCCTCAGTAAGAATCTAGAATTATGCTGGTGTTAAGTTTCATTAATGTGGTATACTATGCTAGACCACCACGTACTGCACCCTGGGTAACTCTAAATCTCTCACAGCACTAATTCACTTTTTTTCGTCTTTTATTTTTCGTGCAATTATGTTATGTGGATTGGACAGAGACTGTGTACTACGTCTTAGAATCCATTCCAAACAGTTACATACATACAATGACAACAATTCAATTTGAGATTTAGCAGTAAATTGCATTTTATAGTACGAGAATTTTAAATGTGGGAACATCATGAAGAAAAGTCGAAAGGTATGATGGTAGATGCAAAAGATCCTCAGTAAGAATCTAGAATTATGCTGGTGTTAAGTTTCATTAATGTGGTATACTATGCTAGGCCACCACGTATTGCACCCTGGGTAACTCTAAATCTCTCACAGCACTAATTCACTTTTTTTCGTCTTTTATTTTTCGTGCAATTATGTTATGTGGATTGGACAGAGACTGTGTACTACGTCTTAGAATCCATTCCAAACAGTTACATACATACAATGACAACAATTCAATTTGAGATTTAGCAGTAAATTGCATTTTATAGTACGAGAATTTTAAACGTGGGAACATCATGAAGAAAAGTCGAAAGGTATGATGGTAGATGCAAAAGATCCTCAGTAAGAATCTAGAATTATGCTGGTGTTAAGTTTCATTAATGTGGTATACTATGCTAGGCCACCACGTATTGCACCCTGGGTAACTCTAAATCTCTCACAGCACTAATTCACTTTTTTTCGTCTTTTATTTTTCGTGCAATTATGTTATGTGGATTGGACAGAGACTGTGTACTACGTCTTAGAATCCATTCCAAACAGTTACATACATACAATGACAACAATTCAATTTGAGATTTAGCAGTAAATTGCATTTTATAGTACGAGAATTTTAAATGTGGGAACATCATGAAGAAAAGTCGAAAGGTATGATGGTAGATGCAAAAGATCCTCAGTAATAATCTAGAATTATGCTGGTGTTAAGTTTCATTAATGTGGTATACTATGCTAGACCACCACGTACTGCACCCTGGGTAACTCTAAATCTCTCACAGCACTAATTCACTTTTTTTCGTCTTTTATTTTTCGTGCAATTATGTTATGTGGATTGGACAGAGACTGTGTACTACGTCTTAGAATCCATTCCAAACAGTTACATACATACAATGACAACAATTCAATTTGAGATTTAGCAGTAAATTGCATTTTATAGTACGAGAATTTTAAATGTGGGAACATCATGAAGAAAAGTCGAAAGGTATGATGGTAGATGCAAAAGATCCTCAGTAAGAATCTAGAATTATGCTGGTGTTAAGTTTCATTAATGTGGTATACTATGCTAGGCCACCACGTACTGCACCCTGGGTAACTCTAAATCTCTCACAGCACTAATTCACTTTTTTTCGTCTTTTATTTTTCGTGCAATTATGTTATGTGGATTGGACAGAGACTGTGTACTACGTCTTAGAATCCATTCCAAACAGTTACATACATACAATGACAACAATTCAATTTGAGATTTAGCAGTAAATTGCATTTTATAGTAAGCAAATCTTAAATTTTTGTACGTCATGCAGAAAGGTGGAATGATTTGACTGTAGATGCAAAAAGTCCTGACTAGGTATCTAGAATTACGCCGTGTTAAGCTTCATTATTGGGATGTAGTATAACAGGCCTCACCTTACTGCACCCTGGGTGATTCTAAATCTGTCGTAGCGTTGATTCGCTTTTTTTCTGTTTTATTTTGCGTGCATCTGTGTAATGTGGTTTGGGCTGAGACTAAGAACTACGTGTTACAGTCGATTCTGAACAGTTTCAGGCACAAAATGACAACAATTGAATTTGAGATTTAGCAGTAAATTACATTTTATATCAGCAAATCTTAAACAGAAAATCTACATTAGAAGATTCGACAACACAACTGATTTGATATCTTTCGGTAAAAAGCAAATGGGAATTGTGCTGTAAAATGCTGGTTTTTTTAAGGCTAAATTGTCCGTCGTGATGTATATAATTATCATCTTCAAGAAATCTGCAAGAACACCTACATATGACAATCTATTACTTTCTATTA
>CM063499.1:31441966-31449466 GCA_032207245.1 Pardosa pseudoannulata | reverse complement strand
CAAAATTTCTAAAAATGCATCAAAATTTGAAAAAAAATCTAAAAAGTATCACGGTTAATGTTATCAATCTCTTATTGTTATAGAAATCACTTGGTCCGGATTTTCTCTGTTCATTTGTATGTTAAAAGTATCGCTTTATGTAATCGTTACATTGGTTAATGTTACCACTTTCCGAACCTCATTTTAACTGGCAAAGGAATATTCACAATATATTCAGAAGGAACCCATTCTTTTCTTTTCTTTCGCTGCTGTTTGATTTTCCAAGAGTTCTTCCTCATCCACCTAGGAAAATGGGGAATGAACAAAGGAGTGAAGTATTACAGGTTCCTGGAATTTTTCAGAAATACGCACACCCTGCTGGTGGTCAATAGTTGTCAGATAAGCAGAAGGCAGCACATTCTTATAGGAACTTAGAGAGTGTTCACATTTTGTGCCTTAATTTTGAGAAAAAATTACGAGAAATCTCGAGAAAGGATAGAAAATCCTTCGTATATGAACTCTGAAGAGTTCGAGTCATGGGTGAAAGTAGATCAAAACATTCCAGTAGCTCCCACATTAACAAAATCTGAAGTCTGTCCAATGTTCAACGGAACGATGGCCGAATGGTAGAGCTCTGCTCTTCGGAACCAGAGTTCGCGGGTTCGAATCCCGCTGATGGCATGGATGTTCGTAGCCTTTCGGAGTCGGCTTTAAACAGTAAGTCCCGGTCTCATTAGCCCTCGTGTGCAAAACAGTAGATCGTAGTGCTCCAAACCAAACCTACAACCTGTCCAGTTGTCATAGGAAAACAGACGATTGATGAAACTGATGAATCAGATGAAAAATCTCTTGACACTCAGCCACTCCTTACAAGTGCTGAAATGAGAAATGCATTGAAAGTGTTGAAACATGGAGTACAACACCGCTCCAATGACTTTAAAAAACATTATGATTACCAACAATTTATCAATGAGCTTCTTTGAAAAAAGTGTAGACAGCCAACATTTGATAAATTTTTTTGGTTATGTGTACAATTCTTATGTTTTAAAATAATTTAGTACGTGTGAATTAAAGGGGGGGATAAATTTATCAAATTTTGCATATCGTTTATTGTTATCTCTCGGTTATTGTTATCAAAATTACTGTGACTCAAACTGACCACATTAAGCTGAGTTTACTGTATTTTTATTTAATATCAATAATATCTATACAAAATATGAAGATTCCAAAATTTATAATCTCTCAAAAATATATTATTTTTTTCATTTTTAAAGAATGATTTGGGAAAATGTAAGTAATCTATGATTTTATCTCTCAGTATTTTTCTAATTTTTGGTAAATTAGGGAAAAATAATGCTTATTCCAAAAATTACTGGAAATTATCAGATTTTGAAAAAAAAATTAAAAATAAGTTATTTAAAATAAGTTATGCTTAACTGGTAGGAATAATAATTAAGCAAAATAAGGATATTCATAAATTCCAAAATTTATACTCTCATAAAATATATTAATTGTTCATTTTTAAAGAATGATTTATGAAAATGCACGCAATCTATGAATTTATGACTTAGCTTGTGTCTTTACTTTCCTTTCTTGGAATTTCCGAGAAATCCCGGGAACATAACACTCATTTCCAAAATATTTGGAAATGCTTCAAAATTTAAAAAAAAATCTAAAAGTTAGTTATTTTTTAATAATTAACTTTTAGATTTTTCAATAATAACACAAAAAATAAGTATATGGATAAATTTAAAAAATTATACTCTTTTATAAACTAAGCTACAAATTATTTATTTTCCAACGAAGCAGGTAATACAGACAAGTTACAAATTATATTAATTATTCACTCTTAAAAAAGGATTTAGAAAAAATGTAAATAATCTATGATTTTATCTCTCAGCATGTTTCTAAATATTTTCCCAGAAATTTCTGGGAAATCGCGGAAACATAATACTCATTCCCAAAATTCCTGAAAATTATCAAATTTTGAAAAAAAAAATCTAAAAATGAGTTATTTTTAATTGATATCAACAATAATTACACAAAATAAGAATATTCATAAATTCCAAAATTTATACTCTCATAAAATAAATTAATTGTTCATTTTTAAAGAATGATTTAGGAAAATGCACTCAATCTGTGATTTTATGACTTAGCTTGTTTCTTCACTTTTCTTTCTTGGAATTTCCATGAAATCCCGGGAACATAACACTCATTTCCAAAATATTTGTGAATGCTTCAAAATTTAAAAAAAAATCTAAAAGTTTGTTATTTTTTATTGTTATCAATAATAACAACACAAAAAATAAGTATATGGATAAATTTAAAAAAGTATACTCTTTTATAAACTAAGCTACAAATTATATTAATTATTCATTTTTAAAGAATGATTTATAAAAAATATAAGCAATCTATGTTTTTATCACTCAGCATGTTTCTAATCATTTTCCCAGAAATTTCTGGGAAATCACGGAAACATAATATTCATTCCCAAAATTCCTGAAAATTATCAAATTTTGAAAAAAATCTAAAAAGGATTTATTTTTAACTGATATCAATAATAATTACTAAAAATAAGGATATTCATAGCTTATTCTTACCTTATTTCTTCACTTTTCTTTCTTGGAATTTCCGAGAAATCCTGGGAGCATAACACTCATTTCCAAAATTTTTCAAAGTACTTGAAAATTCAAAAAAAAAAAAAAAAAAATCTAAAAATTAGTTATTTTTATTGATATTAATATTAACAACACAAAATGAGAATGTGGATAAATTATAAAGGTTATACCCTTTTATAAACGGAGCTACAAAATATATTAATTATTCACTTTTAAAGAATGATTTAGAAAAATATAAGTAATCTATGATTTTATCTTTCAGCATGTTTCTAAATATTTCTAAAACATTTTTGGGAAATCACGGAAAAATAATGCTTATTCCAAAAATTCCTGAAAATTATCAAATTTTGAAAAAAAAATTAAAATTAGTTATTTTTAACTAATACGAATCATAATTCCACAAAATAAGGATATTCATAAATTCCAAAAATTATACTCTTATAAAATATATTAATTGTCCATTTTTAAAGACTGATTTAAGAAATTATACGCAATCCATGATTTTATGACTTAGCTTGTTTTTTCATTTTTCTTTTTCCGAATTTCGGGAAATCCCGGGAACATAACACTCATTCCCAAAATTTTTGGGAATGATTGAAAAAAAAATCTAAAATTTAGTTATGTTTTATTGATATCATTAACAACAACACAAAATAAGTATATTAATAAATTTAAAAATTTATACCCTTTTATAAACTGAGCTACAAAATATATTAATTATTAATTTTTAAAGAATGATTTAGAAAAATATAAGTAAACTATAATTTTATCTCTCAACATGTTTCTAAATATTTTCCCGAAAATTTCTGGGAAATCGCGAGAACATAATGCTTATTCCGAAAGTTCCTAAAAATTATCAGATTTGGAAAAAATCTAAAAGTTGGTTATTTTTAAATGATATCAATAATAATTACACAAAATAAGAATATTCATAAATTCTGAAATTTATACTCTCATAAAATAAATTAATTGTTCATATTTAAAGAATGATTTAGGAAAATGCACGCAATCTGTGATTTTATGACTTAGCTTGTTTCTTCACTTTTCTTTCTTGGAATTTCCGAGAAATCCCGGACACATAACACTCATTTCCATAATATTTGGGAACTCTTCAAAATTAAAAAAAAACTCTAAAAGTTACTTATTTTTTATTGATATCAATAATAACAACACAAAAAATAAGTATATGGATAAATTAAAAAAATTATACTCTTTTATAAACTAAGCTACAAATTATTTATTTTCCAACGAAGCAGGTAATACAGACAAGTTACAAATTATATTAATTATTCACTCTTAAAAAAGGATTTAGAAAAAATGTAAATAATCTATGATTTTATCTCTCAGCATGTTTCTAAATATTTCTAAAACATTTTTGGGAAATCATGGAAAAATAATGCTCATTCCAAAAATTCCTGAAAATTATCAAATTTTGAAAAAAAAATTAAAATTAGTTATTTTTAACTAATACGAATCATAATTACACAAAATAAGAATATTCATAAATTCCAAAATTTATACTCTCATAAAATAAATTAATTGTTCATTTTTAAAGAATGATTTAGGGAAATACACACAATCTGTGATTTTATAACTTAGCTTGTTTCTTCCCTTTTCTTTCTTGGAATTTCCGAGAAATCCCGGGAACATAACACTCATTTCCAAAATATTTGGGAATGATTGAAAATTAAAAAAAAAAAGAAATCTAAAAATTAGTTAAAATCTAAAAATTAGTTTATTAATATTAATATTAACAACACAAAATGAGAATGTGGATAAATTATAAAGGTTATACCCTTTTATAAACGGAGCTAAAAAATATATTAATTATTCACTTTTAAAGAATGATTTAGAAAAATATAAGTAATCTATGATTTTATCCTTCAGGATGTTTCTAAATATTTCTAAGAAATTTTTGGGAAATCACGGAAAAATGGCCTACTCCAAAAATTCCTGAAAATTTTTCAGATTTTGAAAAAAATTAAAATTAGTTATTTTTAACTAATACGAATAATAATTACACAAAATAATTATATTCATAAATTCCAAAAATTATACTCTCATAAAATATATTAATTGTCCATTTTTAAAGACTGATTTAGGAAATTATACTCAATCTATGATTTTATGACTTAGTTTGTTTTTTCATTTTTCTTTTTCCGAATTTCGGAAAATCCCGGGAAAATAACACTCATTCCCAAAATTTTTGGCAATGATTGAAAAAAAAATTTAAAATTTAGTTATGTTTTATTGATATCAATAACAACAACACAAAATAAGTATATTGATAAATTTAAAAAGTTATATCCTTTTATAAACTGAGCTACAAATTATATTAATTATTAACTTTTAAAGAATGATGTAGAAAAATATAAGTAAACTATAATTTTATCTCTCAACATGTTTCTAAATATTTTCCCGAGAATTCCTGGGAAATCGCGAGAACATAATGCTTATTCCGAAACACCCTAAAAATTATCAGATTTTGAAAAAATCTAAAAATTGGTTATTTTTAAATGATATCAATAATAATTAAACAAAATAAGAATATTTATAAATTCCAAAATTTATACTCTCATAAAATAAATTAATTGTTCATTTTTAAAGAATGATTTAGGAAAATACACGCAATCTGTGATTTTATGACTTAGCTTGTTTCTTCATTTTCCTTTCTTGGAATTTCTAGGAAATTCCGGGAACATAACACTCATTTCAAAAATTTTTGATAATGATTGAAAATTGAAAAAAAAAAAAATCTAAAAATTAGTTATTTTTATTGATATTTATATTAACAACACAAAATGAGAATGTGGATAAATTAAAAAGATTATACCCTTTTATAAACAAAATATATTAATTATTCACTTTTAAAGAATGATTTAGAAAAATATAAGTAATCTATGATTTTATCTTTCAGCATGTTTCTAAATATTTCTAAAACATTTTTGGGAAATCACGGAAAAATAATGCTCATTCCAAAAATTCCTGAAAATTATCAAATTTTGAAAAAAAAATTAAAATTAGTTATTTTTAAATGATATCAATAATTCCACAAAATAAGAATATTCATAAATTCCAAAAATTTATACTCTCATAAAATAAAGTAATTGTTCATTTTTAAAGAATGATTTAAGAAAATGCACACAATCTATGATTTTATGACTTAGCTTGTGTCTTCATTTTTTCTTTCTTGGAATTTCCGAGAAATCCCGGGAACATAAAACACTCATTTCCAAAATTTTTGGAATGCTTCAAAAATAAAAAAAAAGTCTAAAATTTAGTTATGTTTTATTGATATCATTAACAACAACACAATAAAAGTATATTAATAAATTTAAAAAATTATACCCTTTTATAAACTGAGCTACAAAATATATTAATTATTAATTTTTAAAGAATGATTTAGAAAAATATAAGTAAACTATAATTTTATCTCTCAACATGTTTCTAAATATTTTCCTGAAAATTTCTGGGAAATCGCGAGAACATAGTGCTTATTCCGAAAGATCCTAAAAATTATCAGATTTTGAAAAAATCTAAAAGTTGGTTATTTTTAAATGATATCAATAATAATTACACAAAATAAGAATATTCATAAATTCCAAAATTTATACTCTCATAAAATAAATTAATTGTTCATTTTTAAAGAATGATTTAGGAAAATGCACGCAATCTATGATTTTATGACTTATCTTGTTACTTCACTTTTCTTTCTTGGATTTTCCGAGAAATCCCGGGAGCATAATACTCATTTCCAAAATATTTGGGAATGCTTCAAAATTTAAAAAAAAATCCAAAAGGTAGTTATTTTTTATTGATATCAATAATAACAACACAAAATAAGTATATGGATAAATTTAAAAAGTTATACTCTTTTGAAAACTGAGCTACAAATTATATATTTTTCAATTTCAGCAGGCGATACAGACAAGCTACAAATTCTATTAATTATTCTTTTTTAAAGAAGGATTTAGAAAAAAATAAGTAACCTATGATTTTTTCTCTCAGCGTGTTTCTAAATACTTTCCCAGAAATTTATGGGAAATCGCGGAAACATAATACTCATTCCCCAAATTCCTGAAAATTATCAAATTTTTAAAAAAATTTAAAAATGTGTTATTTTTCAACTGGTAGCAATAATAATTACAGAAAATAAGAATATTCATGAATTACAAAATTTATACTCTCATAAAATATATTAATTGTTCATTTTTAAAGAATGATGTAGGAAAAAAATACGCAATCTATGATTTAATCACTTAGCATGTTTCTTCATTTTCCTTTCTTAGAATTTCCGGGAAATCCTGGGATCGTAACACTCATTTCCAAAAATTTTAGGAGTGTTCGATAATATAAAAGAAAGGAATAAAAAAATTAGTTGTTTTCTATTGATATCAATAATCACAACACAAAATAAGTATATGGATAAATTAAAAAAATTATACTCTTGTATAAACAGAGCTACAAATTATTTTTTTTCCAACCCAACAGTTGATACAAGATAAAAATTATATTAATTATTTGTTTTTAAGGAAGGATTCAGAAAAAAATACAAGTAATCTATAATTATATCTCTCAATATGTTTCTAATTTTCCTAAAATGTGTTCAAGGAAAAGTGAAATCAGTTACTGAAGTAAACATCTTCTTCCTATAAAAATAAAGATTTAAAAAAAAAGTTTGGTGGTTAAATGTTTTTATCTAAACCAATTCAGGAAAAAAAATTAATCAATTACTGAAGTAAAAACTTCCTCCTATAAAATTAATGGTTTATAACAAAGTTTACAGATTTAATTTTACATATTAAAATTTTTTTTCTAAAATATATCGTGGGAAAAGTGATATCGGTTAATAAAGTAAATGATAATACAGTTTTTTAAGCGGAATAGTCTATTTTCCAACTGA
>CM063499.1:31419466-31424466 GCA_032207245.1 Pardosa pseudoannulata | reverse complement strand
TTACACAAATTTTATATTAAGCAATCGAAATACATTTTTATGGCTTGCGTTTTCTTTTTTTGCCCACATGGTTTCTCAAGTTTTAAATTTTGCCGCCGTAAGGACTCCTAACTTGTCTATCACCTAAGTAGCGTGCGACTATTTGCCTATACATTTTGCATTTTACTTTACTACTCATTTATTTTCTAGATTTAAGCAATCGAAATACATATTTGTGGCTTGCGTTTTCTTTTTTTGCCCACATGGTTTTGCAGCTTTTAAATTTTGCCGTCTTAAGGACTTTTTACTTTACTGCTCATTTAATTTCTAGATTCAAGAAATTGAATTATATTTTTGTTGCTTGTGTTTGATTCTATTTGTTCTTACAGTTTTGCAGCTTTTAAATTTTGCCATCGTAAGGACATTTGACTTTACTACTCATTTGTGATTTCTAGATTCAAGCAATCGAAGTACATTTTTGTTGCTTGCGTTTGTTTCTTTTTGCTCTTACGGTTTTGCAGCTTTTAAATTTTGCCACTGTAATTACTCCTAACTTGTCTATCCCCTAGGCATATTTCGATTGATTGCCTAAACTATTTGCATTTGACTTTACTACTCATTTAATTTCTAGATTCAAGCAATCGAATTATATTTTTGTTGCTTGCGTTTGTTTCTTTCTGCCCTTATGGTTTCACAGTTTAAATTTTTCCGCCGAAAGGACGCCTAACTTGCCTTTTACCTAGGCCGACCGTTTGCCTATACATTTTGCATTTTAGTTTACTACTCATTTAATTTCTAGATTCAAGCAATCGAGTTATATTTTTGTTGCTTGCGTTTGTTTCTTTCTGCACTTATGGTTTCACAGTTTAAATTTTTCCTCCGAAAGGACGCCTAACTTGCCTTTTACCTAGGCCGACTGTTTGCCTATACATTTTGCATTTTAGTTTACTACTCATTTAATTTCTAGATTCAAGCAATCGAGTTATATTTTTGTTGCTTGTGTTTGTTTCTTTCTGCCCTTACGGTTTTGCAGCTAGTAAATTTTGCCGAAGTAAAGACTCCTAACTTGTCTATCATCTAGATTCGTCTCTTCTCCAAGCAATATAACTTATAAAACCTTATTTAAATTTTCTACCTATGACTACAGCCACTCACCTTCAACGAAATATGAAGTATCATAAATTCACAATGCACTTCATTTAAAATAAAACATTGTTACGCGCTTCGACAAAAAACACCTGCCATAAATTATCGAGAAGGACGCAGAGCTATACTGGACGAGATGAGCGAAATCACGTATTCGCTCCATCTTCCTTATGGGTTGGAAAAGTTAAGCGAAACGACCGGAGGAATGTGAAGTGAGGGTAACTCGATGCTCGCCTTTCTCATAAACTGGTTTCGCCTCTGAGATCGCCCGCGATATCCTACCTTTGTGTGATGCCCACCTCTGGATAAATTCTTTTCTACATTCTCTTCTCCCCTCCCCTACTTTATTTCTTTTATGCTTCATAGGATTTTTTTTATGCTTAATGGAAACACGGTAGACAGGAATCTTGATAATTTACATTCTGGTCAGATAAGCAGGGCTTAGATTTTGGAAAGTATGATATACATATGTCTGTCTGCCCGCTGATATATTTATAAGTATATATATATATATATATATATATATATATATATATATATATATATATATATATATATATATATATATATATATATATCTTGGTATCGAATTCTGAAAACATCAAAATTAATTCTTTATAATCCCGCTCTTTTTATTTTATGATTTATAAAATTAATTTCGCTTCCTACACGTCATTAAGAGTCCCCCGTGAGTGATAAGTAAAATGCTTGCCCCCCTCATATATATATATATATATATATATATATATATATATATATATATATATATATATATATATATATATATATATATATATATGTATATATATATATATATATAATATATATATAAATATATATATATATAATATATAAATGTATATATATATATATATATATATATATATATATATATATATATGCACATTGTATAGTCAGAGAATGATAACTGTGGAAAATTGGCATTTATCATAAGTGAAATACGTGCACATACGTACACGCACACACACACACACACACACATATATATATATATATATATATATATATATATATATATATATATATATGTACCTATTTATCTATCTATGGATCTATTTATATATATTATATGTTATATATATATATATATATATATATATATATATATATATATATATGTGTGTGTGTGTGTGTGTGTGTGTGTGTGTATGTATAAACATATATACCCTGTACACCCAGAAAACGTGCATGATAAATCTGTGAGTCTGGAAAATGGGTAAAGGTGAAAGAGTTATAGAATTGAGAACAAATTATTTCCTCTCTCTCCTAAGGGTGATAAAAACTGGGAACACCTTACACCCGTTAGGCTAAGCGGCCCGAAGCGAGGCATCAAAAATATATTTATATGAATTCATGTACATTCATACTGACACCTGCCGAACGCTGGCCAATTGGTCAGGGCGCTGATCGTCAGTACAGGAGTTCGTGGGTTCAAATCCCCCTTATGGTATGTTTGTTCATAGCAGTTCGGAATCGGCTTTAAGCTGTAGGTCCCGGTCTCATTAGCCCTCGTGTGCAAAACAGCAGACCGTAGCGCTCCAAACCAAACCATACTGACACCTATGTTTTATTTTTCTCCAGATCGTTCTTTTCTTCGCCCTTCTGGCAATCACCTCCGCCGTGAAATACGGTGGCGGCGGCTATGGTGGTGGAGGACACGGTGGCTATAGAGGAGGCGGAGGACACGGTGGATACAGAGGTGGCGGAGGACACGGTGGATACAGAGGTGGTGGAGGACACGGTGGCTACAGAGGTGGCTACGGAGGAGGCGGCAAGTATGGAGGAGGAGGACACCGCGGAGGAGGACACGGGTATGGAAAAGGCAAATAAACCCAAAGCCTTTTGAAGAAGGAAGTTTTTATCAGTTTGAAGAGTTGTTTAAATAGTCAGGTAATGACCTTTTTTTGAATCATGTTTGTAGTCACTTTTATTATCTGGATTTCACTGGCATGTATTTAGTAGCTTCGTGTACAGCCTACGTTCTGGGTATATGTAATTATTGTTGATTGTTGTCTATTTTGTGAATTATTTTAGTTTCCTATCAATTATGATGTATAAATTCTATATTTGGCAATACTTGACCATCCATCTTTTTACAGTATAGTTTTCTATAAAGGTATTAATTCTTACCTCTTTAAACAAGGTTTCCACTTTCCTTAAAAGTCCTTAAGAACTCCTTAATTTTAGCTTTCATTTTTAAGGTCCCTTAAAACTACTCAATTTTCTCCAAAAGTCCTTAAAAACTCCTTAATTTTTAAATTGGAACGTGATCAATTTCTTACTTATTTGACAAATGAATACCCTTTCTCATATTGTAAAGGTTTTAGAAAGTATAAAGTCAGCTACCCTTTTCTAATAGCTAACAGTCATGCAGATTTTAATTAAACGAAGAATGGAGGGGGGGGGTTGTAGATATTTCAGTTAGTTAAGGAAATTTAATTTTCTTTGCATTGAGTGTAATAAAAGACTAAATCTTTCTTCTTTCCCAGACAAAGTCGGATGTAATCATCTATATGTACATATAGCTTATATATATATATATATATATATATATATATATATATATATATATACATATATATATATATATATATATATATATATATATATATATATATCAGAGTCATTTTTAAACCCTCAGAAAGTACTGTTTATAATATTTTTTTCACAATTTGTTGTTAGTTTGATCACTCAAAAAACTTTAGATGTACATTTTTCAAAATTAGTTTTTGTCAAATAGATTTATCTTATATTAATTTTTAGGCATTTTTAAAACCTTTATTGTGAAATATTGTATGGCATTTATTGAACATGCTTTGTCTGGTTCATAATCCTTAAAATATGTTCCTTAGGAAATAGGGTTTATGTCGTTATGTCCTTATAAAAAGTTACTTTGGTCCTTAGAAGGTCCTTAATTTTTGTTCCGGAAAAAGAGTGGGAACCCTGTTAAATGAAATTCATAATTAGTTCAAATCAGCGTTCTATGGAAACGGCATTTTAAGAAATGGGAGCTATGTTATTATTCATATTTCACTGACATATATTTAGTAGATTTACGCCCAGCTTATGTTCGAGATATACATAATTAGGGATGTATGTTATCTATTTGAATATTTTTTGTGAATTATTTTCGTTTCATATTAGTTATGATGTATAATATTGTACATTTGGCAATATTTGACCATTCACCCTCGTACACTAAATTTTCTTATAAATCTATTAATTCGTACAACTTTAAATGAAACTCATTAGTTCACATTAGGTAATACATTTTATGGAAACCGCATTTTAAGAATTGTAAAAATAAGACAAATCAGTTTAACTTATAAAAAGATCAGAAAATGATTATTTGAGAAATTTCTGTTTTCTCTTATATGTATTTGCTGAGTTTTCTATTCTAAAGAATTGGGCCATATTCTTTCAGGTATATTAAAGAGCATTAAAAGTATTGTACAGGTTTGAAATGAATCTATTCGATATTCGGAACAATATACAGTATAGAAGTAAATAATATGTGTGGGTATGCGATAGTTATATTTTGTATTATCATAATCTGACTACCAAACATATAAATACAACTTCAATAAAATTTCAAAAAATATATATTTCTCCAATATTTAATTATAATTATATTTCTACTTCATTTTAAATGCTAAATTTGCAAATGCTTTATAAAAATATACTGTGAAATTTAAAATTACAAATAATTTATTAGTTACCTTAAAATATGTGTAAAAAAGTATTTGTAGCAGAATACAAGTGAATTTCGTACCATGTACGAAAATTAATTAGTGCGTATGATCATGAAATAGAAATTATAATTTTTGTTAATCATCAGCCCCCCACCCCCCGTT
>CM063499.1:31384466-31409466 GCA_032207245.1 Pardosa pseudoannulata | reverse complement strand
AAATCAATGGATAAGAAACTAATCGTGGAAAGGATCGCCGAGATATTTTGCCAATTTCAGAAATCGCTGCCAATGTACTTACCAGCCAATCACAGACCGAGTGGAATACCAGGTTCCAGGCGCCTGTTAAGAGAGTAGGTTGTCTAGAGTGACCCCCTCTCTGGACGATAGGTTGCATCTGCATACTTTTCAATATTTATTTAACTGCTTCTTTTTTTTGTAATAAATCAACATTGTTAAGTTTAATCATTTAAGGCTGGTTATTTCGTCTCCATACCTGCTCCATATAATAGACCCATGAGAAACTCATAGCCAAAACGACTAAGGTGAGACGGACATCGAAAATAGAACCATCGCAAACCGCTCGGTGAGGATAACAAAACACGGGTGATTCGGGTGCCATCTGCTTTCTAGATCCTAAAAGAGCTAAAGTTCAGATCTTCACAGTGGCACTGACCCGAGTGATTTTTGCATATTTACGCAAATCAGGCATCTAATAAATCACTCGAATGTACAAGGATTCTTCGCTCGGAGTCACGCGTGTTGAACTCGCCTTAAGTGACCCCCTCTCTGGACGATAGGTTGCATCTGCATACTTTTCAATATTTATTTAACTGTTATTTTGGTTGTAATAAATCAATATTGTTAAGTTTAGTCCTTTAAGGCTGGTTATTTCGTCTCCATACCTGCTCCCTATAATAGACCCATGAGAAGTCAAAGTCAAAATGCCTAAGGTGAGACGGACATCGAAAATAGAACCATCGCAATCCGCTCGGCGAGGATAACAAAGCACGGGTGATTCGGGTGTCATCTGCTTTCTTGATCCTAAAAGAGCTAAAGTTCAAATCTTTACAGTGGCACTGACCCGAGCGATATTTGCATATTTACGCAAATCAGGCATCTAATAAATCATCTGTTTGTACAAGGATTCTTCACTGAGTCACGCGTGTTGAACTCGCCTTAGGTCTTCATCAATACCACTTAGTGGAGGTTGAGAGGAAGATATATTGCTGAAGAAATATTTCTGAATACAAAGTTGCTCTGCTGTTGTCTTTTGTTAAGGAACATATCTGATGTAGATACCACATGACTTCCTTTTGCACTTACTAAATTACACAGATATTTTGCTGTACATTTAACTTCATTTTATTTTATTTTGAGATCCGATCCAATCCGATCTTTCATTTAATCAATAAAGTGCAAAATTACAAATTAGTTAAAATATTACTTTTCAATAACATATATTATCGATGAAAAAAGTTTCAATATACCTGGTGGCCATAATTAAACTGACAGTGTTCCCAGTGTTCTGTAGCTCGATCTATTTGAGAGAATGACGCCACATTTTGTAGGAAGATTAAACAAGACGGGGGACGAAAGATTCCGAGAAAAAAATAATTAGTTCCAAAAGTCATCGCTAGGGGAATATTTGGCGCTGTGTTATAGAAAATAGAATATTAACAAATGCAAATCAATGCGGAATAAAATTGCCTTTTATTATGCACATTTTTTGATTTAGTTCCAGTGCAATATGGCAACACTTTTAAAAATGCGTAAAATCTATATAAACGTCGATAAAGTCTCGTGATCTGCAATATCACGCACGCTGAGCAGAAGAAGAAGTTCTTTATTCAAGTTTTACGTTACATCCATTGGCACAATTACGAAATTAATTTCTGTATTGATTTGCATTTGTTAACACTCTATATTCTATTTCACAGCGCCAAATATTCCCCTAGCGGGGACTTTTGGAACTAATTTTTTTAACTGTGACAATGGATGTAACGTGAAATTTGAATAAAGAACTTCGACTTCTGTTCAGCGTACGTGATATTGCAGATTACGAGACTTTATCGGCGCTTATGTAGATTTTACGGCTTTTTAGAAGTGTTGCCATATTGCACCTGAACTAAATCAAAAAGTGTGCATAATAAAAGGTAATTTAATTCCGTATTAATTTTCAATTGTTAACATTTTATTTTCTATAACACTCTATTTTCCAAATATTCCCCTAGCGGTGACTTTTGGAACTAATTTCTTTTTTCATGGAATCATTCGTCCCCCGTCTTGTTTAATCTTCCTACAAAATGTGGCGTCATTCTCGCAAATAGATCGAGCCACAGAACACTGTGAGCACTGTCAGTTTAATTATGACCACCCGATATGTGTTGTAATCTATTTACAACACTAACACCAGTGTTTGCTAACAAAGGGGAAACACAGTAAAAATATGATAACTTATATTTAGATTAAGACATCTATTCTGTACACTATTTACAAATTCATATACTTGATCACCATATAACATAACCAGCAATTATTTATGTTTTATATTCATATTTACACAATAATTATTACAATTCTCTTTTGTTATACCTTATTCCTTAATCAAAATTTTGAATTACTAACTGAGGCGTAGCGTAGCGTATTGTATAGTCAATTATTTTATATCTCATTTTATACTTTAATTTTATTTTATATTTTTTTCCGAAACCAGGCAATATTCCATGATATAACCCGATACTAGATGATATTTCATAATATTTCCAGTTACCAGACGATGTTTCAAAACATTTCCCGATATTAGACGATATTCCGTAATATTTCCTCATACCAGACGATATTCAGTAATATTTCCCCATACCAGACGATATTAAATAACATTTTCCTATTCTAGACAATATTCCATACTATTTCCCGATATTAGACGATATTTCATAATATTTCCCGATACCAGACGATGTTTCAAAACATTTCCCGATATTAGACGATATTTCGTACTATTTCCCCATACCAGACGATATTCCGTAATATTTATGACGGTTATTTAACCGTCATAAATATGTTAAATCTATTTACCTCCGGATATTACAGGCTCAGGCTTTCATCAGGATGTAAAGGGCGTAAAAAGACGTTGGTACTGGCGTAGTAGCCGTTATTTTGCTGTACGTCTATGGTGGCATGCTGGTGTCCGGACTCGATTGCTGGTCCGGGATCTCGGGATGTCCAGCAACTCTTCAATCCCGACTTCGACTCTTTTTCTTCACTCTCTTTCCTAACTCCTCACCTTGGTTTTAACGCCCCTTTTTCTTCTTTGCTAATCGCTTGTTTGCTGAAACTTTCCCACATCTCCACCCCCTTCGGGAGTGCAGGTGGGCTCATTAATAGAGCCCCTTTTGTGAAAGCTGACATTATTTTTAGCTTCTGCCCCCCATAACTCACGGTTGGGAAAGTAGTTCCGTACACTGCTTTTAAATGACTATCAGTTATTCTCAATTTTAATTTGTTCTTACTTAAGAGCTGAATTGAAATAATTGCCCAAAGCTTATTACTTATTTATTTATAGTACTTATTTATTTATATAAACAATTGTTTGTGATATGCACTTTACTATTCCTAGATGTATCCCTTTTGTGAAAGCTGACATTATTTTTAGCCCCTGTCCCCATAACTCACTTTTACATCTCTGTGGAAGCTCAACCGTTACGCTTGTGCCATTCCGGGATCTATAACTCCTCCACAGGGGTACCTAAAACTCGAAGTCAACAATCGAAGTCCTAAATTCTTCTTGGAAATTTCTTCCACAGCTTTGCATGCACGTGTTGACCATCGTGGGAAATTACCTCGGTACAATATGAATTCGAAATTTACCATAAGTAAGAATTATAAAATAAAAAGAAAACCTGAACCTTTTTAGAGGACTTTAAAGGAAAGAAACAAACGAAAAGTTTTATGGCTCCATTTATTAAAAAACTATGAAATAGCCCGTCATATGACGGAATCAGTAAAATTTTTAAATTTTTAGAATTTAAAGTACTCTATGAGGCAGGTACCAAAAATGGTTAATTTTTCGGCTAAGAATTATCTTGCAACAAAAAATAATCGAGGATTAGATTTAAAATTATCACATATGTACCTAATCTATTATTTTAGCCAAATATAAAAAAAATTAAATACGTAATATCTAAGTTAGGTGATAAAACGTATGGAAATAATGCAGACGATATTTAAATAATTTAAAATAAGAAATGATTAAATGAGAGGGTTAAAGGAATGACATCATATTTCTAGGAAGAAATGTTATTTTTACTTATTTATTATGTGATAAATTGATAATTTTAATTGCATGCTCTTAACTGGGGAAAATAGGGTTTGAAATGATGGAATTAAACGCTCGAAAAGGGAGGAAGGAGTGAATCTCGAACGTTTTAAACACGACAGTATGATTTGCTGTGATATGAAGCATATTTATACCAATTTATTTTAGAATCGCATCGATCGTTTAGGAGAAGATAAACGTTACTTGCTTTGAATTTTGCTAACCCTAAGTCATGAAGAATCCAATATGGATGCTTCTATCCATTCCAGGTCCAACCGCTTTATAAATTCGGGGACATACAGAAAGATAACTTAGGCTACTATTATGTAGGTGATACTAAATTTATTCTTATTTTAAGTGTAGACCTAAGGATTCCAACTCAAAGTGAGTGTAGCAAATTATGACTGCATTTTATAATTAGCGATTAAAGCTAATCAAAGATTGAACTCTTTGAAATTGAATTATTGCTGGTCTTACCAAAGTCGTTTAACCGGTAACCACGATTAATCTCTGTTTAAACGGAGAATTGCATCCCACCATTTTTTAATCGTGGTTAGCCGTTGAACGACTTTGGTGAGACTGGCCATAGACAGATAATCTGCAAGACAACACTGATTTGACGATTACCCTGTAGTTCTCTGTAATTAAGGGCATAGTCAATCTCTGATGAGTTATAACGATAAGTCCAGACCTTAGTTCTACTTTTTATAATACGAGAATGGCTTTATTAAAGTGCTTTGCACTTTTGTTAATTTTGATTATCTCTAAATTTTGTTGAAAAGGAATACAAATGTGCAGGTTTTCAAAATATTTAATTTGTTGCCACATATTTCTACATTTGAAATCTGTTCTCAAACTTACGGCTATGAACTGAAAATGCTACAGAATAGTGTGACATTAAGGACTAATATCATTAAAGTCATTTAACGTCTAACCACGATTAATCTCTCATTAAACGGAGAATTGTGTTCCACCATTGGTTGGCGCCATGGGTTAATCTAGGTTAGCTGTTAAACAACTTTGAAGAGACCGGCCATAATAGTTTTAAATAGGGCTATTTCACGTAGCAGTTCACATCTCAACTTATGACGATTCTGGTTTTAATTTCAAAGGAAAGGGCAGCTTATTGGTTGCCTATTGGCTATCGAAAACATCAAAATGAATGGAAAGGGCATTAAAGCTGTTCATGACGTTGCATGAAATCTCTCTATAGATTTTAACAGTTAAGAAGATTTAATTTTACGTTTTATTATGTAATGGCAATGCGGTTTGTTGATAATCTATGACGTCATATTTTT
Organism: Pardosa pseudoannulata; assembly: GCA_032207245.1. NCBI lineage: Eukaryota > Metazoa > Arthropoda > Arachnida > Araneae > Lycosidae > Pardosa > Pardosa pseudoannulata. Next base: position 31,404,069 of record CM063499.1, on the reverse strand, counting down.
TTTCTGCACTGATCAGTTCGTCGAGTGTCATTCATAGCTACGGGGTTAGTTACTTTGAAACATTAGGTTTCGGATGGTCGTCTATCAAATGGACATCTAAGGTAAATGCACGTTAATTCTTTTAAATAGTTTGTGAATTCTTACACTGTTTTCCCCGGTTTCGTACGACTGAGTCACTTTAAGAGGATGTTAACTTTAAAGATATCGAATTGTTTAAATTGGCTCATATTATAAACAAGGATAAGAAATTTGAAATTTGTTTCTTCGATGTTTTTAAATTTATGAATATATTATTTATAAAGACCATTTTTTTAAATAATGTGCAATGTAAATGGCTAATTATTTCATGTTTGTTTTCCTCCAAATTCCATGTATTCTTAAGTTTAAAGTTATTCTTTTTTTGTGTGAAGATTTAAGTTTTGTATGAAGCTTTTTTTCAAGATATAGGATATCATTGTAAATAAACAAAAAGTGGCTTCATTATGTTATACTCTGATATAAAGAAAAAACCTGTAAAAATGCTTGGTTTCACTCTGTCAGTAAGGTTTTTATAAAATATAAATCTAGAGCTATCTAAAAATTCATTTACAGACTTATAAAGAGCTTTAATAGATCTGAAAGAGAATTTTGAAGCAAAAATATTAATGCTTGAGATTTTAAAGGTTAATTATTATATTAAAGCATTTGTTTCTGTAGACTTCATCTAGACCTGCTTTAAATTGAATCTTAAAATTCAAAACGATCCCAATGTTTGCTGTTATACTTCGAATAAACTTATTTTCTGTTAACCCTTTAGCGGACAGTGGTTTCGTAGCTAAACCACCTATTAAACATCTTTCTTTCAAACTTTACTTTTTGGAGTACTTTACTTTGTCTTTGCATAATTATTTACTGCTCCAATCCCATACATCTGTGATGTAAGGAAGCCAATAACGTAGAATCAAGAGCTTATACAATTAAATAAAACTTTTTAGAGACATGGATAATTTCGATTTTTTTTTTTGTTTTTGTTTTTGACATTTTAAATTTACAGCAGATGATAGCTCTACATTTAATTTATCTTTTCTTTTGAAATATATGTATTTAAACTTGCTGTACCTGATGAGTCAGTAATTCAATTTATCCTTCTTATGACCCCAAATAAAAGTATCTATGGAAGCCCCACTTATAAATTGTTAAGCTATTTATTATATCATTTTAAGGATTAATATATATTGTTCTTCTAGTATAGCTAAACTTTCAAAAAGTATAATGTTCAAGCTGTACAAGGGGGAGGGGTTAGTCAGTTAAACAACTCCCCAAAACCTCCTTGCCTAACGATGGTCGATTGGTTAGGGTGCTGGCTTTCGGGACCGGAGTTCGTGGGTTCGAATTCCACTGGGACATGGATGTTTGTAGCTGTCCGGAATCGGCTTTAAGCAGTAGGTCCCGGTCTCATTAGCCCTCGCCTTGCAAAAGTGTAGATCGTAGCACTCCAAACCAAACCCTTCTTATGTATCCTCTAAGGCAAACCCTCCTAAGGAATGTAAAGAAAACGTATCATATATTTTACATTTACAAGGTTCATAGATAACATTTATAAACTAATTATATGAAATTCTAATGAATTTATTTTGGTGACCTTTAAAGGGTTAAAACAATACCACGTCTCCTTAAAATTGAAGGGGTATTGGGTGCATGCTCAACAGCATGTCCATTATGTTTTTTCCAAAACTAGTTTAACTGAACAATTCGGAACTCTGTTACATCAGTTTACAAATGAAATACTCGTAATGTTTTTTCTTGCTTTAGTCTGTTCACGTTCATTTGAAAGGGCTTTATTTTAATGAGCTCAATTTACAAAAATCCCAGTAGCCATTATGCAAGAATGTAATGTTGTCAAAGTAGTATCGGCAACACACATCTATTGCATTTTTATCGTTTTTTTTTAATGTAATTTATTTTCTTAAAAAATTAAAGTAGTTTTTTTAACATTTTTATTTTATGCGGAAGTAATTTCCTTAAATATCATCAAGAGATTGGAAGCATTGTATATTCTTCATGTATTTCACTTTTTGCTGAATAGAAGTTTTAAAACGTTCTGTATGTATTGGAAGTTTTTATAAATATATTCAGTGATACATAAATTATTCTAGTTTCATATTGATAGGCATTTTGTATTTATATGACACTGCAATTTAGCTTCATTATAAGATTAAATGTCTATATTCTGTAGATAAATATATAATTTTCATTTTGAATTTATTAAGTATTTTTATGGGTATATATATTTTAACAAGATTTTTTTTTGTGTCTATTAACAAATTTAAAACTTGCTTAGTTCTAGGTTTATTTTTGTGTTAACACATTGTGTGCGGGTACATTTCGCAGCGGAATTGTACCGGGAGCGGCCGTTTTGCGCGTAAATTTAGTTATTCAGTTAAATCTCAATAGATCGAAAATTATTTAATTTTACATCAGTTGCATCGACTGATGTAAAAACTAGTTTTTATTTGTCTAAATTTTTCCAGAATCTATGGAGTACACAAGAACATTCGACTTCGTTTTCCTGTATATATCGTTATTTTTGTACCCACAAACCATGTTGTTACACTAACCCGTACTAGTACGTGACCCACTCTCAAGTATCAGTCGTCAGAAAACGTACTAATACGTTTCCCTCATACAATGTGTTAACAAACGCGATTTGAATGAATCGTTGTGTATCTTAGCCATTTTTTTCAATGATCTTTAATCTTTAAAACAGTAGCCATTCAAAATTTATAGCGTGCTCCAGATTTTATTTTCACCATGGAACCAAAAATGTAATTTAAAATCTTTTAAGGTAAAAATATAACTTTAAAACTATGATCTAACAGATTTAACAAGAAAAGTTGGTAACGCTTTGATGAATTCTTCATTGATTCAATTGATATCTGCTTCTTAACCCTTTAAAGGACATAATTAAAAATTTTTGGAACTTTAATGATATTAGGTAATAAATGTTATGTATGAACCTTATAAATATGAAATATATGAAAAAATTACTTTTTTTCGGAGGCGGTTTTCTTCCGTTTTACTAAGGGTTAACTGCTAAACCAACAATTTTAAACGCATGAAAACAATTCTTTCTTAAATTTTAATTATATTTGAAGTATAATAAATAGGTATCATTAAAGTGATTATTAAATAAAGAGTTAAATAATTTACAAGTGTTTTAGGTAAATATTTTTATTTGGGAACACAAGAGACAACTCAAATTCATGTTTTATTTATACAAAGCAAGTTTAAACACGTATATTTCAAAGAGAAAAATAAATTAAGTGTAGTATATTTTAAGAACAATTTAAAGCACCAAAAATATAGAAAGTCGAAAAAGTCATTCATATGTCTACAAAAGGAGAGAGAAAACATTTTAACAGGGGGTTTCGCTACGAAACCACTGTTCGTTGAAGGGTTAAAGGCACAAATAACATCTCTACAGTGTTCAGAATCATATTTATCCTCATAGAATTTGGTAATGATTTGCACATTTTCAAAAAATGTTCATTACATTTTGTTTGGATATTTCTCTTTTTACTTAATATTTGTACAGATACATTTTTTAAAAATGTATCTGTACAAAAAATAATGATCATTGGATTTCCTTAATCAACTGATTCAAACCATTGTATAGTTGTTTTGAAATATATTTTTATTTATTGGTAATGATATCCGTTAGTACTTACCTATTTGCTCATTTGTATGATTTTTTTTAACTGATTGGCCATCTGCAAGCTACCGTATCCTAAACATGTGTGGGTCAAAATGTTTTTAATAGAGAATTCAGATTTCAGTAACTTTCTAGTACGATTCACTTGTTGGACTAACGGTTAGTCCAACATTTGGCCAAATAGAAGTTATCGAAAAATGGATTACAAATTTTGTACCAGGACCACAAACATATATCAGATGTAATAAAATCTAAGATCTCTAAGATGTGCAGCTAGATTGAAAAATACAACAACTTTTTCATGAGATAGGACAACGGTAGATATGGTAGATAAAACTGTTCACACTGCAACTGCTGGTCTGTGATGCCAATTTGTACCCCCCACTACTTTTAGAAAAAGTATGATTGTATGCTTTTGGTACCTGTTACCTCCATGGTTTTAGATATTTTTTCTTTTCCAAAAAGGATAAGAGTAGTGGCAACAGTGTAACATTGCGAGAAAAGTATAGAATAAAAAATTGAGATGAAGTACGCAATGACCAAAGATGTGTTTTTATTTTGGCGTATTTATTAATTGAAGTTATTTGTATCCGAATTCCTCTAAGTGATCGGTTTTAATACGGAGTCTTTTACGTGTGTACTGATATTGTTGACGAATAAGAATTCCGTTGTTAGACGAAACCGCAAGTACGGGACATTTCCCAACAATACCTTTTGTATGCACCGGAGTACGCAGAAAACATACGAAAATTTCAGCCGGTAGCTTGTGCATAGTTTGTGTTTACGTTTACGAAAACTAATAGAATTAAACTATGTTCGTTACGTGTTTTTACAAAAATATAAAATTTTAATTACCTTTTTATCTTAAAAAAATTATATGTTCTCGATTTATAGAAGAATCTTAATTTATCAAAATAAGATGCAATTTTTTTCTTACCAAGCTTTTTTCTAAGTGAATATATTTGTGCCAGAGCCACACTTAAGGAGCCAAAGAGCCACATGCGGCTCTAGAACCGCACTTTGCCAACCACTGGACTAACCCTAAAAGTTTTTATACATTTAGAAATTTCTTGTTACCTTCCGATTGCATGTTTAGGTGAAATAACACTGAAGAAATTTTTCATTTATAATTGAGCTATTGTATGATTATTTCTGTGCTTATGTAACCGTTTTACATCCCGTTATACCCAATGGAGATTTATTAGTATATGTGTCTACTTCAAATGCACATATCTAACAAATTTCTTTTCGGTTGGATCACTTTCAGAGCTGCTCTATATTTCGAAAGGTAAGTATTAGATATTGTAATACTGATTTCTTCCTTAACGTTTGATTGTTTCTATATACGCCTTGATACAAATCCGATTATTGAGTATGAAATTCGAATCCCAAATACAAGATCGTATTAAACTGAATACCTGGAGTACCGAAGACCTCGCCAACATTCCCGATAGTCCTCGACGTGAGGTAGTGGCTTTGTTCCGGTTAGTGGCAGGACATGACTGCCTAAGTGAACATCTCCATAGAACTGGCATTTTTGATTCACCTCTTTGTTCTTTATGTGACATTGGAGAACTTTTAGAGGTTATCTGCGTCGATGCGGGGCACTTCGCGGTTCTTCCGACTCCGAGACTACCCTGTATTGGAGAGCCAGAGAACGCCTGAGGCAATGACTTCGGTCGATGTTACTTTTGTTACTTGTACAGTTGTTCCACAATTGTTATTTTTATAATTGTAACCTGCCTTGCCATTAGAAATAAAAAAAAATATCCGATCGAGTAAGTTGACTATTTTTGGAATTGAGTACCGAATTTCCCTGTGTATCGACTTCAAGAACTACGAAGTTGCCGTAAATGTCCTGTCGACTGCAATGAAGTACCACCTGTAAGTTAATATTTACTTGTTTGAAAACTCCCACAGTTGTCCCAACGCACCACAATATGAATCAAATCTATTCTAAAAAATCAGTGAAAGATTGCTCCCTCTGTTAGGATACTTATTTTAAACTTTCAACGGGATTGTGTAGTTAGCATATTGTGTTTAAGTCCAATTCTCGAGTAAGGTTTAGATGTATTTTTGCTCTCTCCCATAGGGAACAATGTTGGCTGTTCCCATAATAAAACTGTCAACAAAATTTGCAACTCTGTAGAGAACTATGTTAAAAATGGCTGTAAATTGCAAATAGTTTTATACTTTCCCGGTTGCCACTGTTTTATTTCACTTTTTTGCACTGAAGCTAGCAATGCAGACAGATATATTGATGTTAAACACGACTGGAAAGCTTTTACTCATTTAACATCACCCGGCAAATTCGTGTAGCGTAAGAATGACCACCAACTCCAGAGGACATAGGGACCAAGAATCTATTGACATTAATGAACACGGTAGATCTTTGACTCGAACTCGCAACTTTTTGTTTCCGAGAGCGGCGCCTTTGCCGACTGAGCTTCGGTATCAATTTAACTAATAGGAAAACCGTCAGACACATTACTATAGTGAGTTTCATTATTCACCGCTAGGGGAAAGAAACTATAAAACTGAACTGCTATGGAAGGTTGGGAGGTTATCACTTCGATACGTTCTCTGAAGGGTCTTATTTGATGATAAAGTACTCTTTACTATAGTGGAAAAGAAAACCGCACCATTTAGTTCCCCAATTTTTAAGTGTAATCGTTCCTACAACTTGTTTAAGTAAAGATCGATAGATGACGTTGTTATTCGAATTGTTTTCGACAGTTAGATATCTTTTAATACCGAAAAACTGTAAAAGAAACTGCATCTAGAAGGGAATGGGGAAACTATACTATTATGTAGAAATCATGTTACAGAACACTTCAACAACATGGATTTTCTTAACGACGCTAGGTGGCGCTTTAATAGAATTCCATGGCAGCTGCTAAAGGGCTTTTGAATACAAAGTGTCTAAAAGTGACTACATCTAGAAGGGTGGATTGGTTGGAAATTCTTCCTATTTTCCACAATTGTTATAGAGGGCGCTGTACTGCAATGTAGTAGTAAAAAAGACCGGTAGGGGAGGGAAGTATGTAATAAACTGGCTATTAAGGGTGGAATGGATTGGGAACATCCTACTGTACCACGTTTCATGGTTCTTTCAAAACTGTTCCACATTCTAACGTTCCGTAGTTCTCCCAAGATTCTTTATACTATTATCTATAACGGTTGTAGAGGGCGCTGCAATTCGGTGTAATTTTGAAAAATGCCGCTAGGGGAGAAAGGTATAAAATAAAAGGCCTAATAAGGGTGGGAGGGATTGGGAACATTCTAACTATACTAATTTTCATTGTTTTCTCTAGAATCTTATGCTTTTTCCACAACTGCTATAGAGGGCGCTGTACTGCAATGTAGTTGTATAAAAAGACCGCTAGGGGAAGAAAGTATATAATAAACTGGCTATCAAGGGCGGGAGGGTTTGGGAACATTCCAACTGTATTAAGTTTTATGGTTTTCTCTAGAATCTTATGTTGTTTTTCACAATTGTTATAGAGGGCGCTGTAATTCAGTGTAGTTGTGAAAAATACCGCTAGGGGAGAAAGGTATAAAATAAACTGCCTAATAAGGGCGGGAGGGATTGGGTACATTCCGACTGTATTAAGTTTTATGGTTTTCTCTAGAATCTTATGTTGTTTTTCACAATTGTTATAGAGGGCGCTGTAATTCAGTGTAGTTGTGAAAAATACCGCTAGGGGAGAAAGGTATAAAATAAACTGCCTAATAAGGGTGGGAGGGATTGGGTACATTCTAACTCTACTAATTTTCATGGTTTTCTCTAGAATCTTATGCTACTTTCCACAACTGTTATAGAGGGCGCTGTACTGCAATGTAGTTGTAAAAAAAGACCACTAGGGGACGAAAGTATATAATAAACTGGCTATTAAGGGTGGGAAGGGGTTGGGAACATTCTAGCTAGCCACGTTGTTTGGGTCTTAGACATGAATCTCAAGCCATTATGCTGTTGCTACAAGAGCCACTACAGGTTCTAACTGTAGTGTAATTCTAGTTGTTTCAGTTTTCTAATTACATTCTTGCTTACTGTGTTGCACAAGCTTGTTCTCTCAGGATTCTATATATTTCATCCATACTTGATCTCATTTAAGCATCTCCTGTAGAGGATGCTAGAACTGTATCAATAATTGAAATACTGACCACTAGAGACAAAGAAAGGTGCTTTCTAAGGGAGGGACGGGACCACTTCCCTCTCAATGGGGTGAACAATTTTAACAGTTGCCAATATTTGTAATTATTATTGCGACTTTAGATGGTAATCTATGTTGAGAATTTAATGTTCGCCATATTTGCAAAAAAGAAATCCATTATGGCCATCATTTCAGAATACAAGTGCAATGAAATATGTATTAAAATCTAAACGTTTCTTGAAAATTAAGAATTTATTTCGAAATTACTAGACAGTTATTTCCCAGTATAACAGATATGGATTCACCACAGTTCCTGAGATCGAACACAATCCTCGTTTTATAAGTTTTCAATCAGAATCTAAGAATTAAAATGCTTAATAACAGCACACAAACTTCATTTTAGACGTTATGATGGATTTTCGCGGGTTCGAATTCCGTCACTGGCTTGAAAACTTTTCAGACTCTTATTAGTACAAAGGTAAACTGTAGAGCTCAAAATATGCTTGCTGCGGAGCTCTACTAATTGTAAAAAACAGCTGATTAACATTAGGAAAATAATAAGTAATTAAATTTCAAATAGCAGGAAGCAAACGGAAAGTTTGAAGCACTACAGTCTACTGTTTTGCTACACGAACCTATTGCTCTTGAAGAGGTGGGTAACAATAAGTGTGACATAACATTCATTGTTTTAAAAAAGTTTTTAAATTACCGAAATTTGGAAGCATTTCCTTAATTGCAACGAATTTCTTAATCGTAGACATCTTTTCAGTAGTTTTTAGAAGGTAAAAATGAAGAGCATTTCCTTTTGATATATAGAAACTTTTCTCACTAATCAGTTTTAGATATACAAAAGCTACCAAAATATCTTAAAACTCTATAAAAATGACTTGCAATAACAAGTGGGCGATAAAAAAAAAAATTTAGTGAAGAGATTAGGTTAAAAATGTTTCTTACTTACCTTTCGTAATATAGAGAAATGATCCAACCGAAAAGAAATTTGTTAGATATGTGCATTTGGAGCAGACACATATACTAATAAATCTCCATTAGGTACAATTATACGGGAAATAAACATTTATCAATTACAACTAATTCTATAACAACTACGACTACAGGAAATTTCTAACGATTAGTTTACCTATTAATAAAATATAGTCGATAAAAAAAAGCTCAACACTATTTTAAATAGTAATAAAAGGTTTCTAAAATATGTTCACATTAATGAAAAATAGTAAAGTGTACAGTGAAATTATGGAATGATTCTTCTGAAGTCTTTTATACTGAAAGAGGATTACGACATGGCGATGACCTATCATTCCTTTTATTCAATCTAGACTTAGAAAAGGCCATCAGAGCATCTGGTCTCACAACTAGAGGAACCATTTACCAAAATACTTTACAAACCTTGGCCGCTAGATCCAGAAATTATATTATAGAAGCTTTTAATTTATTAGAAGCTGAGGCTAGTAAATTAGGCTTAAAAATAAACGAAGATAAAACAAAATTTATGGAAACATCCCAGAGTACACTTAATCTACATTTACAGTGGGAGGCAACACCTTTGAAATAGTTTCACAGTTTAAATATCTTGGAACAACCATAACCACTAATGACTTGAACGTAGAGATAAACTACAGGATCGCCATATCAAATAAATGCTATCGTGGCCTTAAAAACCAATTAAAATCTCGATTTATAAGTTTAAAAACGAAAATTAACATCTATAAAACTATTTCGACCTATTTTGCTCTATGGAAGTGAATACAGGACAATAACCAAATTGCACGAAAATAAATTGCTGACTTTTGAGCGGAAAATCTTAAGATATTTAGTGCAGTTCAAGAGAATAATTCTTTGAAATCCTTATTCAATTTTGAAATTTATGAAAAATATAAGCAACCTCATGTTGTTAAAGTCGTAAAAACCAATAGACTGCGATGGCTTGGACAGCTATTCCGACTCGATGACATAAACCTAGCAAAACAGCTCACTTTCACTAATCCCATGGGGCAGAGGAAGATCACCAATTAGGTGGCTTGACTCAGATTGACTTAACTACTGTCAAAAAGGGAAACTGGAGGAGTCTTGCAGCAGATAGGAACGGCTAGGAAAAAACTGCTTGGGACAGCCTTGGCCTGTAACAGGCTGTAGTGCTTTAGAAGAATGAAAGATAACTTCATACAAGATTTATACAAAGAAAAAAATTCTAAAGTTTTTAGTCTTAATTCATGAAACTGACAGATAAATAACCTCAAATTTCTTAATGTATAAAGACTTTTAGGCTTGTCTCGACGAGTGAAATACACTCGAAAATTATAAAATTTGTACTAAAAAATTACAACTATTTGTTATGAATATCGAAGGATGGTAAATCAGTTTTAAAAATCATACAGTAAGCAAATAGACGACTATGAACAGATATCATTACTAATAAATAAAAATATATTATTTCAAACCAACGATACAATGGATTCAATCAGTGAATTAAGGAAATTCAAAGTCACGAGGTGTACAAAGGATAGAAACAGGGTATATTTCTATCCTTCCTAACCTCAAACTTATTACAGAATCCCACGACTCTCATTTTCAGTGGATCCCATAACACGTTGACGTACTCGGCAACGAGAGAGCGGATAGCTGGGCTGAAGAAGGTTGCAGCCACTCCACGTTCCCTCCTCAACCCTCACCTTTTTAAAACATCAATCCATTGTCAACAGTGAACTTTTGAAGGAGTTCAAAGTTCCTACTAGCCATTACTGGTAGAGAAGCTGGCAAAGAGCCAAGGTCTCCGTTTACACTCAGTTGTGACAGAGCCTCTCGAATAGCAATTTGCAGACTGGCAAGTGGTCCCACTCACAGTCTCATTTTTCGAAGGCAGAAATACCTTTGTAATCTTCTCAAAATGTCATGATTATCAAGCTTCTACCGAGCACATCCTGGACTGTTTACGACTTTCCAGAGAGGACATATATTCTTCCCACCTTCTCGTCCTTGATTTTCTAAGGGTCAGCTGTCTGATGGATCTTGTTTGACCTACTTAGACAGCTGGGGGACAGCTTCTCTCGCGTCCGGGACCACGAGCTTCAAGCCGTACGTGTCCTTTGGGTAGTGTTAAATGAGAGACAACTTCAGGGATATGCCTCCTTTAGGTTTACACGGGTGTCAAGAGCCCGGGGTTCACCTGAGTGATCTTTTACTAGTGTCTTCTCTGGTAGACCAGAACTTGGCTCTGTAGCTATTGTTCCTTACAAGTGTTGACTAAATTAATTCTCAAGCCATGACGAGCCTCGCGTAGATCAACTGGAGCTTTATAGCTGTCGTGGCGACTGGTTTTCAGTGAGAGCTGCTGTATGGGCGAGGAGCCTGGGTCAGCTGAGGAATTACTTAGACAGCTGGAGGATTTGTGTTATTGTGGCTTGTCACAACACCACCAGGAAATTCAATGATCATTAATATTTCTCTAGTTACCTATTTACAAAAGCACAAGAAATTAGCAAAGTAAAAAGGTAAATCGCCAAATAAAATGTAATGTATATGAAGAATTTTTTTGTTGAGAAATTAGTTATTTATAACCAAATTCTATGGGTATTAATACGAGTCTTTATTCCCAATATCATCTGTTTAGTAAAACATGGATCAAAGCTTTAACAAGTAAATATGCGAGATCGGGATTTTAACGGGCTCTTAACTTAAAAATGTTCTTAAAAATTTGAAATGGTAATATGTTGACAATACCTGGAATGTTCATACATTTTTGCATGACTATAGGTTTATAGATTAATGATCATTAAAAAAATGGCTAAAATGTAGCGACTCATTAGATCACGTTTGTTAACACATTCTTTAATTTTTTAATACACATAAAATAACAAAAAAAAATACTTGTTTACGCGAGTGTAAAAGCTTTAATACTTTAGGTATAAATACTTTAAAAATTCAGACTGTAAGCATATTGATATAAACTTATCTATAGATTACAAACATTTAACCTTGTAATCATACTGGAATGCATACGTAAAGTAATTCAATATAAAATTGTTCAAGTAAACTCGTTTGAAAAACATCAAAATGGACAAAAATACCGTTCAGTTTTAAAGAGGCATGACACTTGTTTAATACATAACCATTATCACGGTAAGTATTGGAATACTTTTGTAATTTAGATCCAATTCAAAGAAGTTTAGGATAATAAAGTCCAATCAAGTCATTTAATTTTTTTTAAATGTTTTTAAAATCTTCGCATCTCAAATGTACTCCAAATGTATTCTATAAGTCCTTTCTACTTAAATCTGTGAAGGTATTTTTTAGATACCTCTAAAATTATATTTTATTAAACACTGATACAGCATAAATATGTATATATATATATATATATATATATATATACAATATATATATATATATAATATATATATATATATATATATATATATATAAATATCATATAAAAAAGCTGCAAAATACAATGCATTGACAGCTTTTTAATATATATTTGGGTATAACCAAATAATGAGTCAACTTTTTACTTATTCCATTCACAGTTTTATCTTATACATTACAGAAAATTTATGTGCCTACTTTAAATCTTGCTTGTTTAGCACAAAATAAGACTTTCAGATAGTAATGCATAGAATTTGAAGGAAAACAAAACACGGGAAAAAACTTTTAAAGCTTTCATTTGCTAAGAAAGGCTATGAATTATATCACATGCACGAGTAACTTTCAAATTAGGGAAAATACAAGTTTCTACATACATGTTTCTACATACGTGTCATACATGTCAATGTGAGAACGCTATGATTCTATTGAAACAATTCGATATTTTTAAAGTTTAAGCCCACTTTGATTGGCTTCACCATGTTAAATTACTAAACAGTATAAGGATTCACAGACTTTAAGAAAAGAACTACTTACCTTCAGTGTCCGTCTGATAGTTGACCATTGAAAACGCCGTGTTTCGAAGTAAAGAGAACCCCGTAGCTATGACTGTGAACGATCTATCGGTGATTGAAGGCCGGAATCACCAAAGCCGTTTAACGGCTAACCGCGATTAACCCATGGAGCCAACCAATGGTGGGATACAATTCTCCGTTCAAACATAAGTTAATCGCTGTTAGCCGTTAAACGACTTTAATTAGACTTGGCCCTGGTAAGTCTTGGTTTCAGAAAAATCATGGCGCCATATTGCTAGTCTCACCAAAGTCGTTTAACGGCTAACCCCGATTAACCCATGGTGCCAACCAATGGTGGGATACAATTCTCCGTTCAAACATAAGTTAATCGCTGTTAGCCGTTAAACGACTTTAATTAGACTTGGCCCTGGTAAGTCTTGGTTTCAGAAAAATCATGGCGCCATATTGCTAGTCTCACCAAAGCCGTTTAACGGCTAACCGCGATTAACCCATGGTGCCAACCAATGGTGGGATACAATTCTCCGTTTAAACATAAGTTAATCGCTGTTAGCCGTTAAACGACTTTAATTAGACTTGGCCCTGGTAAGTCTTGGTTTCAGAAAAATCATGGCGCCATATTGCTAGTCTCACCAAAGCCGTTTAACGGCTAACCGCGATTAACCCATGGTGCCAACCAATGGTGGGACGGAATTCTCCATTTAAACATAATTAATCGCTGTTAGCTGTTAAACGACTTTAATAGACTTGGCCCTGGTAAGTCTTGGTTTCAGAAAAATCATATAGCTTAAAGAATTAACGTTAAATTTAATCGATTAACCAATGCCATAAATTTATATTCTTTTTTTAACATATTATTACTGCTAGCAAGAATAACTGGGACTTGGCACCAATGGTTGTTTAGATTAGACAAAATATTCTCATATTCAACAAATAAGCGATTTAACGCCAAGCCAATTAAATTATTAAAATTCTCTTTAGTTTAAACGAAAAATTTATATTTTGCTGGTTTGGTTAAACAGAAAATAGGGGGCATTATAATTAGACTCACGACAAATTGATCTATAGATCACCAATATAAACAAAAGTGCAACGAACTTTTTAAAAAACACTTTTCATCTTATAAAATATAGAACTAAGGCCTAATCTTACCGATATTAACTACTCATTTAATTATAGCGAATTAGAGGTAATGGTAAAATCAGTTTTAAGGTCAATTTTATCACGGAGTTCAATTGCAAAGCAGTTTACAAAGCCAACAGCTCCAAATTATTAAAAATTAACTAATAGTGATTCATTGTTTATTATATATATTTTTAAAAAATCATTAAGTGCCTTTAATATTTAAAAAATGGGTTCCACAAGGAGAGCTGAATACAAATATAATATAAATCAAAATATAGATACAGATTGTTTGAACACTACGAGATCAGGAGAAAATGTTAGGCTACCTTACTCAGAGATATATCGCCAAGTTGGCGGGGACACCCTATACTTCAGTCACACCAAAACTAGAATACTTGACAATGATAAGTGTAGATAAAGAATCAAAATCCGAAGGCACCCTAAATTACAAAATCTAAATTTTTGTACGTTTCTTTTCTCTTGTTTCGGATGATAACATTAAGCATAGCGTTGAAATTCGTACTAAAAAATATGACACAAAAAAAGTTCCCGTTTTCTGAGACAAATAATTGACCGAGGTAAATCCAAAATTAGAGATAATTTAATGGTTTTCTTTCCTTTTTGGGGATTTGTTAATAGATGAATTATGTAAATTTGAGGTTGAGATCTGTTGCCACGCCAATTTTACGTCAATAGTGAAAAATGCAATGAAGAGATTATTTTACTGAAAAATATAGTATTTTTTGTAAAATATGTACTGTGTACTTTGTTTAACGCTACTTTTTAATCAGGGAACCCTCAGGATTTTTCACTGTGAAAGGGATTAAAAATTCTTCGAAAAACTTATACCGAGTAATAGAACAGTAAATTCTCTAGACGACTATCGTACTATTTTTGAAAAACACCGAGAAAAATGGATTTAATTTTTAAAAATTTGTGAGAAATTTTCGTATAATCTTTTTCAAACGCAAACACGAAGATATAACAGACATAAAACCAACGAAACAACAAGAAAAAAAAGATAGCATCCTAAAGAATTTGTTGTTTCAAGTTGTATAACTGTGTGGGGACATAAAACCCCCTTTTTATACAATAATTGGCTATTATGGTTTAGAAATGATGGAGGATTGCTTGGCATTAATTTCCATGTGAAAATAATTCTAATAGGGAGGGATGCAAGAAGATTTAAACTTAACAAACATTTATTCACACAACACATGCCATTTTCTTTTCCCAACTGCTCTCTGGGATATTTTCATACCTCTAGTACAGCTCGCTCATGCGCAGAATAAATCTGCGCGTACATGCTGAGCGGAGGGATATTAGCGTTGCCACAAATTTATGAGTGAGCGAACGATGTTACAGTAAAGAAAAAAACATAGACAGAAATATTTTACATATATACATAGCTTATTTTAATAATAGTATCTGTAAATTTTTTTAATCAGGGACCCTCAGGATTTTCACTGGAAAGGGATTAAATTTAAAAAACTTATTACCGTAATAAATAGTAAATCTTTTTTTTCTAGACATTATCGTACTATTTTTAACACCGAGAAATTTTTCTTGTTTTAAATTTTTAAATATCGTATATGTATACGTTTTTCAACACATATAAAAAATAAACAAAACAAATAATGATGATAATAGTATAATTTTTAAATTCAATATGTTATTTTTTGTTGTAATAAAATTTTATATGTATAATATTATGTTTATATAAGTGGAGGATTAAATATCTATTAATTTATATAAAGGAAATTAAAAGGGTTAACATAAATTTTAACAAAAAGAAATTCAACTATTCTAAACTGCTTACATATCAGCTTAGAGGAGTACGACGAAAAAAATCTATTAGAGTGAAAGATAATTTGCCACAGAATATCCCCTAGTTGAGCAAACAGTTGTAAAAAAAAAACTGACAGACATATAGGTACATCAGCTTGAATTCATGGAATAACAACCCATAATCAATAATTTAAATTTACGTCAGCTGAAAACACTGATATAATGCAATAAAAAAATCTTCTACAATGCAGGATAGTGAAAATCTTTGACAATGACTACTGAAATGACAATATATGTAAGTGTATAAAATATTTACAAATACTTAGTATAGTAGATTCTACAAGCATACACCTGCAGAAAATAAACAATTACACACAATTCATAATAAATAGTACTTGTTTGCAATCATTGAATATAATCACAACACTCAATATGTAATGAATTGTGGTAAGTTTTTTGGGAATCTGACTTGTCTACCTGATTTAGTCTTTGAAAAAGTTTTTTCAGTGGAATTAGAAACAGGTGTGTCAGACTGTTTGTTGGAATTGTCCACTGAGACAATCTGTTTTACAGGAAGTAGTTGCAGTTCAGTTCCTGAAAAAGTACTGCTGTTCTCGTTCAAAATGTAAGCTGGCTTTATGCGATCGATGGAAACAGCTTTCTTTTTACCATTTATTAAAATAGTAAAAACTTTGTCACCACGGCTTATAACCTTGTGTGGACCAGTGTAGGGCTGTGAAAGAGGTGGTTGAACACTATCCACTCTCAAAAACACATGTGAACAGCTTTTCAATGTAGTAGGTAGAAAAACAGATCTTTTGCAGTGGCTTGATGTTGGAACTGGTTGTAAAGATATCATTTTCTCCCGAAGCATAGAGACATATGTTTGGTCACATCTAGATGACAGCTTGGTGGATGAGAAAATGTCAGATGGAAGGCGAAGGGTTGTACCATACACTAATTCAGCACAGGTAGCTTGAATGTCATCCTTAATTGCTGAGCGCATGCCAAGGAGAACTATTGGGATGATATCGTTCCACTTTGAATTTTCATGAGATTTTATAGCACTCTTTAGATGGCGGTGCATTCGCTCGACCAGACCATTGGCCTTTGGATGGTAAGCACAGCAGTGGATTCTATTGGTTCCCATGAGGTTACTGAGTTCTTTGAAAAGAGAAGATTCGAAATTTCTTCCTTGATCTGTAGTGATAATGGCAGGGCAACCGAAACGTGATATCCAACCTGACAAAAGAGCTCGACATATGGTTTCAGCAGTCGTGTCGGCTGTAGGGATGACTTCCATCCATCTTGTGAATCGGTCAACTATTGTCAAACAATAAGTATGACCATTAGATGGTGGAAAAGGACCAATGAAGTCAATATGTATATGGAAAAATCTGGCATCAGGTAATGCAAATGTACCAACAGGTGCTTTAGTATGGCAATGGATCTTGGATCTTTGACAGGGTTGGCAAGATTTTACCCATAACTTGATATCCTTTTTGATATTTGGCCACACAAATCGTTGGGTGACCATCCTTGTTGAAGCATAAATGCGAGGATGAGAAAGACCATGAATATGTTGGAAAACCAACCTGCGGTACTCCTTGGGGATAAAAGATCGAGGAACTTTGGTGTAAACATCACATGTAAGGGTGATATCTTCTAGAGGAAAATACTGATTCTTGAGCACTAAAGATGTTGAATTGGATTGAAGGAGATTTTTGAGCTCCTCATCTTGCGACTGAACTGAGGCAATGTCCTTGTAGTCGAGACAATTGGCTTGTGAGATTGAGTCAATTTCAATCCGTGATAAGGCATCAGCTATAAAATTTTGTGTTCCAGGAACATGTCGTATATCCGTGGAAAATTGAGAAGTGAAATCCAAGTGCCTGAGTTGACGTGGACTACATTTGTCAGCTTTCTGTTGAAAGGCAATAAATAAGAGGCTTTTGATCAGGGAAAATCACAAAATCTCTTCCTTCCAACATATGGCTAAATCTTTTGATCATAGTATAGATTGCTAAAAGCCCTCTATCATATGTGGACCAATTCTTTTGAGAAGAAGTCAACTTCATGGATAAGAAAGCAAGTGGCTGCCAGAGACCATCATTGTACTGTGTGAGTGCACCACCAACAGCAAAGTCTGACGCGTATAGGGTGATGTAACAAGGTAGCCTGTGCGAGGGTTTCCTTAACTTGTTCAAAGGATGTAGTGGCTTCATCTGTCCATGAAAGCTCTTCTTCAGGCTTGGCCTTGACTCTTTGTCTGGAACGCTTTTTATTTTTGATTCCTTCCAGGAATTTCACTAAAGGAGCAAGTATGTGAGCAGCTTGTCGGATGAATCTTCTGTAATAATTTAGCATGCCAAGGAAACGATGTAGTTGGGTAATAGTTGAGAGTCGTGGAAATGTCAAAATAGCATCCACTCTGTCAGGCAATGGTTTGATCCCAGAAATGCAGACTTGATATCCTAAAAATTCTAATGTAGAAACTCCAAACGTACACTTAGAAGGATTTATTGATAGGCCATAATGATTTAAACGCTCGAAGAGTAATTTTAGGTGCTGTAGGTGTTCTTCTTCTGATGAAGAGGCAACCAAAATATCATCAATGAAAGCGTAAACGAAATTTAAACCTCTTAGAACCTCATCGATAAAACATTGAAAAGTGGAAGCAGCATTACAGAGGCCAAACTGCATTCTAGTACTCTCATATAACCCAAATGGTGTTGTTATGGCGGTTTTATGGATGTCATCTTCGTGGATAGGGATTTGATGGTATGCTTTCACAAGATCCACATGAGAAAAAATTGTTTTACCATGCAATTCTGAGGTTAAGTCTAAAATATTTGGAATAGAGTACTTATCCTTTTTTGTCTGCGCATTTAATGCTCGATAATCCCCAACTGGTTTCCAGTCCTTGCTGTCCTTTTTAGAAACAATATGAAGAGGTGAAGCGTAATTACTTTTGGAATGACGAATATGGCCTAAATCTAACATATGTTGGAATTCAGATTTGGCGATTTTTAAACGATCGGGCGCTAAACGTCTGGGTTTCGAGAAAACTGGGGGACCAGAAGTTTCAATAAAATGCTTGACATTATGTTTAATTTCTTGGGAAAAAGAAAGAGGTTTTACAATTACAGGAAATTCTCTCAAAATATCATGGTATATACTGTCACCAGAAATAAGCTTTATGGAATGAACTCGTGGGGAAATGAGCTTGCATGCTGCACTTAATTTTGTTGCATTATCAATTAGTTTTCTATTGCGTAAATCGGGGGAAATATCAAAATAATACAAAAAATCAGCTCCTATGATGGGTACAGAAACAGATGCTATTAAAAATTGCCAACGAAATACTTTTCTCAAATTTAAATCAAGGGTCAAAACTTTCCTACCGTATACATTGATTGGCGATGTGTTGGCAGCTGAAAGTTGTTGAATGCTGTTCCCTCGTTTTCGCTCCGCAAAAGACGCTGGAAGAACGCTGACATCCGATCCTGTATCTATTAGGAAAGAGGTGTTGGTTGATTTGTCTTTGATAAATAAACGACGTGAGATATTTTGCGAGAAGGTAGTCGCATTTACTTCTCGCTCAATTCGTTTTTTGAGTAAGTGCAAGGTATGACGCACTTCCTGGCATTTTCTTGGAATCGTTGATGGTACCAGCACACGCCTTCTGCTCGATGACGGGAAAAGGAACGTTTGCGTGAACGGGAGCGGCTTCTGACTTCTCTGCTATCGCGCTGCAGCTGTAGTCCGTCGATCCGTTTATTTAGTCGCTGTATCTCCTGCAATAACCGATCTTCAGTGGACGAAGATATAGCATGCGTAGACAGAGAAGCAGTTGTAGAGCTTACCTCCAGGATTCGGTCGGCGATTTTTGCCGCTTTCTCTATAGTGATAGGCGTTATTGACGCCAAAATGGT
>CM063499.1:31369466-31379466 GCA_032207245.1 Pardosa pseudoannulata | reverse complement strand
ACAATGTCAAAGAAGAAAAAATCGTTACATGTGTAATAGTTGCGATGTTGGGCTACGTGCTGCAACTCTTTTCGAAATATATCACACAAAAGAAAATTTTGATTAATTTTATAAATACTAGTATTGTTATTATTTATGTTTTAAAAGCATAAATAAGTATTTTTACTGATAATAATGTTTATTCTGAAATGGGAATTCAAAAAGAAAGATAAAAAATGTCGATGTTTGTGTAATATTACAATATTCGACTATTTTCTGCAATGTGATCAAAATCCAAAATTGCAATATTTTTTTTTTTTTTTTAATTTTCTTCACAAGACAAAGTTCTAATTTGTGTTTCTTACATTAAAAATTTGGTTTTTTTTTTTTTTTTGGTCTGGCCTTTTTTAAAAAAAAAACTGTGAATTAAGGGGTTAAACGAATATTTATTGCAATCTGCTTGGTATCGAATATCTCTTGTATTAAATGCAATACTTATTATATACAATAATTATTTGTTCCCCTTGGAATGATTTACTAACTTTTTTCATTATTTAAACAATATTATATTTACAAAAAAAAAAACTAAAATTTAAACAAGAGTTTGTTTTAATCAAGAATCTGTTTTAAACAATTCAGAAATTTCTAGCGATTTTAATGACGTAAAAAAATCGAATATTTGATGATTTAAAAATGCAAATCCATTATAGACAAATTCAAGCATTACACGATAAGACTTTAGAGCAAAACCATACAGAGATAACAAGTTAACACTAGTTTTACGGACCGAACCAATTTGCCTCATTAAAAATTTGATCACTATATATATATATATATATATATATATATATATATATATATATATATATATATATATATATATATATATATATATATATATATATATAAAACTTTAATATAACTTTTCAAAAACATACGTTGGTTTTTAGTTAAGTAATAAAATATATGTAAACTTTCATTCCTCTTCCCTGCAAACCCCTTCATTTCGCATTATCAAATGTGGAAACCTATTTTCACGGTTATGAACCAATTTGACTCATAGAATGGTTTCACAGTTCTGTATAAAGAGACAACTCAAGTAAATATTTCACGAAAAGTTTTTATTTTCCAATTGGCTGAAGAGCTAAGAATTAAATATAGAGAAGAAGTCGAGAACGCTTCCTTTCCAATGACAGAAATTCATGCTACGGACTCACAGATGAATTGTTAAGTTCAACAATCGTGCAAAAGAAACGTAGAAACCATTGTGCTAAATGTAATAGAAATGTTTGCGAAAAATTTGTTCAAAAACAGATTTTATATGTAAAAAACTTTTTCAATGAATTTTTTGATAATAAACATTTTATTTAAATTAATTTGGAGCTATTTTGGTTGCAAAAAACTTCAATTTTCTTGTATGAGTCGAATTGGCTCATTTCAGTAAAAATAGGTATATGATCAACATCCATAAATCTAGTGTTAATATCTGAGAAGCATCAAATTTTATAGTGTAACAACGATATATAATGTTATGCAATGTTTATATGAAGATATGCAATGTTTATATGAAGTACCAACGACGATTTATCGTCGCGTATGCAATGGAAACTTACAATAGTATCGCAAGAAAACCTGATGACCAAAAATTTATGAAACATTATAAATCATTTAATACCTTTGTAAAAGATTTGAAAATATTGTTTATATATTTTACTTTTTGATATATTCCGTGGTAGTTAACGCAAAGACATATAAACTAATATGACAAGACCAAAATTCGACTATATTTCAGTCATTAATCATATTTCAATTTTTGAAAGTTTAAAGGTGATTTGTTCCCGTAACTCAAAAAGACCGGTGAGAGAAAGATAAAGGGCTAGATAGGTAGGGATGGCAAGTAAGGGAGGGGGGGTTGCACGCTTAATTTTCTTGGCAGAGAAAGCCTGGAAAATCCCCATGTGTTTCACCGATCTTTATCGGAGTATATACCGTTATCGAGCGACGGCATCTACCAGAAATTCTAATGCAGGGGGAGTTGACGAAATTTTCATTCTTAACACAATGGAGTACCCACCCTATGGGTCGTTCCTAGCCTAAATAGGACGACTGCACGTTTGCGGTAAAAACCCCGAAATATCGCAATGAAATCGAGCTAAAGGGCATCGCATGATAAATCACCGTATAAACGAGCAGTAAACGAGTGTGAGGAAATCCCTTCAGAAATGAGGAAAAAACACTTGAGGATTTTTCGTTCCTAGGCATATATGCCTCGAGATGATGTAGGACCTTGACGTGACCTTTAGGATGGATCTTGCAATATTTTTGGTGAGTGGTATTGGCGTTCATGAAGAAGCAGGTGTTTCGATAATCACTGTCTCATAGTTATAAGTGGGTTTGCTATCATTTTAATTTCTCATATATGAAGATTAGAGAAAATAAAATTAAATTTGTCCATAGTACACACAAAACTTGGTATTGAATAAACAGTGAATATGTGCAAAGTTTAATTGTGCACTGTGCATTTGTGCACAGTGCACAGTTATTTGTACACTTAAATGTTTTAGCAACTTTATTCCTTCTTTAAACAATATTTTATTGACAGAATAATCTACGATTTAAACAAATAAAAATTACCTGATTCTTGAAAAGCCCTTCATATATGAATAGTAGAGAAAATAAAATTAAATTTGGTTGAAGCAAACACGAAACTTCATATTGAAGTGTACTTACGACAAATGCAACCATTATTAAATAAATATTTGTATTCGTGGAATGTTTTAGCAACATTTTTCCTTGTTTAAACAATATTGTATTGACAAAATAATCAAGGATTCAAACAAATGAAAAGTACCAGATTCTTGAAAAGCCTTTCATATGTGAATAGTATAGAGAAAATAAAATTGAATTTGGTTGAAAAAAACACAAAATTTGTTATCAAAGTGTGAATTGTAGAGAAAACAATTAAATTTAGTTAGTATTGGCGTTGATGAAGAAGCAGGTGTTTAGATATTCAATGTCTCTTAAAAGTGGGCTTGTTTCTTTTTTAGTTTCTCATATATGAAGAGTAGAGAAAATAAAATTAAATTTGTCTATAGTAGACACAAAACTTGGTATTGAAATGCACTGTATAAACAGTTATTTGTACACATAGAATGTTTTAGCAATTTTTATTCTTATTTTAACAATATTGTATTGACAAAATAATCTACCATTTAAACAATTGAAAAGTACCAGATTCTTCAAAAGACCTTCATATGTGAATAGTAGAGAAAATAAAATTAAATTTGGTTGAAGCAAACAAAAAACTTGATATTGAAGTGTACATAAGTCAAATGCAACCTTTATTAAATAATTACACAGGCCTGCGATGAAAAAAATACAAGGGATGTGACATCTAAACTTAACGTATTTTTTAGTACTGATTTTGAAAATAATCATTAAAAATGTCTATCACGTCACATTTTTTTGAAAAATTGAATTTTATGTGGTTTTTTATGAATATTTCTCACGTATTTTGCTTTTATACTTTCCTTCGTGTTTTGACATTTTACCGTGATGAAACCCTCAAAATTACCCTTCTGTGGTAAACTACAACAGCGCAATTAGTATTTTAGGGCTTTTAAAGCTTCAATGTTGATCCAGATCATCAATTAGACAGATTCCTGGAAGCGCGCGAACCTGGGAAGAGCCTAGGAACGCGCAATGTCCCTCTTCATCATCCCTCCCTCCCGTCGCAATCGCTGTTAACCTATAGCGACGCTCGAATCCCTATCAGTGACCTCATGTAAGCACCAATACTTAGTCTGTAAAAGAGGCAACTCATTTATTAGGCTCCAGATTGAAAGAAAAAACATATTGGCCAAAGGAACCACTTTTATTGGTACACGAATCGTGAAAAGGAATTTATTCAGTATTTTGATGAAGACGAGAACCTTATTTATTGCTCAGATGTTCCTGGATTGATGAGAAAATTTAAGATTCCCTACAATAAAGATGAATTTAGGCTTTTTATAGATTCGTGAAAAAGGAACCTTAAAGCTGTCGTACTTCATCAAGGAAACCAATGGGCATCTGTGCAAGTTGAATACTCGGTGAATTTAAAAGAAAGTTATGAAAACCTAGCTCTAGTTCTCAACAAAAGAAAATATGAAAACCAGGGCTGGATCATTTGCAGTAATTTAAAAATCATCACCATGCTTCTCGATCAACAAAACGGGTATACAAAATTTCCGTGCTTTATTTGTGAGTGAGACAGCTGTGACAAAACACAATATTGGGTCAGAAAAGATTGGCTCAAAAGGCGAAATCTTGCGCCAGGCACCAAAAATGTAATTCGAGAAAGCTTAGTTGTTAAAAAAAAATATTACTATCCCCCTGCACATAAAATTAGGTGTTATGAAGCAGTTTGTTAAGGCTCTTCCAAAAGATGGTGAGTGCTTAAAATATATGTGTAAAAAGTTTCCTGGATTTTCTAAAGTCAAATTGAAAGAGGGAGTCTTCGTAGGACCAGACATTCGAAAACTTATTAGGAATAACAAATTTGAGACAACTATAACATTAAAGGAAAGAAAAGCTTGGGTTGCCTTCAAAGATGTTGTGGAAAAATTTCTGGGCAATCACAAAGATCCTAAATTTAAAAGAATTGTTGGCAACATGCTAGACAAATTTCAAGTGTTGGGCTGCTCCATGTGTGTAAAATTGCATTTCCTCCAATCGCATTTGGACTGTTTTCCCGAAAATTTAGGATCCGTCAGCGAAGAACAGGGAGAAGGTTCCACCAAGACATGAAGGATATGAAGAGAAAATATCAAGGTAGGTGGAATAAGAATATGCTTGCCGACTATTGTTGGATGTTAGCAAGAGATGAAGATAAGATTGAACATAAAAGAAGAACGTCAAAAAGAAATTTTAACGGAAAAAATGTACGTAACTAAATTTAAATGTCTTTGTTTCGTATTGAGTTTCAAATATATTTCAAACTTACATTTATTATATATAAACCTTATTAAAACGTAAAAACAGGTAGTTGGGGGTTTTTCTAGTACTGTTTTTCTTATAAAATTAATGTAAAAAATTTAATAACGAGAGAACTTTTTGTCTCTCCCTGGTGCAGCTCATGCGTTCTGGTTGCGATGGATTTCATTCTTTATATACAAAATGTATGCATTTTTAATTTTAATTGTTGTTTAAAAATTAATATGCCTAATCATAAACAGATTAAATAAACTAAAATGAATACATAAAACCCACTGTTGCCAGTCAGTACAAGCTAACAGTTCGAGAGCATTTTTTCCATATAGGATATTACCAGTAATATGTACATCAATTTTACAAAAAATCCTGACGTGATGGAAAAAAATGGAGGTCATTTTCGAAATCAGCATACCAAATAAATTAAAAATAAGAGAAAACTTCTCTTGTATTTTTCAAAAATTTCAATTTCGCAGGCCTGTGTTATTATTTGTATTCGTGGAATGTTTTAGATACTTTTATTCTTGTTTAAACAATATTGTATTGACAAAATAATCTACGATTTAAAGAAATGAAAATTACCAGATTCTTGAAAAGCCCTTTATATTTGAATACTATAGAAAACAAAATTAAATTTCACTTTTATTGGCGTTGATGAAGAAGCAGGTGTTTCGATATTCACTGTCTCTTAGTCATAAGTGGGTTTGTTATCTGTTTAATTTCTCATATATGAAGAGTAGAGAAAACAAAATTAAATTTCTCTATACTTGACCCAAAACTTGGTTTCGTATTTCACTTACTGCAAAAACAATTATATGTACACGGAGAATGCTTTAGCAACTTTTATTCTTGTTTAAACAATATTGTATTGGCAAAATAATCTACGATTTAAACAAATGAAAATTACCTGATTCTTGAAAAGCAATTCATATATGAATAGTAGAGAAAACAAAATCAAATTTAGCTTTTATTGGCGTTGATGAAGAAGCAGGTGTTTAGATATTCACTGTCTCTTAGTTATAAGTGGGTTTGTTATCTTTTTAATTTCTCATATATGAAGAGTAGAGAAAATAAAATTAAATTTGGCTGTAGTAGACACAAAACTTGGTATTGAATTGCACAGTATAAAGAGTTATTTGTACACGGAGAATGTTTTAGAAACTTTTTTCCTCGTTTAAAAAATACTGTATTGACAAAATAATCTACAATTTAAAGAAATAAAAAATTATCTGATTCTTGAAAAGCCCTTCATACTTGAATAGTAGAGAAAATAAAATTAAATTTCGATGAAACAAACACAAAACGTGATATAGAAGCGTACTTATGTCAAATACAACCTATATTAAATAATTATTTGTATTCGTAGAATGTTTTAGCAACACTTTACATATTTTTAACAATATTATATTGAGAAAATAATCTACGTTTTAAACAGAAGAAAAACATTACCAGATTCCTAATAAGCATTTCATATATGTATAGTAGAGAAAATAAAATTAAATTTAGCTGGTATTGGCGTTGATGAAGAAGCAGGTGTTTAGACATTCACTGTCTCTTATAAGTGAGTGGGTTTGTTTTCTTTTTAATTTCTCATATATGAAGAGTAGAGAAAATAAGATTAAATTTGGCTGTAGTAGGCACAAAACTTGGTATCGAATTTCACTTACTGTGTAAACAATTATTTGTATACGGAAAATGTTTTAGCAACTTTTTCCTTGTTTAAACAATGTTGTATTGACAGAATGATCTACGATTTAAACAAATAAAAATTATCTGATTCTTGGAAAGCTTTTCATATATGAATAGCAGAGAATAAAAAAATTTAATTTGGTTGAAGTGAACACAAAACTTGATATCGAATTTCACTTACGACAAATACAGCTTATATTAAATAATTATTTGTATTCCTGGAATGTTTTAGCAACTTTTTTCCTTGTTTAAACAATATTGTATTGACAAAATAATCTAAGATTCAAACAAATGAAAAGTACCAGATTCTTGAAAAGACCTTCATATGTGAATAGTAGAGAAAATAAAATTAAATTTGGTTGAAGCAAACAAAAAACTTGATATTGAAGTGTACATACGTCAAATGCAACCTTTATTAAATAATTATTATTTGTATTCTTGGAATGATTTAGCTACTTTTATTCTTGTTTAAACAATATTATATTGACAAAATAATCTACGATTTAAACAAATAAAAATTACCAGATTATTGAAAAGCCCTTCATATATGAATAGTAGAGAAAACAAAATTAAATTTAGCTTTTATTGGCGTTGATGAAGAAACAGATGTTTCGATATTCACTATCTCTTAGTTATAAGTGGGTTTGTTATCTTTTTAATTTCTCATATATGAAGAGTAGAGAAAACAAAATTAAATTTGTCTATACTTGACCCAAAACTTGGTTTCTTACTTCACTTACTGCAAAAACAATTATATGTACACGGAGAATGTTTTAGCAACTTTTATTCTTGTTTAAACAATATTGTATTGATAAAATAATCTAAGATTCAAACAAATGAAAATTACCAGACTCTTGATAATCCCTTCTTATGTGAATAGTAGAGAAAATAAAATTAAATTTGGTTGAAGCAAACACAAAACTTGATATCAAAGCGTACTTACGTCAAATGCAACCTTTATTAAATAATTATTTGTATTCGTGGAAAGTTTTAGCAAGTTTTTACATATTTTAAACAATACTGTATTGACAAAATAATCTACGTATTAAGCAAAAGAAAAACATTACCAAATTCCTGATAAGAATTTCATATATGAATAGTAGAGAAAACAAAATTAAATTTAGCTGGTATTGGCGTTAATGAAGAAGCAGGTGTTTAAATATTCCCTGTCTCTTATAAGTGGGTTTGTTTTCTTTTTAATTTCTCATTTATGAAGAATAGAGAAAATAAAATTAAATTTGTCTATACTTGACCCAAAACTTGGTTTCGTATTTCACTTACTGCAAAAACAATTATATGTACACGGAGAATGTTTTAGCAACTTTTATTCTTCTTTAAAAAATACTGAACTGACAAAATAATCTAAGATTCAAACAAATGAAAATTACCAGACTCTTGAAAATCCCTTCATATGTGAATAGTAGAGAAAATAAAATTAAATTTGGTTGAAGCAAACACAAAACTTGATATCGAAGCGTACTTACGTCAAATGCAACCTTTATTAAATAATTATTTGTATTCGTGGAAAGTTTTAGCAAGTTTTTACATATTTTAAACAATACTGTATTGACAAAATAATCTACGTTTTAAACAAAAGAAAAACATTACCAGATTCCTGATAAGCCCTTCATATATGAATAGTAGAGAAAACAAAATTAAATTTAGCTGGTATTGGCGCTGATGAAGAAGCAGATGTTTCGATATTCACTGTCTCTTATAAGTGGGTTTGTTTTCTTTTTAATTTCTCATATATGAAGAGTAGAGAAAATAAAATTAAATTTGACTGTAGTAGACACAAAACTTGGTATCGAATTTTACTTACTGTGTAAACAATTATTTGTACACGGAGAACGTGTTAGCAACATTTTTACCCTTGTTTAAACATTATTGTATTGACCAAATAGTCTACGATTTAAACAAATAAAACGTCATTAGTTTTTCATTCCATACCTCACAATGACGAGCTACACTCGTCATGCGATTAAAGTTAGTGTTAAATATGATAATTAATTTAGTTTAAAATTTCGAGTGTACTGAATTTGGCAACACTTTTATCACTTGTGAAAATCACAAGTCACTATTGCATATTGTTTACTTAGAATTTCTTGGTACAAGTCATTGCCAAATTAATGAGTCAGAATAAAAGAAAACCTACTAAGAAATGCCGTGTGTGTTGTGTTACAAGAATCAAATTAAAAATGAGACTACTTGGCGGTGTAAACATTTAAGAATTCCTTTGCACTTTGTTTTGAAAAGTACCACTAGCTTGAAGACTATTATCTGTATACCTTATTAATGTTTTGCTTTGATATTTTCTTAATTTTACTGTTTCTGATATTATTTAACACTATGTAAAAAGTGGATTTCAATTAAGAATATGTAAGAATTGTAAAATAAAACAAGTTTTTTAAATAAAAATTAAATGGTTATTTCATGCACAGTTTTTCATTATTAAATCATACCGGAAGGGGTTAATCAATTATTTGTATTTGTGGAATGCTTAAGCAACTTTTTTTATTACTTTAACAGCATTGCGTTAATAAAATAATCTACGATTAAAAAGAACAGATTCTTGATATGTTCTTTAACATTTTTCAAACCAATTTTCCTATACGGAAACATAAATTTAAAGTTCAATCAAAATTTCGCTAAAATTTCGAGGAAAAAAATTATTAATTTCAAACGAGGATTTGATTGAATTTTTATATGATGATTACATTCTAGAAATAAGTTCTGTAGCCTACAAAAATTTATAAAACAACAGCTTTTTACAAGGTTGTAGCCAAGAATTATTTTCTGAGGGGGGGGGGCAAGAAAAAAACTGTCTTTTTTGTGTGAATGATACATAAGAAAACCTATAGTTTTACTGAAGTATGTATACTGCTAATGAGTACTATAACACAATGTGGTTTTTTAAAATAACAAAATGATTAAAAAATGTTATAATGAAAAAATTTAAAGCTTAGAATGTGTAACGAAGTATCTGCCCAATAAATTTAATATTAAAATTAACATTAAAAACCACTTTTAAATTTATTCACTTAAAATTCTTTCTGATTTAGCTATATACCAAAATCGAATGACAGCTGTCAAAACAAAACGGAAGTATTGACTTCAGAACCGGAAGTTGTGAATTTGAAGCCTAAAGTGCATTTTTGGGGCAAAACGTTTTAAATTTTCATGAACACAGTTTAAGCATTTTTCGGGTTTTTTTAATAATTAGCAACCTGGCAATTAGAAAGTTTTGAAGCAAGAAAGTGTGAAGAATTTTAAACATGTATTTTAATTTTTTAATAGTTAAAGTTGCTTTCATAAACTTCAAATGCGTTTTTCTCAGAACGGTATTTTTAATAAAATGTTG
>CM063499.1:31349466-31361966 GCA_032207245.1 Pardosa pseudoannulata | reverse complement strand
TTTTCAGTGAATTAATGAACATGTTATTAATGGTTTGCTTTTGCTCGACCTTTGTATATCACTAATTCCTAGTGATTAACTAACCTGAGTCACATATAAGTTGATATGACTTTAGTTTTGCAGTATGATTCAAATATGCCACATGCTGATACAAATGGTTTTTTAGCAAGTGCCTTTAAAGTTGCCCATTGTGTCAATGCCACATTCAATTGTATAAAACCAATTCAACAATTTCTGCCTTTTAATAATAAAAAACTGTGAAGATTCACCATGCGGATATTCTCGTACCTTTTTTCAGTGAATTAATGAACATGTTATTAATGGTTTGCTTTTGCTCGACCTTTGAATATCACTAATTCTTGGTGATTCACTAACCTGAGTCACATATAAGTTGATATGACTTCAGTTTTGCAGTATGATTCAAATCTGCCCCGCGTTGATAAAGATGGTTCTTTAACAAGTGCCTTTAAAGTTGCCCATTGCTTCAATGCCAAATTCAATTGTACAAACACAATTCAACACAGTTTCTGCCTTTTAATCATAAATAACTGTGAAGACTCAGCATGTGGAAATTCTCACACATTTTCAGGGAAATCACGACCATGTCATGCTTTTGCTCGACCTTCACATATCACTAATTCCTGGTGATTAACTAACCTGAGTCACATATAAGTTGATATGACTTTAGTTTTACAGTATGATTCAAATTTGTTACACGTTGATAGAGATGTTTTTTTAACAAGTGTCTTTAAAGCTGCGCATTGTTTCAATGCCACATTCAATTGTATAAAAACAATTCAACACAGGTTCTGCCTTTTAATCATGAATATTTGTGAAGATCCAGCATGCGGAAAATCTCACACTTTTTCAGGGAATAAACGACAATGTTATTAATGGCATGCTTTTGCTCGACCTTCGAATGTCACTAAATTTTGGTGATTAATTAACCTGAGTGACATATAAGTTTATATGACTTCAGTTCTGCAGTATGATTCAAGTTTGCCACACGTTGATACAGATGGTTCTTTAACAAGTACCTTTAAAGTTGCCCATTGCTTCAATGCCACATTCATAAAAACAATTCAACACAGTTTCTGCCTTATAACAATAAATAACTGTGAAAATTCAGCATGCGGAAAATCTCACACTTTTTCAGGGAATTAACGATCATGTTATTAATTGTTTGCTTTGCTCGACCTTCCTACACCACTAATTCTTGGTGATTAACTAACCTGACGAATGAAAACCGACAAGTGCTGCAATTAATAGACTTAGCTAAACGTTCATCGTGAGAAATGGAGATACTTGCTGTTGTGAGCTGACAAAAACACGTGCTTGACATTTTAACATCAGAAAATAATGCTTTGTACTTCCGTAAAGTGCCACCTTCAATTTCAATCTGGATCTAGCGAAAATCGTGCATCATGAGACCTTTGAAAGAAAAGAAAAGTTTCAAGGGGAAGATTTTAAAATGAGTTTTAATAACGTGAATGTTCAGTATTGTTGTATTTTGTTTTCTAATTTTCAAACTAGTAAAAAAACACATTTCTCTTCATTTCAAGGATTTTTAGGAGACTGAACACTTTACAAAACGTTTCAGTAAAATATTAATTTAAAGTTGTGATACTTTGAAAACTTATACTACAACCTATATAATGAGGTAAAACTAAAGCAATATTTATAAAACATTTGCTTGTCTATACTTCTAAATTACGAGGCCCACTTTCTTTGTCTGTGTTGCATCTTGGAATTTATATCCCCCATCTATATGGTTCATGCATGATAAAATATAGAAAAAATTCTAATGCTTTGTATAAGCAAATGCTTAAGTTGCAAGTGTCACCGCGTTAAAAAACATTCTATAGTAAAAAATAAAACATTACACTTATAATTAATTATAAGTACTTGTTTTCTGATAGCTGCATATTTTCCTTTATCTTGTAAAAATGAATATGTCTTTTAACCTGTAAGTCATATTTCAATATTTAATTTTCGAAATTTGTTTATCGAAGTTTCATTTAAATAAGATACGATCCTTAATTGATTTTACTTATAGTACTAGTCATACGATCAATCAATAAATGAAACTTTGACACAAAATTAAATTTATTATCTCTATCTAGAAGAGATTCTATAGGTTAATTTTTATAAATTGCAGTATTCAAGATTAGAAAAAAATCAGCATAACTATTTCTAGCATAACTGTTGCTGCCTTTTGATCATTAATAACGGTGAAGATACAGTTTGCGGAAATTCTCACACTTTTCTAGCGAATTAATGACCATGTGTTTGCGAGATCTTCGCATATCACTAATTTTTGGTGATTCACTAACCTGCATCACTACTGATAAATGAAACCCGCAAAGTGTTGCAATTAATAGACTCAGCTAAACGTTCGTCGAAAGGAACAGAGATACTTGCTGTTGTGAACTGACAAAAACGCATGCTTTTTTTTAGATCTGGAAATGATGTTTTACCTTTCTGTAAAGTTTTGTCCCCCCATTTGAATCTGGAACTGGTGAAAATCGTGCATCTTGAGACCTATGAGAGAAAAGAAAAGTTTCAAGGGGAAAATATCAAAATGAGTTTTATTAAAAAGAATTTTCAGTATTGTTGTATTTTTGATTTCTACTAACATTCTAAGTAATAAGAAGATATATTTCTTTTCAATAAATTTCAAGGATTTTTAGGAGGCGGTGAACACGTTACTAAACATTTTAGAAAATTATTAATTTAGAGTTGTGAAATTTTGTAAGCTATAAACTACTTCAATGAAGTAAAACTAAAGCAATATTTATAAAACTTTTACTTGCTATATGTATCTGAATTACAAGGTCCACTTTTTTAAAGTTGTATCTTGATATTTATTTCCCCCATCTATATGGTTATCCCATGGTAAACTGTAGAACAAAAACTGATGCTTTGTTTAAGCAAATGCTTTAATGGAAAGTGCCAAGACGTTGTAAAAACATTCTATAGTAAACGTAAAATATTATAAATATATTTAGCTATGAGTACTTGTTTTCTGTCATCTGCATTGCTTGTCTTTATTATGGGAAAAGAAGTGTTTTAACCTAATGTATATTTAAATATTTAATTTTCGTAATTTGTTTTCTGAACTTTAATTTAAATAGAATACGAATCTTAGTATTATTCAGTTATAATACTATTCATACTATCAATCACTAAATGACACAGACTCAAAATTAAATTTAATAGTTATATCAGGAAGAGATTCTAAAGTCATATTTTATAAACTGCAGTATTGAAGATTAGGAAAAATCAGCATAACTATTTTCTATAAAGCACATTGTGTAAATCACTTCAATTCCGTAGTATGATACAAATCTGCAACTTGTTCATACAAATGGTTAAAATTCTTTAACCAGTGCCCTAAAAGTTAGTTTTGATAAGTGATTGAACATTTACACATTACTTCCTGCAGATGTCTAAAAACAGTTCAAAACAATTGCTGCCTTTTAATAATAAAAAAAAATTTGAAGATTCAGCATGCAGAAATTTTCACACTTTTTCAGTAAATTAATGACCATGTGGTTAAAGGTATGCTTTCACGCGACCTTCTCATATCAATAAATCTTG
This sequence comes from Pardosa pseudoannulata, assembly GCA_032207245.1. Lineage (NCBI taxonomy): Eukaryota > Metazoa > Arthropoda > Arachnida > Araneae > Lycosidae > Pardosa > Pardosa pseudoannulata. The sequence continues at coordinate 31,358,366 of CM063499.1, read as the reverse complement.
GTGATTCAGTAAATTGCGTCTCTACTGATGTATAAAATCCACAAAGTGTTGGAATTAAAAGACTTAGCTAAACGTTCATCGCAAGAAACAGAAATACTTGCTGTTGTGAGCTGGCAGAAAAAATTTGAAGATTCAGCATGCAGAAATTTTCACACTTTTTCAATGAATTAACGACCATGTGATTAAAGGTATGATTTTCCTCCATCTTCGCATATCACTAATTCTTGGTGATTCGCAAGCCTGAGTCACTACTGATGTATGAAAACCGAAAAGTGTAGCAATTAAAAGAATTAGCTAAACATTCATCGCAAGAAACAGAGATACTTGCTGTTGTGAGCTGACAGAAAAAATTTGAAGATTCAGCATGCAGAAATTTTCACACTTTTTCAATGAATTAACGACCATGTGATTAAAGGTATGATTTTCCTCCATCTTCGCATATCACTAATTCTTGGTGATTCGCAAGCCTGAGTCACTACTGATGTATGAAAACCGAAAAGTGTTGGAATTAAAAGACTTAGCTAAACGTTCATCGCAAGAAACAGAAATACTTGCTGTTGTGAGCTGACAGAAAAAATGGGAAGATTCAGCATGCAGAAATTTTCACACTTTTTCAGTAAATTAATGACCATGTTGTTAAGGGTATGCTTTCACGCGACCTACTCATATCTAATTCTTGGTAATTCACTAACCTGAGTCACTACTGATGTATGAAATCCATAAAGTGTTCCAATTAAAAGGCTTACCTAAACGTTCATCGCAAGAAACAGAGATACTTGTTTTTGTGAGCTGACAGAAAAAATGGGAAGATTCAGCATGCAGAAATTTTCACACTTTTTCAGTAAATTAATGACTTGTTGTTAAGGGTATGCTTTCACGCGATACTCATATCACTAATTCTTGGTAATTCACTAACCTGAGTCACTACTGATGTATGAAATCCATAAAGTGTTCCAATTAAAAGGCTTTACCTAAACGTTCATCGCAAGAAACAGAGATACTTGCTTTTGTGAGCTGACAGAAAAAATGGGAAGATTCAGCATGCAGAAATTTTCACACTTTTTCAGTAAATTAATGACCATGTTGTTAAGGGTATGCTTTCACGCGACCTACTCATATCACTAATTCTTGGTAATTCACTAACTGAGTCACTACTGATGTATGAAATCCATAAAGTGTTCCAATTAAAATTACCTAAACGTTCATCGCAAGAAACAGAGATACTTGCTTTTGTGAGCTGACAGAAAAAATGGGAAGTTCAGCATGCAGAAATTTTCACACTTTTTCAGTGAATTAACGACCATATATTTAATGGTATGTTTTTGCTTGACCTTCGCATATCACTAATTCTTGGTGATTCACTAACCTGAGTCACTACTGATGTATGAAAACCGAAAAGTGTAGCAATTAAAAGAATTAGCTAAACATTCATCGCAAGAAACAGAGATACTTGCTGTTGTGAGCTGACAGAAAAAATGGGAAGATTCAGCATGCAGAAATTTTCACACTTTTTCAGTAAATTAATGACCATGTTGTTAAGGGTATGCTTTCACGCGACCTACTCATATCACTAATTCTTGGTTAAATTCACTAACCTGAGTCACTACTGATGTATGAAATCCATAAAGTGTTCCAATTAAAAGGCTTACCTAAACGTTCATCGCAAGAAACAGAGATACTTGCTTTTTGAGCTGACAGAAAAAATGTGATTCAGCATGCAGAAAATTTCACACTTTTTCAGTAAATTAATGACCATGTGGTTAAAGGTATGCTTTCACGCGACCTTCTCATATCACTAATTCTTGGTGATTCACTAACCTGAGTCACTACTGATGTATGAAATCCATAAAGTGTTGCAATTAAAAGGCTTACCTAAAAGTTCATCGCAAGAAACAGAGATACTTGCTGTTGTGAGCTGACAGAAAACACGTGCTTGACATTTTGAGATTAGGAAATAATGCATTTTACTCCTTTAAAGTGACATTATCAATTTGAATCTGGATGTAGCGAAAATGGTGCATCATGAGACCTTTGAGAGAAAAGAAAAAGATCAGGGGAAGATATTAAAATGAGTTTTATGAAAACGAATTTTCAGGATTTTTGTATTTTGATTTCTAACATTCAAAAGTAATATGAAAACATATTTCTCTTCAATTCAAGGATTTTTTGGAAACTGTGAACACATTAAAAAACAATTTAGTAAAATATTAACTTAGAGTTGTGATACTTTGTAAGCTTATACTATAACCTACTTTAATGAGGTAAAACTAAAGCAATATTTATAAAACATTTGCTTGTCTATACTTCTAAATTACGAGGTCCACTTTGTTTGTCGGTGTTGTATCTTGTAATTTAATTTCCCCAAATGTATGGTGCCCAAATGATAAAATAAAAAAGAAATTCCAATGAATTATATGAGCAAAGTTCGTATGTGGAAATTGGCACCACGTTAAAAAAACATTCTATAGAAAAAAATAAGATATTAGAATTATATTTAACTATGAGTATTTATTTTCGGTTAGCTGCATTGTTTTCCTTTATCTTGTGAAAACGAATATGTGCTTTAACCTGTAAGTTATGTCATATTTTAATAATGAGTTTCCGAAATTTGTTTATCAAACTTGCATTTAAATAAGATACGATTCTTATATGATTTTATTTGTAGTACTATTCATACTCTCAAGCAATAAATGAAACTTTGACACAAAATTAAATTTTCTCATATCTATCTAGAAGAGATTCTACAGACTAATTTTTTAATCTGAAGTATAGAAGTTTAGAAAAAATCAGCAAAACTATCTTCTATAAAGCTCATTGTCTAAGTGACTTCAATTTTAATGTATGGTACAAATCTGTCACACGATGATATAAATGGTTAAAATTCTTCAACACGGGCCTTAAAAGTTCGTTTTGATACGTGATGGAACATTTGCAAATTACTTCCGGCAATTTAAAAAAACAGTTCAAAACTGTTGCTGTCTTTTGATCATAAATAACGGTGAAGATGCAGTTTGCGGAAATTCTCACACTTTTTCAGTGAATTGAAAACCATGAGATTAATGGTATGTGTTTGCGCGACCCTCGTATATCACTACTTCTTGGTGATTAACTAATCTGCGTCACTACTGATAAACAAAAGCCGCAAAGTGTTGCAATTAATAGACTTAGCTAAACGTTCGTCGAAAGAAACAGAGATACTTGATGTTATGAACTGACAAAAACGCATGTTTTTTTTTAGATCTGGAAATGATGTTTTATCTTTCCGTAAAGATTCATCCCACATTTTTTGAGCCTGGAACTGGTAAAAATAGTGCATGAGACCTTTGAGAGAAAAGAAAAGTTTCAAGGGGAAAATATCAAAATGAGTTTTATTAAAAACAATTTTCAGTATTGTTGTATTTTTGATTTCTACTAACATTCAAAGTAATAAGAAAATACATTTCTCTTCAATATATTTGACGGATTTTTAGGAGGCGGTGAACATATTACTAAACATTTTAGAAAATTATTAATTTAGAGTTGTGAAATTTTGTAAGCTATAAACTACTTCAATGAAGTAAAACTAAAGCAATATTTATAAAACTTTTACTTGCTATATGCTTCTAAATTACAAGGTCCACTTTATTTGTTTTTGCTTATCTTGGAATTTATTTCCCCTATCTATATGGTTCTCCCATGGTAAAATATAGAACAAAAACCAATCCTTTGTTTTAGCAAATGCTTAAGTGGCAAGTGCCACGACGTTATCAAAACATTCTATAGTAAAAATAAAATATTATAACTATATTTAACTATGAGTACTTGTTTTCTGTCAGCTGCATTGCTTGTCTTTATTTTGGGAAAAAACCTGTGTTTTAACCTTATGTCATATTTCAATATTTAATTTTCGCAATTTGTTTTCTGAACTTTAATTTAAATAAAATACGATTCTTAGTATTATTCAGTTATAATACTATTCATACCATCAATCACTAAATGAAACTTTGACGCAAAATTAAATTTAATATCTCTATCTAGAAGACATTCTACAGCCTAATTTTTTAATCTGCTGCATTAAATAGGAAAAATCAGCATAATTTTTTTCTATAAAGCTCATTGTATAAATGACTTCAATTTTGTAGTATGATACAAATCTACACGTTGTTCATACAAATGGTTAAAATTCTTTAACCTGTGCCTTAAAAGTTAGTTTCGATAAGCGATTGAAGATTTACACATTACTTCCTGCAATTCTGTAAAAACAATTGCTGTCTTTTAATAATAAATAACTGTGAAGTTCAGTATGCAAAAATTTTCACACTTTTTCAGTGAATTAACAACCATATATTTAATGGTAACTTTTGAGTGACCTTCGCATATCACAAACTCTTGGTGATTCACTAACCTGTGTCTCTAATGATGTATGAAATCCACAAAGTTTTGCAATTAATAGAATTAGCTAAACGTTCATCGCAAGAAAGAGAGATACTTGCTGTTGTGAGCTGACAGAAAACACGTGCTTGACATTTTGAGATCAGGAAATAATGCTTTTTTACTCCCGTAAAGTGCCATCATCAATTTGAATCTGGAACTGGCGGAAATCGTGCATCGTAAGATCTTTGAGAGAAAAGAAGAATTTCAGATAAATATATTAAATGAGTTTTATTAAAATGAATTTTCACTATTTTTGTATTTTGATTTCTACCATTCAAAGTAACAGGAAAACATATTTCTTTTCAATTCAAGGAGTTTTAAGAGACGGTGAACACTTTACAAAACGTTTTAGGAAAATATTAACTTAGAGTTGTGATACTTTTTAAGCTTATACTATAACCTACTTTAATGAGGTAAAACTAAAGCAATATTTATAAAACATTTGCTCGCTATATGCTTTTAAATTACGAAGGCCGCTTTATTTGTCTGTGTTGTGTCTTGGTATTTATTTCCCCGACTTATATGGTTCTTCCATGATAAAATGTAAAACATATTTCAATACATTGTATGAACAAATCCTTATGTAGCAAGTGCCACTGCTTTATAAAATTATTCTATAGTAAAAAATAAAATATTACAATTATATTTAACTATGAGAACTTGTTTTCTGTCAGCTGCATTGCTTGAATTTATCTTGGGAAAAGGCATGTGTTTTAACATTACGTTATATCATATCTCAATATTTAATTTTCTTAATTTGTTTTGTGAACTTTCATTTTAATTAAACACGATCCTTAATTGATTTCAGTTATAATACTCTTCATACAATAAAGCACTTAATGAACTTTCACACAAAATTAAATTTAATATCTCAATCTAGAAGTTATACTACAGGCTAAGTTTTCAATCTGCAGTATAGAAGATTAGAAAAAATCAGAAAATCTCTTTTCTATAATACTCATTGTGTAAATTACTTCAATTTTTCAGTATAGTACAAATCTGTCACACGTTGATATAAATGGTTAAAATTCTTCCACAAGGGCCTTAAAAGTTCGTTTTGATACGTGATTGAACATTTGCACATTACTTCCGGCAATTTGAAAAAAACAGTTCAAAACTGTTGCTGCCTTTTGATCATTAATAACGGTGAAGATGCAGTTTGCGGAAATTCTCACACTTTTTCAGTGAATTAATGACCATGTGATTAATGGTATGTGTTTGCGCGACCTTCGCATATCACTAATTTTTGGTGATTCACTAACCTGCGTCACTACTGATAAATGAAATCCACAAAGTGTTGCAATTAATAGACTCAGCTAAACGTTCGTCGCAAGAAACATAGATACTTGCTGTTGTGAACTGACAAAATCGCGAGCTTTTTTATTTTAGGTTTGTAAATGATGTTTTATCTTTCCTGAAAGCTTCATCCCCCATTTGAATCTGAAGCTGGTGAAAATCTTGCATCATGATACCTTTGAGGGAAAAGAAAATTTTAAGGGGAAAATAGCAAAATGAGTTTTATTAAAAAGAATTTTCAGTATTGTTGTATTTTTTATTTCTACTAACATTCAAAGTAATAAGAAAATATATTTTCCTTCAATATATTTCAAGGATTTTTAGGAGGCGGTGAACTGAACACATTACTAAACGTTTTAGAAAATTATTAATTCAGAGTTGTGAAATTTTGTAAGCTATAAACTACTTCAATGAAGTAAAACTGAAGCAATATTTATAAAACTTTTACTTGCTATATACTTCTAAATTACAAGGTCCACTTTATTTGTTTTTGCTTATCTTGGAATTTATTTCCCCTATCTATATGGTTCTCCCATGGTAAAATGTAGAACAAAAACCAGTGCTTTGTTTGAAAAAATGTTTAAGTGGCAAGTGCCACGACGTTATAAAAACATTCTATAGTAAAAATAAAATATTATAATTATATTTAACTATGAGTACTTATTATTGTCATCTGCATTACTTGTCTTTATCTCGTCAAAAGACATGTGTTTTAACCTTATGTCATATTTCAATATTTAATTTTCGCAATTTCTTTTCTGAACTTTAATTTAAATAAAATATGATTCTTAGTATTACTCAGTTATAATACTATTCATACCATCAATCACTAAATGAAACTTTGACGCAAAATTAAATTTAATATTTCTATCTAGAAGACATTCTACAGCCTAATTTTTTAATCTGCTGCATTAAATAGGAAAAATCAGCATAACTTTTTTCTATAAAACTCATTGTGTAAATGACTTCAGTTTTTTAGCATAGTGCAAATCTGCAACTTGTTGATACAAATGGTTAAAATTCTTTAACCAGTGCCTTAAAAGTTAGTTTTGATAAGCGATTGAAGATTTACACATTACTTCCTGCAATTCTGTAAAAACAATTCAAAACAATTGCTGTCTTTTAATAATAAATAACTGTGAAGTTCAGTATGCAAAAATGTTCACACTTTTTCAGTGAATTAACAACCATATATTAAAGGTAGCTTTTGAGTGACCTTCGCATATCACAAACTCTTGGTGATTCACTAACCTGTGTCTCTAATGATGTATGAAATCCACAAAGTGTTACAATTAATAGACTTAGCTAAACGTTCATCGCAAGAAAGAGAGATACTTGCTGTTGTGAGCTGACAGAAAACACGTGCTTGGCGTTTTGACATCAGTAAATAATACTTTATACTTCTTTAAAGTGCTGTCGTCAGTTTGAATCTGGATTTAGTGAAAATCGTGCGTAGTGAGACCTTTGAAAGAAAATAAAAGTTGCAAGAAGAATATATTAAAATGAGTTTTAATAAAGTGGATTTTTAGTATTACTGTATTTTGATTTCTAACTTTCAAAGTAATAAGAAAATACATTTCTTTTTAATTCAAGGTTTTTTAGGAGAAGGGTGAACACTTTACAAAACTTTACGTTTCAGTACAATATTAATTTAAAGTTGCAATATTTTGTAAACGTTTAACCTAGTTTAATGAGGTGAAACTAAAACAATATTTATAAGACATTTGCTCTCTACATGCTTCTAAATTACGAGGCCCAATTTGTTTGTCTGTGTTGTATCTTGGAATTGATTTTTCCCAAATGTATGAGTTCCAATGATAAAATGAAAAATAAATTCCAATGAATTGTATGAGAAAATGCGTAAGTGGCAAATGTCACCACGTTATAAAACATTTTATAGTAAAAAATAAAATATTATAATTATATTTAACTATGCGTACTTGTTTTCTTTTAGCTGCATTATTTTCCTTTATCTTCTGAAAACCAATATGTGTTTTAACCTGTAAGTTATGTCATTTTTCAATATTTAATTTCGAAATTGGTTTTGTAAACTTTAATTTAAATGAAACACTGATCTAAATTGATTTCAGTTATAAGCTTATTTATCCGAATCAGCATTAAATGAAACTTTGATACAATAGTTAAATTTAATAACTTTATCTGGAAGAGATTCTACTTGCAAATTTTGTTAATTGCTGTGTTGAAGATTAGCAAAAATCAGCATAACCATTTTTTTATGAAGCTCATTGTATAAATGACTTCAATTTTGCAGTATGATACAAATCTCAAAAACGATGATACAGATGATTAAACTTCTTTAACAAGTACCTCAAAAGTTCGTTTTGATGAATGATTAAACATTTACACCTTATTTTTGTAATAGTGTAAAAAAGTTCAAAACGGTTCTGCCTGTTAATCATAAATGACGATAAAAATACAGTATGCGGAAATTCTCACACTTTTTCAGTGAATTAACGACCATATGATTAATGGTATGTTTTTGTACGACCTTCGTACATCACTAATACTTGGTGATTAACTAATCTGCGTCACTATTAATCAATGAAAGCTTCAAAGTGTTGCAATTAATAGACTTACCTAAAAGCTCATCGAAAAAAACAGAGATGCTTGCTGTTGTGAGCTGACAAAAACGTGTGCTTGATATTTTGAGATCTGAAAATGTTTTATCTTTCCGTAAAGTTCCATCCCCCTTTGAATTTGGAACTGGTGAAAATCGTGCATCACGAGACCTTTGAGAGAAAAGAAGTTTCAAGGGGAAAATATTGAAATGTGCTTTAATTAAATGAATTTTGAGTATTGTTTTATTTTTGATTTCTAACATTAAAAGTAATGAGAAAATATATTTCCCTTTAATTCAAGGATATTCAGAAGATAGTGAACACAAAACGTTTTAGGAAATTACTAATTTAGACTTCTAAAACTTTGTATGCTTATACATTGAAGTAGAACTAAACGGATCACATTAAATATATCATCTGATGATTTAAATTTTTATAAACTAAAAAACTTCTCTGCGCAACAGCCCCTAGGTGGCCAGGGCCTACGGTGTCAATCTCTGTTTGCTTGACCAAGTGCCTGGGGTGCGAAGCTGATGGAAAATTAGTCCAAGTCTCACGTAATTTTCCAACACTTCTAAATTTGCAGAGGCGTCAGAGGATTGATGAAGTATT
>CM063499.1:31334466-31344466 GCA_032207245.1 Pardosa pseudoannulata | reverse complement strand
AGGGTCAACGCAGTAATAATAAATAAACAGAAAAAGTGGTATCTACGATCTAAAGTCTGTCTCTTTCGACGACAAGGATTTCTTTTTTCCTTTTTTACCACTTACAAAGGGATAATAGGAAAAGTAATCCAATCAAAGCATTAGCGCAACAGTTGAGAGACAATACACCATCAAGGTAAACGGACAAAAGATGCTGAGTAATCCAATAAAGACAGTTCTAAATCTTTCCAAGGAAAACTAGATGAGACAAAGTGTTTAACAAGGCTCGCGAACACAAGTTTGGATTGTCTTATGTAGAAAAGATTATTGTTTTCCTTCTCTTTAATTTTTGATTAATGAAAACAATTAAAATATTCCTTTATTAGGGTTTAGTAATTAGAATTGTTTTTTCTTATTTCAGCGGCGTATGTTTGGAAAAAAAGAAAGCTGATTAGCTCGAGATCTGTTAGAAAATTCAATAGAAGACAAGCTAAGACAGGTTCTTGAATTGTTTTGTTGCTCAAAATACGCGTGTAAACAAAACACAGAAAAAAATTGTGTAACTAGTTAAAGAAATTAAAAGACACGATAAAAGACGGGCAGATGGCAGGTTCAAACATTATCTGACAATAACAAGGTTATCTAAACAACCATTGAGGGTAAACGTTTGAGACAGCATCTGCAATGATAAAAAAGTACAAGTATGTCCGCATAAAGCGCAACAGGTCTAATTAAACTTATAATTGGTTGAAAAGAAAGCGATGTTGTACGAAACATGGTAAAGTAAATGAAAGCTTTTGAAAACAAAACCAAGGGTATTACTAACAAAATATACAAAATACTGAAAGTGCTCACTAATGATGATTACTTGAGAATAATGATTACTTGTGTTAATGCTATTCATTTAAATTTCAAAATGAATAATAGCAAAAGAGTAAAGAAGCAAATAGGAAGGGAAAGTAGACCTTTTCGAGCTGGAAAGTCTTGATTATATCAGCCTATTTTTGATTTGATGTAAAATCGAAAGTTATGAAGCTATAGAGGAATTGAAAATACCGACCATATTAATCAATCTTATAAAGGCTATACCTTAAAGCAAGGAAGGGCCAACTCTGGCCCGCCGGAAGGTTTTATCCGGCACGTGGTTAGAATTTTAAGTTGCAAATTAAAAGAAATATATATTTATACATTATATATCCATCTCCTTTTCTACTTTGCTTCAATATTATATCCCAAATTTATTATCTCAAGCCCAGAAGATCAGCGGTATATTTGTTTCTTATATGTGAACAAGTGTTTTCAACCGTAGAAAGAATAATTTCAGAAGTAGACTGACAGATGAGCATTGAGAATCGTACCTTAAAATAGGTATTTCTCACTTCAAACCTCAGTATAAAGAACATTTATAAATAAAATTCAATTTCATTCATCTCATTAACGCATTTAAACCGTTAGGTACTTGTATATTGTTTTTAAAATTTTAGAAACATTTATCCTGGCCAGCCAAATTTATTTTTTTTTTATTTATGGCCAGCGGCCGAAAAAGTTTGTTCATCCCTGATTGTAAAGTGTGAAATGCAGAGTTAAAGTTGGTAACGATTTGATAGAGGCTTATGACAAGGCTATGCAAAATCACATTAGCGATGTTTAACTGCATTTGCCAGAAGGAATATGTTTTATAAACCAGTATACAAGTTCTTCTAACATTACTTATATAATTGTGACTTTTAAAGTTTCTGTATTAAGATAAACATATACTTCTAATCAGTGGCGTACCCAAAAATTAATTTTGGGGTGTGCATATTGTTATCGTCAACAAGGGCATCCATATGGAAAGTGCAGAAGGGGCTTGAGCTTCCCCCTTTTTGTAAAGTCAGTTTTTTAAACTAAATTTAACTATTAAATATGCAAATATAACCTATGCATACACACATTTTTATCTGAGACCCCCCCCACTTAAATTCTTTCATTTATGCGCTTAATGTAAAAACTAAAGAATACATTATATCAATCTAATTTCACCTTTGTAAAAATATTCATGAAAGGATATAATTTTTACCAAGTTATAATTAGAAAAATAATTTAAATATAATATTAAAATTAATTTAAATATAATATTTAAATATAATTAATAAGAATTAGAAAAATATGCCCATTTAAGAAAAATATTAAAGATAGTATGAAAACAAAATTTTTTTGCTTATCAGAATTCATAGAATCCTGTATCATTGAAAATGGATAAAATATCATTTAATAATTGGAAAAGGCAGTTGCAATTTAAAAGTTCAAAATATTCAAAAATATAAAAAAGTTCAAAATATTCGATTACAGTGCAGTGAAAAAAACCTATTTACATTAGGTTTTACAAATTTATATTTATTCTCTGCCTTTGTTTTTGTAAAATATTTAAAACTTTAACTTTATTTACAGGAATATTTTTATAGATATACAGCAAGTAGAGTCCATTTAAAAGAATATTTGATGTAATGTGAAACAGAAATACTGTAAAAAAAAGAAAGACAAAATTTAAAATCTCCCCCCCCCTCTCTTTTTTCAGTTTCCAGAAAATATCTTGGGGGATGCTATGTCCCTCTGCTTCTACTTATATATATGCATGTAATATTAAAACCCCTTATTTACGTATTTTAATATTAATTTAATAACTTTTGTTCATAAAGTACGTTCGGGGTTTGCGCGGTAATTCTGATTTTTCCCTCCAGACAAGCTATAGTCTTAATTCAGCCTCTGTCTGTACTACTTTAGCCAATAGTTAGCCGGTTCTCTTTAAACATGGGTATTTTTTATAACGTGATCAATTGTGTTTAGGGATTATTCGTAGTCTTTTTACCTGAGGAATCCCTACTTGAAAAGTGTATGTGCGGGATCACATTGTCTATGCGCACTAGGTTGTAAAAGTGTTTGCCTGTTGTATGGATTTCATGTTTCTTACCAGAAATAAAATGTGTTGTGCTTTTGAAGCCTTTGAGTTAGCTTTTGAGTCTCGCGCATATTACATGAATTCGTCTCCTTTTTGGCATAAAAATCCAGGGCTGTTCCAACAACTTTTTAGCCATCGAAATCTCTCAGATGCTATGTTATTCGAGTTAGTAACCTGCAATGTTTTTATGTCTTCATCAAGCCATATGAGTAGAGGATAATGATAATATTAATGTCAAGCATACAGTGAATGACATCATGAACAAAAATACAGTGAATATATGACCACTGAACCCATGAATTAATAATGATCATAATACTATTGATAGTAATGATACACTACATAATTCCAATAGAATGAGATAGTATGACTGAAGAATAATAATACTATTTTCTATGAAAAAAGAACCGCTCTAGCTGAATCAGCAAGGGATCTATCCCGTAACTCAAGTGCTTGGGACTCAAGCCGACCTAAGATCCATCGTGTTCATTAATAGTGACTGAGGCACGAAAAATATGTTCATGGCATGAATGACCTCAAAGGATACCTCTGATGTTTGCAGGTCAATCATGGGTAACTTCAGCTTGATCCATTCTTCTAAATTACTAAGCCCCACTTTGAGAAAAGTCATTCTCTTACTTTAACTGTGCTCAGATAAAAAAAACAATAAAAATAACATTAAGAGTAAATATCAAGTTATCAGGATAAAAAACAACAACAAAAACAACAAATTAAATATTGAATATCAAATTTATTTAAACATCAAACAATCTTTTATAAAAAAAATGAAATGTAATAAAAAAACGAAACACAATATTTTGAATTTGTACTCATCATTCTTAGTAAGTAATATAAAAAACAAAATAATTTTCATGTCTGTGAATGTGAATGTTTTATGGTTTCTTATGATTTTGTCTGTTTTTTTTTAAACAAACATAACATATTACACAAAAAAATGTAAATTCATTTGTTATAAAGATAGTATTCAATTTGTACAAGAAAATAATACTGCTGGCAGAACACAAGATGAGATATTTGTTCAGCGGTCAATGAGACTCCATTTAGTCATTCTAATTTTGCGATCTCTCTCGATTGATGTAACTTTCAAGTGTTGAGTTGATGTAATTTTCCTTTATGTCTAGATGAACCTGTGAATAGTTTTGATCTTAATGATTATTTTTAAGGTTGATTGGTTGGTTAGAAATCTGACACTTTATGTAGGGCAAATTGTGTCAAACACAAGACAAGTCATTGTTTTCACGAGAAAGGGTAATTGTAAAATCAATTGATTGTTATAAGATATTTTTTATTAAATTCTCGACCCAGAGTGTTTTATTAATTTTAACAGGTGACTCATAACTGCTGGCAGAACACAAGATGAGATATTTGTTCAGCGGTCAATGAGACTCCATTTAGTCATTCTAATTTTGCAGTCTCTCCCGATTGATGTAACTTTCAAGTGTTAATTGAGTTGATGTAATTTTCCTTTATGCCTAGATGAACCTGTGAATAGTTTTAATCTTAATGATTATTTTTAAGGTTGTTTGGTTGGTTGGAAATCTGACACTTTATTTAGGGCAAATTGTACAATACAAGTCAAGTCATGTTTTTACGAGAAAGGGTAATTGTAAAATCAATTGATTGTTATAAGATATTTTTTATTCAAATTCTCGACCCAGTGTGTTTTATTAATTTTAACAGGTGACTCATAACTGCTGGCAGAACACAAGATGAGATATTTGTTCAGCGGTCAATGAGACTCCATTTAGTCATTCTAATTTTGCGATCTCTCTCGATTGATGTAACTTTCAAGTGTTAATTGAGTTGATGTAATTTTCCTTTATGCCTAGATGAACCTGTGAATAGTTTTAATCTTAATGATTATTTTTAAGGTTGTTTGGTTGGTTGGAAATCTGACACTTTATTTAGGGCAAATTGTATCAAATACAAGACAAGTCATTGTTTTTACGAGAAAGGGTAATTGTAAAATCACTTGATTGTTATAAGATATTTTTTATTCAAATTCTCGACCCAGAGTGTTTTATTAATTTTAATAGGTGACTCATAACTGCTGGCAGAACACAAGATGAGATATTTGTTCAGCGGTCAATGAGACTCCATTTAGTCATTCTAATTTTGCGATCTCTCTCGATTGATGTAACTTTCAAGTGTTGAGTTGATGTAATTTTCCTTTATGTCTAGATGAACCTGTGAATAGTTTTGATCTTAATGATTATTTTTAAGGTTGATTGGTTGGTTAGAAATCTGACACTTTATGTAGGGCAAATTGTGTCAAACACAAGACAAGTCATTGTTTTCACGAGAAAGGGTAATTGTAAAATCAATTGATTGTTATAAGATATTTTTTATTCAAATTCTCGACCCAGAGTGTTTTATTAATTTTAATAGGTGACTCATAACTGCTGGCAGAACACAAGATGAGATATTTGTTCAGAGGTCAATGAGACTCCATTTAGTCATTCTAATTTTGCGTCTCTCCTGATTGATGTAACTGTCAAGTTTTGAGTTGATGTAATTTTCTTTTATGCCTAGATAAACCTGTGAATAGTTTTGATTTTAATGATTATTTTTAAGGTTGATTGGTTGGTTATCTGACACTTTATTTAGGGCAAATTGTGTCAAACACAAGATAAGTCATTGTTTTCACGAGAAAGGGTAATTGTAAAATCAGTTGATTGTTATAAGATATTTTTTATTCAAATTCTCGACCCAGAATGTTTTATCAATTTTAATAATTGACTCACAATTGCTGGCAGACTTAGAAAAAACTATATCACACGTCAACCTGTGCTGTGGTGTAGTACATTGCTGTTGTTATTATTTCAAAGCATTTTATAACCCAAGTTTACTTTATATCGTCTTTAATTATAGTAAAATGCCACTGATCTATATTACAACATTCAAATATTGAACAAAAGACAAGGAAATATGGTAAAAAATATTTTTTAAAAATTAAAAATTAAAAGAAGCACTTCACGTGCTACGCCTGAAAAAAATGCCAATGTCCAAGAGAACGCTTCATTCTTTCTCTTCCTTCTTTCTACTCAGGCAACCCTATACTTTTTCCATTATCCTGTGCTGATGCGTTCGTTGTTCCATTGTCCATTGTGCACAATGCGTCCTTTCCTGGCTCTGCCCAGAAGGACAGGGACTCCAAGGATGATCCTGAATATCCTCCTGGAGACCAATCGCAACTCTCCAAAACTTGGTGAAGTTTAAGTGCAATCGTTTTCACTGGCCACACCACACGCTTCCTGGAATCGCCAAAAAAACTTGGGCATTCAACCCACAAAGTGTGAGTGCTGCGAGAAAATCAATTTCGCAAACCTTATGTCAAACATAGCTGAACTCTCGCAACCTGTACGTGTTGGAAAAAGCAACATATTCAGCTTACGATTACTTTTCACGATGGAGAATCCCCAGATTTTTTGAGTAAAAACGAAATGTTTTCAATCGGATAAATAGTCTTATCACACGTCAGCCTACATAAAATATATCATTTAAAAATGTTTCGCTATCACAGGAAAAATTACCTGATTATTCATACGGAAAAGGAATCGTAAACTAAACTTTACTTTTTCAATCAGTACATATTTACTTGTGATAAGACCTTAATTGATGAAGGAATCGTAAACTAAATTTAACTTTTTCAATCAGTACATATTTACTTGTGATAAGACCTTAATTGATGAAAGTTTGATACTTTTCAATCCACCGGGCCATAAAGGTCTTATCGCATATCGAACTGCACAAAAGCAACGGATTTCAGTTTATGGTTATAAATTGAAAAAGGAATTGTAATCAGAATTTATTGCTTTTTCAACTCGTACAAGTTGACGTGTGATAAGACCTTAATTGAGGAAGGTTTGATACTTTTCAATCAGAAGGGCCGTAAAGGTCTTATCCCATATTGAACTGCAGAAAAGCAACAGATTTCAGTTTATGGTTATAAATTGAAAAAGGAATTGTAATCAGAATTTATTGCTTTTTTCAACACGTACAAGTTGATTTGTGATAAGACCTTAGTTGAGGAAGGCTTGATACTTTTTAATCCACCGGGTCATAAAGGTCTTATCCAACATCGAACTGCACAACAACAATGGATTTCAGTTTATGGTTATAAACTTAATTGATGAAGGTTTAATACTCTTCAATCCGCCGGGCCATAAAAGTCTTATTCAAGGTCAAACTGTAAAATGTATCGCATATAAGTTTACGATCGTAAACAAAAAAAAAAAGGGAATTGAAAACTGAATTTTTTGCTTTTACAACACGTGCAGGTTAACTTGTGATAAAACTTTAATTCAAAAAGGTTTCATACATCTGAATGCGTCGGTTCGTAAACGTCTTATTCCGTGTCAAATTGTGAAAAAGCAACAGATTTTATTTTACGATCGTAAACAGAAAAATTTATCGTAATATAAATTTATTGCTTTTATAATGCTACAGGTTGACGTGTGATAAGAACCTAATTCATAATGGTTAGTACATATCAATACGCTAGTTTGCAAAAGTCCTATTCCATGTCAAACTGTGAAAAAGCAACGGAAATGAATTTACCATCTTTAACTAAAAAAAAGGAATCGTTGATCGATGTCAGTTTATTGCTTTTCAAAGCGTACAAGTTTGCTTATGATAAGACTTTAATTGATGAAGGTTTGCTACTTTTCAATATAATTTGGTGAACAAAAGTCTTATCCTACGTCAAAGAGTAAAAACCTTACGGATATGAGTTTAAGATCGTAAACTGAGAAAGAGGTATCGTTGACCGATCTGGATAGTTTGCTTTTCAACGTGTACAGGTTGAATTGTGATAAGACATTAATGGATGAAAGTTTGATACATATCGATCCGACCGTGCGTAAGATTCTTACCTCACATCTAACGTAAAAGAGTAAAGGATACCAGTTTACGATCCTAAATTGAAAAAAGAAATAGTAATCTGAATTTATTGCTTTTCAACAAGTACAGATTGACTTGAGGTAAGAATTTATGAAGGATTCAAACTTCTCAATATGCTGGTGCATAATCGTTTTATCCGCCGTAAAACTGTAAAAAAGTAACGGATATTATTTTACGAACGTAAACTGAAAAAGGAGTCATAATATGAATTTATTGCTTTTTCAACGCGAACATTTTGACGTGTTATAATACCTTAATAGATGAAGGTTTGATACTTTTCAATCCACCTGTGTGTACAGGTCTTATCTCAAGTGAAACTGTAGAAAAGCAATAAATTTTAGTTTACAATCGTAAACCGAAAAAAAAAATCGGGAACTGAATTTTATTACTTTTTAACTCTTACAGGCTGATTTGTGACCTTAATTGATGGAGGTTTCATACTTCTCAAAAATCTAGTGCATTAAGGTCTTATTCCACGTCAAACTGGAAAATTGCGATTGATTTGACTTTACTATTCTTTTTTTGGGTGAAGATTTCACGGAGTATTTCTTGTGTGATAGCGAAATATTTTCACCAATTAAAGGATGTATCACGTGCCAAACAAAACCAAAGTAAAAATGTTGAAAACTTTTCGGTATCATACATGAAATTTGCCCAATATTCACCGAAAAAAGGAATTATAAACTGAATGTACTTCTTTTCAGTATGTTGATGTTTACGTCTGATAATGAACTAAGGTAGGTATGACACATCCTGTTTAAATCTTCAAAACTTTTGCATTTCTAAAATCTGTACATTCATGAATCGTTTAAAACAAACCCTGCTGACATATTCGAATTAGAACCTGTAAAACTATACAAGCTTTGCATTTAATATCGAAGCTTGTAAGGAAACTATTAAAACGTTAAGTACATTTTACTGAAAATTTACTGGTGTTTTACTGAAAAAGGTCATGCAGAAACGGGACCAACGAAGACTAGGGAGAATCATTAAACGTAATAGAAGTGCAACCCTTCCGTAAATTGCTGCAGATTTCATTGCTCGCCCATCAACAAGTGTCAGCGAGCAAACCATTCACCGAAACATCATCGATATTGGCTTTCAGGGCAGAAGGTGCATTCATGTACCCTTGATGAATGCACAACACAAAGCTTTACTCCTCGCCTAGGCCGTCAACACCGACATCTCACTGTTGATGACTGGAAACACGTTGATTGGTCTGACGAGTCTAGTTTCAAATTGTATCGAGCGGATGGACGTGTACGGACAAGCAGACAACCTCATGAACCCATGGACAATGAATGTCAACAATGTGCTTGTGGAGGCCCTGTGACGGTATGGGGCGCATGCATTTGGAGTGATATGGAACCCTTGATACGTCTAGATACGACTTTGATGGGTGACACATACGTTAGAATCCTGTGTGATCACCTGCACCCATTCATGTCCATTGTGCATTCTGATGGACTTGGAATTCCATCAGGACAATGCGACATCCCACATGTCCAGAATTGCTACATAGTTGCTTCAATAACACTCTTCTGACTTCCGCTGGCCACTACAATCTCTAGACATGAACATTATTCAGCATATCTGGGATTTCTTGCAACGAGCTGTTCAGAAAAGATCTCTACCGCCTTGTAACGTTAGGGATTTATGGACAACCATTGTGCCATTGTGTCAATTACCTCCAGAACTGCAGCAGACGTTAGTCGAGTCCAAGCCGCTTTGTTCTGAGGCACTTCTGCAGCTCACGGAGGCCCTATAAAATATTAGGCAGGTGTAGTAGTTTGCTTTTGACACTTCAATGTACATATATATATATAGATGTGTGTGTATGTATGCATATATATGCATATATATATATACATATATGACATGTCGGGATCCAGAGTTAAGGCGAATGGAAAACAGTCTTCTTGATAATAATAAGTCTATTAAACCATCGTTAAAGTAAAACTTGCGCCATTTTCACTTTTCCGTCGAAGACACTCATAGAGTGTTGTTGACAGCTCCATGTCCGCATCCATGCTCCATGTCACTGAAAACTTATTTGTTTGCAAGCTCATCAAATTCTTCCACAATGCTTCCGCTTGACTGGATTATCCTGAAAGCTTACGCGAACGTGGGTCTTTTTCATTTATTTTATTATTATAAAAG
>CM063499.1:31326966-31329466 GCA_032207245.1 Pardosa pseudoannulata | reverse complement strand
AAGCTTCCTTTTCCGACCTACTACAATAACACGGCGACAGAGTGTCTGGAATAGTGACAGTTCAGTTGAATAGATGTTACGCCCTGATCGGTTGCTGGGATTGACTTCCGGAGGATTGCCTGGAGAAGCCTCAATCGTTACATCCAACGAATGAGAATTCAGTTAAAAAAACTAGCTGTAACCTCAGCTGGAGTTCCCAGGTAACTAGAATTGTAACTGAACAAAAAACGGTTGGCAGAACCGTGACTGACCCCAGGTATAAAAAGCCTAGAATTTTTCGACTCGGGGCTTTTCGACATTTTTTCACGTTAGACAGAAACTGAATTAAGTCTATAGCGTGTCTGGAGGTTAAAATCAGAATTACCGCGAAAACCCTGAACTCACTTTATAAACAAAAGTTAAATTAATATTAAATTTATATTAAAATACGTAAATAAGGTATTTTAATATATATATATATATATATATATGTATGTATGTATATATATATATATATAATATATATATATATATATATATATATATATGTATGTATGTATATATGCATGTATGTATGTATGTATATATATATGTATATATATATATATATATATATATATATATATTATATTATATATGTATATATATATATATATATATATGTATATATATACATGTATATCTGTATGTATATATATATATATATATATATGTGTATATCTGTATGTATGTATTATATATATGTATATATATGTATATATATATATATATATGTGTGTGTGTGTGTATGTATATATATATGTATATTTATGTGTATATATATATGTATATATATGTATATATATATATATATATATATATGTATATATATATATATATATATATATGTATATATATATATATATATATATATGTGTGTGTTTATATATATATATATATATATATGTGTGTGTGCGTGTGTGCGTGTGTTACTCCACTGACTCAGCCCCAGATGTTAGCCAGACGTTCTACTGAAACGGTCTCCTGAAAATGCTGGAAACCATCGAAATTACACTGAAAGTTAGAAACTGACCCAAATCTTTAGCATTTCAAACCGAGCAATCTCAGTTGACAGCATTATTCCACTTAAAAATCGTAATTATTTATTACCAAAACACAAGTACTCATTAAAAGTTTTAAGTATGGTTGAAAAACTATTAAATATACTGACTCAGATTAACGGCAACACTTTATAGATGATAAAGTTGAAGATTTGGTTGAAAACCACAAACAAGAGAGCAGGAATCGGGAAAACTGTTAACCAATAAATCTTACGTATTCTGAAAGTGTAAGTACGATTGAAAAACTACTGAATACATTCGTGTAGATGAACAGCAAGACTTTACAGATGACAGGGTTGTAGATATGGTTGGAAATCGCAAACAAAAAGCAATGATAAGGAAATCTATATTAACCAATGAAACTTATTAATTATGAACGTGTAGGTCCGATTGAAAAAACTACTGAATGCATTGATGCAGATGAACAGCAAGACTTTACAGATGAGATGGTTGTAGATATGGTTGAAAATCACAAATAAGAGAACAAAGATAAGGAAAACTATGTTAACCAATAAAATATACTCATTCTGAATGTGTAAGTCCGATTGAAATAAACTACTGAATACATTGAAACAGATGAACAGCAACTTTGCAGATGATAGGGTTGAAGATATGGTTGAAAACCACAAACATGAGAGTAGGGATGAGGAAACATGTTAACCAATAAAACTTAAGTATTCTAAAGTGTAAGTACAATTAGAAAAACTATTGAATGCATTGATGTAGATGTTTAGCAAGACTTTACAGATGACAGGGTTGTAGATAAGGTTGGAAATCACTAACAAAAAGCAATGATAAGAAAATCTATGTTAACCAATGAAACTTATTCATTCTGAATGTGTAAGTCCGATTGAAAAACTATTGTATACATAGATGAAGATGAACAGCAAGACTTTACAGATGAGATGGTTGTAGATAGGGTTGAAACTCACAAACAAGAGAATAAAGATAAGGAAAACTATGCTAACCAATAAAACTTACTCATTCTGAATATAAGTGAGATTGAAAAATATATTGAATATATTGATGGAGATGAACAGCAGAACTTTACAGATGACATGGTTGTAGATATGGTTGAAAATCCTGAATAAGAGAGCAGTGATAAGGAAATCTATGTTAACCAATAAAACTTACTTCTTCTGAATGTGTACATCGATTGAAAAAAACTATTTAATACATTGATGGAGATGGGCAGCAGGATTTTACAGGTGACATGGTTATAGATATCATTGAAAACCACAAATAACAAAGAATGATAAAGAAAACTATTTTATTTAAAATATAATTACATATTCTAACGGTCTAAGCATTCTGAAGTTCGATTGAAAAAAACCATTAAATGTATTGAGCAAAAAGTAAGATTCAGTGCACTATACCTACAATTCTGATGATATTAACAAAATGGCGTATCATTTCAGCAA
>CM063499.1:31316966-31321966 GCA_032207245.1 Pardosa pseudoannulata | reverse complement strand
AGTTCCGATTTTTGTAAAGAGAAATAAAACATTTCATTCTTGTTTGATTTTATATCTGTAAACTGGGTATTGCATGATAGTTAAACTCTCTAATAGTGAATGTTTTCTTTGGTGAATTGTTATCAGGTATTGCAATACATGAGTTGTAACTAATATATTTTGTATTGTTGAGTAACGTATCTTAAAGCAATCCTTTGTTTTTACTATGTATTGTAAACGAAAGTTGTTTTGCAATATGCTATAGTGATTGAAAGTATTTGACTCTTTTAATGTCGCTCAAATAAACTGCAAAGAAAGCAGATAAATTCAACGAACTTTGCTACGGTTTAGGAAAAATCCAAGAAACATGTGAGAGATGTTTAAGAAATTCAAAAATAAGCATATTACAAAATAATGGGAGAATATATTTGTGTCAATTATATCTCAACAGTTGTTGAGATTCAATGTAAATATAATACAATATGAAAATCATGTTACTATTTTGTATTAGTCATTAGTACGTAAAAAGCAACTGAGAAAAATTTAGCTTGCTAAAAAGCCTACTTTCATGTACTTAGTGTTGTTATTAACATAATTTGAATTTCATAGAATTCTTTGAATACATAGGTGAAAGGAGTTTCCATTTTGTATTAAAATTAAGTGCTTGAAAAAGCAATAGATAAAAATTTAGCTTGCTATAAAGTGTAGTGTTCAAGTACTTAATGCTGTTAATAACGTAATTTGAATTTTAAAAAATTCTTTGAATATATAAGTAAAAGGTGTTACTATTTTCTCTTAGTCATTAGTACTGAAAAAGCAAGTGAGAAAATTTAGCTTGCTAAAAAGTATAGTTTTCAAATACTTAATGTTGTTAATAACGTAATTTAAATTTTATATAATTGTTTTAATTTATAGGCAAAATGAGTTACTATTTTGTATAAAGGCTTGAAAAAGCAATCGAGATAAAATTTAGCTTGCTTAAAAGTATAGTTTTCAGAAAAATCAAATCTGCTTTACAAACATTACTTACACTAAAGAAAAATTATATTTCCATCATAAATGAATATAAATCAAATAGCATGAAGAATATATTTTGATTTTACAGCCGTAAGAATGTATCAAATTTTGATCTTACATTTTTGTTGAATGCACGGTCTTAAGTACTTAAAGCTGTTAATAACGTAATTTGAATTTTACAGAATTGTTTGAATTTATAAGGCAAAGTAATTTGCTATTTTGTATTAAGCATTAGTGCTTGAAAAAGCAACTGAGAAAAATTTAGCTTGCTAAAAAGTATAGTTTTCAAGTACTTAATGTTGTACTGAATTTTGTTAATAACGTGATTTGAATTTTATATAATTGATTGAATTTATAGGCAAAATGAGTTGCTATTTTGTATTAGTCATTAGTGCTTTTAAAAAAATTGAGAAAAATTTAGCGTGCTTTAAAAAGTGTAGTTTTCAAGCACTTAATATTGCACTCAATTTTGTTAATAAAGTAATTTGAATTTTATATAATTGTTTGAATTTAAAGGCAAAATGAGTGTTTTATTTTGTATTAAACATTAGGAATTTAAAGAGCAATTAGAAAGAATATGGATTGCTAAAAAGTATAATTTTCAAGTATTTAATGGCCGAACGCTGGCCGATTGGTTAGGGCGCTGATCGTCGGTACCGGAGTTCGTGGGTTCGAATCCCACTATGGCATGGATGTTCGTAGCCGTTCGGAATCGGCTTTAAACAGTAGGTCCCGGCCTCATTAGCCCTCGTGTGCAAAACAGTAGACCGTAGTGCTCCAAACCAAACCAAGTACTTAATGTTGTACTGAATTTTGTTAATAACGTGATTTGAATTTTATATAATTGATTGAATTTATAGGCAAAATGAGTTGCTATTTTGTATTAAACTTTAGTGTTTGAAAGAGCAATAGAGAAAAATTTAGCTTGCTAAAAAGTATAGTTTTCAAACACTTAATGTTGTTAATGACGTAATTTCATAGAAATGTTTGAATTTATAGACAAAATGAGTTGCTATTTTGTATTAGACGTTAATGTTTGAAAATCATTTGAAAAGAACGATAAAAATTTAGCTTGCTAAAAAGTATAATTATCAAGTACTTAATGTTGCATTTAATATTTTTAATAACGAAATTTGAATTTCATTGCATTTATAGGCAAAATGAGTTGCTATTTTGTATTAGTCACTAGTGCTTAAAAAGCAATTAAGAAAAATTTAGCTTTGTAAAAAGTGTTTAGTTTTCAAGTACTTAATGTTGCACTTAATGCATTTAATAACATAATTTGAATTTTTTATATTTGTTTGAATTTATTGGCAAAGTGAGTTGCTATTTTGTATTAAACTTTACTGTTTGAAAAAGCAATCGGGGAAATATTTAGCTAGCTAAATGTATAGTTTTCAACTACTTAATGTTGTTAATAACGTAAATTGAAATTCATAGAATTCTTTAAATATATAGGTAAAAGGTATTACTATTTTGTATTAGTCATTTGTACTTAAAAAGTACCTGAAAAAAATTTAGCTTGCTAAAAAGTTTAGTTTTTAAGTACTTAATATTGCACTTAGTTTTGTTAATAACGTAATTTGAATTTTATATAATTGTTTGAATTTAAAGGCAAAATGAATTGCTATTTTGTGTCAAACAGTAGTGCTTGAAAAAGCAACCGAGAAAAAATTTAGCTTGCTAAAAAGTATAGTTTTCAAGTACTTAATGTTGTTAAAACCGTAATTTGAATTTCACAGAATTCTTTGAATATATAGGTAAATGGAGTGTTCCATTTTGTATTAAACTTTAGTGTTTGAAAGAGCAATAGAGAAAAATTTAGCTTGCTAAAAAGTATAGTTTTCAAACACTTAATGTTGTTAAAAAGTAATTTGAATTTCATAGAAATCTTTGAATATATAGGTAAAAGGTGTTACTATTCTGTATTAGTCATTAGTACTGATTGAAAAAGTACCAATAGAGAAAAATTTAGCTTGCTAAAAAGTATAGTTTTCAAACACTTAATGTTGTTAAAAAGTAATTTGAATTTCATAGAAATCTTTGAATATATAGGTAAAAGGTGTTACTATTCTGTATTAGTCATTAGTAATTAAAAAGCAAGTGAGAAAATTTTGCTTAATAAAAAGTATAGTTTTCAAGTACTTAATGTTGTTAATAACGTAATTTTGAATTTCATAGTATCCTTTGAACATATAGGTAAAAGGTGTTACTATTTTGTATTAGTCATTTGTACTTAAAAAGTACCTGAAAAAAATTTAGCTTGCTAAAAAGTTTAGTTTTTAAGTACTTAATGTTTCACTTAATGTTGTTAAAAAGTAATTTGAATTTCACAGAATTCTTTGAATATATAGGTAAAAGGTGTTACTATTCTCTATTAGTCATTAGTAATTAAAAAGCAAGTGAGAAAAATTTTGCTTACTAAAAAGTATAGTTTTTAAGTACTTAATGTTGTTAAAAACGTAATTTGAATTTCACAGAATTCTTTGAATATATAGGTAAAAGGTGCTACTATTCTGTATTAGTCATTAGTAATTAAAAAGCAAGTGAGAAAAATTTTGCTTAATAAAAAGTATAGTTTTCAAGTATTCAATGTTGCACTTAATGCTTTTAATTTCGTATTTGAAATGTTTGAATTTATAGGACAAAATGAGTTGCTATTCTGTATTAGTTATTAGTGTTTAAAAATCATTTGAAAACAATGATAAAAATTTATCTTGCTAAAAGTATAATTTTCAAGTACTTAATATTGTTAATAACGAAATCTTAATTTCATAGAATTGTTTGAATATATAGGTAAAAAGAGTTGCTATTTTGTGTTAGTTATTAGTACTTTTAGAGAAATTGAGAAAAACTTAGCTTGCTAAAAGTATAGTTTTCAAGTATTCAATGTTGCACTTAATGCTTTTAATAACGTAATTTGAATTTTGTATATTTGTTTGAATTTATACACAAAGTGAGTTGCTATTTTGTATTAAACTTTACTGCTTAAGAAAGCAAACGAGAAAACATTTAGCTTGCTATAGGTATAATTTTCAAGTACTTAATGTTGTTAATAACGTAATTTGAATTTCATAGATTTCTTTAAATATATAGGTAAAAGGTATTACTATTTTGTATTAGTCATTAGTACTTAAAATGCAATTGAGAAAAATTTAGCTTGCTAAAAAGTATAGTTTTCAAGTACTTAATGTTGTTAATAACGTAATTTGAATTTCACAGAATTCTTTGAATATATAGATAAAAGGTGTTACTATTCTGTATTAGTCATTAGTAATTAAAAAGCAAGTGAGAAAAATTTTGCTTAATAAAAAGTATAGTTTTCAAGTACTTAATGTTGCACTTAATGCTTTTAATAAAGTAATTTGAATTTTACAGAATTGTTTAAATATTATAGGCAAAGTGAGTTGCTTTTTTGTATTAGTCATTAGTGCTTTAAAAGCAACAGAGAAAAATTTAGCTTGCTAAGAAGTATAGTTTTCAAGTACGTAATATTGCACTTAATTTTGTTAATAACGTAATTTGAATTTTATATAATTGTTTGAATTTATAGGCAAAATGAGTATCTATTTTGTATTAAACATTAGGACTTGAGAGAGCGATTGAAAAGAATATAGATTGCTAAAAAGTTTAGTTTTCAAGTACTTAATGTTGCACTTAATTTTGTTAATAACGTAATTTGAATTTTACATAATTATTTGAATTCATAAATGAGTTCGTATTGTGTATTAGTCATTAGTACTTAAAAAGCAATTGAGAAAAATTTAGCTTGCTAAAATATAGTTTTCAAGTACTTAATGTTGTTAAAAACGTAATTTAAATTTCACAGAATTCTTTGATTATATAGGTAAAAGGTTTTACTATTCTGTATTAGTCATTAGTAATTAAAAAGCAAGTGAGAAAAATTTAGCTTTCTAAAAAGTATAGTTTTCAAGTACTTAATATTGCACTTAGTTTTGTTAATAACGTAATTTGAATTTTATATAATTGTTTGAATTCATAAA
>CM063499.1:31286966-31301966 GCA_032207245.1 Pardosa pseudoannulata | reverse complement strand
ACATATGTATATACATATATGTACATATATGAATCTATGTATAAATACGGATATATACATATATATGTACATATATGGATCTATGTATAAATATGGGTATATAAATAGAATGTGTATATACATATTTATGCATATATATACATACATACATATATATATATATATATATATATATATAATATATATATATATATATATATATATATACATATATATATACTAATATATACATATATATATATACATATATATATATATATATATATATATATATATAATATATATATATATACAAAACAAAATATACATATATATTAATACATACATACATATACATACATACATACATACATATATACATACATATATATATGTACACATACATATATGTATGTGTAAATATGGATATATACATAGAATGTATATATCCATATGTATATTTATGTATATATGTGCATTATGTATATATGTGCATATATGTATTATATATGTGCATGTGTGCATATATGTATATATGTGCATATGTGCATATATGTATATATATATATATATATATATATATATATATATATATATATATATATATATATGTTTCTATGTGTAAATATGAATACATACATAGGATATATGTATCCATGTGTATATATGTATATGTGTGTGTTTGTGTGTACATATTTATATATTTATCTATGTACTGATATGTTATTTATATTATTTATCTATGTACAGATACGAATACATAATACATATTTATATATTTACACACACACACACATATATATATATGTGTGTGTGTGTGTAAATCATGTTAAAAAAGAAAACAGAAGTAATTAGAAAGCATAAATAATGTAAATCCTAATCAGAGAATAATGTAAATCATAAATCATAAACATTGCGGGCAATCCCCGTTTTATAAAATTAAAAGGTATCTTAAAACGCTTAGAACAAGGAAAATTATTTCATTGTGGTTATCTAAATGTCAGTTACTGGGAATTTTCGTGCACAAAGAAGATTCAAAACATGTCCCAACCCCCCTTCCACCACGCGTTACTCTATTACTGTTATATACAAAAACAGAGAAAGTGGCATATATTACTGCAGCCGAAGCGATAAAACATGTGATTTGCTAATAAAACAATATTATAACAGTCGCTACAAATTACCCGGATATTGTTTTACCCCTGAAATGTAGTCACGACTTAAGTTTCGTGGAATACTAAATTCACGCGATATTTCACGCATCACTTATAATTGCTTTACCGAATTAGTTGGTTGGATACCGTTCTCTTAAAGGGGGGGGGCGATATCGCCGAACGCGGGTTAAAAATAAAAACAAGGGGTGTCAGTTTTTTTCTACTTTTGTTTTTGCGAAAATACCCAGGGAAGACACAAATGATCGCCAACGCATGAAATTAGCTTCGAGGACAAGGGGAGAGAAAATTGCTTCGGACGTTGCATCACGTAGCCGTCAAGCAACTCGTCAGACGATTTCGGAGATGAGGGACACCCCGTTTTTCAATGTCTCAGCTACTATATAAACACAGAGCTCGGCCGTTCTCGCCATTCATTTGGATTTGACACTCCGATAGTGAACATCTCCGAAAATGAAGTTATTGGTAAGTTTGCTTGCTTCTAGCTTTTAAAACCGTTCACTACCATACTGCATAATCTTAAACTAGCTGTCATTTAATTTGTTGGTTTCAAAGTTACCGGACGTAGCAGTTAGTTATAATCTAGAAGTTTAATTTAGGCCCACTTGTTCTATCACCAACAATTCTTAGAGTACACCGACCAAGAACTTATCATCAAGATTAATTTAGGATCAATTTTCTAGATAATATTTTTGTTAGCACCAATTGAGTACTGACCCAATGGATTATGTTATGCAAAACACCATACCTGGATGTTTAATATGTAGGAAGTTTCATTTAGTTCTATGAATTTAATATAGACAATTTTCGTAAAATTATCGGAGTGACTTCACAGAGATTCAGTTTGTACCACTCAGAACCTTATAGTACCATAAAATGGAAGAAATGACAATCTCTCCGATGTTCAGTTGAGTTAGTTTTTAAAACCGTTCACTACCCTACTGCCGAATCTTAAACTGTCATTTAATTTGTTGGTTTCAAAGTTACCGGACATAGCAGTCAGATGTAATCTAGAAGTTTAACTTAGTCCCCCTTGTTCTATTACCAATAACTGTACAACCGTGCAAGAACTTATCAACAAGATGAATTTAGGATCAATTTTCCAGCTAATACTTTTGTTAGCACCAATTGAGTACTGACCCAATGGATTACGTTTTGCAAAACACCATACCTGGATGTTTAATAAATAAGAAGGTTCATTTAGTTCTATAAATTTAATGTAGACAATTTTCGTAAAATTAAAGGAGTGACTTCTCCGAGATTTAGTTTGTACTACTCAGAACCTTATATTACCATAAAGGGGAAGAAAAGACAATCTCTCCAATGTTTGGTTGAGTTAGCTTTTAAAATCGTTCGCTACCATACTGCCGAATCTTAAACTAACTGTCATTTAATTTATTGGTTTCAAAGTTACCGGACATAGCAGTTAGATGTAATCTAGAAGTTTAACTTAGTCCCACTTGTTCTATCACCAACAATTGTTCGAGTACACCGAGCAAGAACTTATCATCAAGATGAATTTAGGATAAATTTTCCAGCTAATACTTTTTTAGCACCAATTGAGTACTGACCTAATGGATTACGTTTTGCAAAACACCATACCTGAATGTTTAATATGTAGGAAGTTTCATTTAGTTCTATGAATTTAATATAGAAAATTTTCGTAAAATTATAGGAGTGACTTATCAGAGATTTAGCTTGTACCACTCAGAACCTTATATTATCATAAAGGGGAATTATATAAAATATATATATAAAGGGGAATATTATCATAAAGGGGAAGAATTACAATCTCTCCGATGTTTGGTAGGGTTAGCTTTTAAACCGTTCACTTCCATACTGCTGAACCTTAAACTAACTGCAATTTAACTTGTTGGTTTCAAAGTTACCGGACACAGCCGTTAGATATAATCTAGAAGTTTAACTTAAACTCATAAAACTATAGCACCGATATCACTTGTTCTATCGCCAACAATTGTTCGAGTACACCGAGCAAGAACTTATCATCAAGATGAATTTAGGATAAATTTTCCAGCTAATACTTTTTTAGCACCAATTGAGTACTGACCTAATGGATTACGTTTTGCAAAACACCATACCTGAATGTTTAATATGTAGGAAGTTTCATTTAGTTCTATGAATTTAATATAGAAAATTTTCGTAAAATTATAGGAGTGACTTATCAGAGATTTAGCTTGTACCACTCAGAACCTTATATTATCATAAAGGGGAAGAATTACAATCTCTCCGATGTTTGGTAGGGTTAGCTTTTAAACCGTTCACTTCCATACTGCTGAACCTTAAACTAACTGCAATTTAACTTGTTGGTTTCAAAGTTACTGGACACAGCCGTTAGATATAATCTAGAAGTTTAACTTAAACTCATAAAACTATAGCACCGATATCACTTGTTCTATCGCCAACAATTGTTCGAGTACACCGAGCAAGAACTTATCATCAAGATGAATTTAGGATAAATTTTCCAGCTAATACTTTTTTTAGCACCAATTGAGTACTGACCTAATGGATTACGTTTTGCAAAACACCATACCTGGATGTTTAATATGTAGGAAGTTTCATTTAGTTCTATGAATTTAAAATAGACAATTTTCATAAAATTATAGGAGTGACTTCACAGAGATTTAGTTTGTACCACTCAGAACCTTATATTACCATAAAGGGGAAGAAATGACAATCTCTCCGATGTTTGGTTGGGTTAGCTTTTAAAACCGTTTACTACCATACTGCTGAATCTTAAACTAACTGCAATTTAATTTGTTGGTTTCAAAGTTACCGAACACAGCCGTTAGATTTAATCTAGAAGTTTAACTTAGTCCCACTTGTTCTATCACCAATAATTGTTCGAGTACACCGAGCAAGAACTTATCATCAAGATGAATTTAGGATCAATTTTCCAGATAAATTGACCTAATGGATTACGTTTTGCAAAACACCATACCTGGGTGTTTAATACGTAGAAGTTTCATTTAATTCTATGGATTTAATATTCATTGAACCATAGGAGTTAGCTAACTTCTCTGTTAAATTGCTGCTTAGATTTATCTCAGCTACTGGTCTCTTTGAGACTTAATTGTTAATATTCTTAACTTATTACTGGGACTCTTTCGTTCCAGTTATTGGGGGGGGGGTTTCGGTACAATAGGCGTTGGGTCGCAGTGCTGGTGATCTTTTTGGCCACCCCACTTTAAATCAAAATCTAATGGATTTAATATAGATAATTTTTGTAAAATTATTGGAGTGACTTCACCGAGATTTAGTTTGTACCACCAGAACCTTATATTACCATAAAGGGGAAGAAATGACAATGTCTTCACTTGTTTGGTTCGGTTAGCTTTGATGGATGAGCATATAGTCTGTTAAAATTTTTCCCTCATGTGCTACAAATTGAAAAACTTTCGAGCTCAAATCTCACTGTAATCCTGTTTTCAACTATTCGAATTCTAAAGACATTGCTGGTCATGATATAACATTTTCTTTTTAATTCTTTGGATCTATGATGGAAAAAATGGGTAAAATTATAATACCGATATCATAAGAATTCTGTTTGTACATATTGAAACCCTATTGTACCAAAAGTTGATAGCAATGTCAGATTTTCCAGAGTTTGGGTAGGTTAGTTTTTCTAGACATATATGCTACTAAAAAGCATTCATGTGGCATAATTTGAGCATATTCAGAATCGAATCCTAGTGTAAACATGTCCAAGTGTTTTCATCTATCCAAAACCAAACAAATTTGTTAGTCTTGATATATCAAACCCTTTGGTATAAGTAAAGGCAAAAACTGTTAATCTAATAGAGAAAATTTTGGAAGAAATTTCGTATTGTCTCCATATGGTCTCTACTTGTACCACAGGCAACCTAATTGTACCGTAAATGTACAAGAATGACTAACTCTCTATTAAGTTAGAATGACTTTATGGATACAAATATTGATAAATTTATTCATGTGTTATAATTAGCGTCACAGTCTTTGGGTTAGAATACCATGGTAAGTTGAACAGTTTACTACTCTTCAGAATCTAAAGAAACTGTTAAATAAATAATGTAAACAGTCTGGAATAGAAAAGGCCAACATTCTTAGATCGAAAAAGCCTGGAAGAATAATCACGAAGATAAATGGGTTACATAAGCAGTTCAACTTTAAGAACCACATTTAAGGCTCTCTTTTGGGAAGACTTCAGACGAATAGAAACTTTTAGAAATGATCTTGCCTGAATTCGGAAAAAAATGTTTAAAAAAATGCTGCCTTTAAATGCATAGTAAAAATATCTTTTCAGTTAGATAACTTTGGAATAGCAATAATTAGAAATTTGATGACCGTAAAATTATAGGAATGACCAACTCTCTATTAAGTTAGAATGGCTTAATGGATACAAATGTTGATAAATTTATTCATGTGCTATAATTTGCTCCTCAATCTTTCAGTTAGAATATCATGGTAAGTTCGACTGTTTACTGCTTTTCGGAATTTAAAGAAACTGTTAAAAATAATAATGCAAACAGTTTGGAATAGAAAAGGTGAACATTCTTTCGTCGAAAAAGCTTGAAAGAATAGTCACGAAGATAAATGGGTTAGATAAGCAGTTCAGATTTAAGAAGCACATTTAAGGCTCTCTTTTGGGCAAAACTTCAAACAAATAGAAACTTTTAGAAATGATCTTGCCTGAATTCGAAAAAATAATGATAAAGAAAATACCTCCTTTAAATACATAGTAAAAATATCTTTTCAATTAGATAACTTTGGAATAGCAATAATTAGAAATTTGATGACCGTAAAATTATAGGAATGACCAACTCTCTATTAAGTTAGAATGGCTTAATGGATACAAATGTTGATAAATTTATTCATGTGCCATAATTTGCTTCTCAGTCTTTGGGTTAGAATACCATGGTAAGTTGGACTGTTTACTAATCTTCGTAATCTAAAGAAACTGTTAAAAATAAAAATACAAACAGTCTCTAATAGAAAAGGCGAACATTCTTTCGTCGAAAAAGCCTGGAAGAATAGTCACGAAGATAAATGGGTTAGATAAGCAGTTCAGCTTTAAGAACCACATTTAAAGCTCTCTTTTGGGCAAAACTTCAGACAATTAGAAACTTTTATAAATGAGCTTGTCTGAATTCGAAAATATAATGA
Source organism: Pardosa pseudoannulata (assembly GCA_032207245.1). Lineage (NCBI taxonomy): Eukaryota > Metazoa > Arthropoda > Arachnida > Araneae > Lycosidae > Pardosa > Pardosa pseudoannulata. The sequence continues at coordinate 31,295,655 of CM063499.1, read as the reverse complement.
TAAAGAAAATGCCGCCTTTAAATACATAGTAAAAATATCTTTTCAGTTAGATAACTTTGGAATAGAAATAATTAGAAATTTGATGACCGTAAAATTATAGGAATGACTAACTCTCTATTAAGTTAGAACGGCCTTATGGATACAAATGTTGAAAAATTTATTCATGTGCTATAACTTTGGAATAGCAAAACTTTTAAATTTAAATATCTCGGTCTATTTTTGTAAATAAAACTTTTGTGTGTGACTAGCTTCAATTCTTACAAAATATGGTAGAGAACGGAGGAATGTATAAAAACATAAATTTCTTAATTTTTGCAATTAATTCATTTGTTGTCCCTTGTGAGAGAATAAATATATCTCGTACGTATTTCATACGTTTTCTTACTTCATGCGTCTATTTGAAAAATTTTAGATGTTACACGAAATTATTTTTAACTTCATGTTAGCAATATAAAGTGTTTGGTCGTATTTTTTTATTCTTTCCATCCAAATGTGCATTCGACTTAATTTTATTTAAAACTCAGCATAATAAAATAGTGTTCGTGCATATACATTGCATATAGTTTGGGACACTCTGATTTCGATAACAATAACCGATTGATAACAATAAACAATAAGCAAAATTAGATAAATTTACCCCCTCCCTTTCATATCTCCCTACTAAAATTCAAAACAAAATGAAACACCTTATATTTATGTACTGTACATTATCCTTTAAAACATAAGAATTGTATACATAATTTAAAAAAAAAATGATCAATTTTTGACTGTCTACAATTTTGTCTAAGAAGCTCATTGATGAATTCTTCTTAATCATAATCAACCTGCATTAACCATTTAAAATTTCTATCTTTTGTTTTAATGTTAAACCATTTCGCTTTCTGGCTTCCATACCGACAAGCTGCATGTAAGCCAGCAAGGCATAAAATGTGAATACGCTCCTTCTCAGTTCCGATAATAATGTGTTGCCTTCTGCTTATCTGATCATCCGTATCAACCATTGACCACCAGCAGGATGTGCGTATTTCTGAAAAATTCCAGGAACGTGTAATAGCCCTACTCCTTTGTTCTTTCCCCATTTCCGACGAACGATGGCCGATTGGTTAAGGTGCTGTCCTTTGGTACCGTAGTTCGTGGGTTCGAATCCCACAGTGGCATGGATGTTCGTAGCCGTTCGGAATCGACTTTAAGCTGTAGGTCCCGGTCTCATTATCCCTCGTGTTGAAAAAAGTAGACCGTAGCACTCTAAACCAAACCAAACCATTCCCCATTTCCCTAGTTTAAAGAGGAGAATTCTCGGAAATTCAAGCAGTGAAGGGAAGGAAAAGAATGTGTTCTTTCTGAATATATTGTAAATATTCCATTGCCAGTTAAAATGAGGTTCAAAATCTGATCTCATTAACCGATGTAACGATCGCATAAAGCGATAATTTTAACATACAAATGAATAGAGAAAATCGGTACCAAATGCTTTTGATAACAATAAGCGATTGATAACATTAACCGCTATCGCATTAGGTGGAGTCCACTGTATATATGTATATTTTTAAAGCAAATTTTGAGTTCTACGCAGTGGAACCTCCGTATAAAAGCACGTGTTGTTTGTTAAAGGAGGCGTATCTAATGTAAGCACAGTGATTGGTTAGATGGAGCAAGTGTTGCTCACAGCAGTGCTTTAATTTGTAGCAGATGTATGTTTTTTTAAATAATATATAAGCTGTTTTACCGAACGTATCATATTTTTAATACTTTACAGTCTCATACATCAATTCCGCTGCTATCATTTACTTAACTGCACTCTGCGTTACCGATAGAAAAGGTAACACTTCATATATAGTCGATTGTGTTCCTCATGTGATATACAACAGTATAAAGAATTACATGTGCATATCATGTGTTATGACAGGCAACTATTTAAAAATACAAAAAAACATGAGCTTTTTAACCTATTTCAAACATTTTTTTAATTGGAAGCTTATAAATATGATCAAAGGTTACAGAGAAAATGCCCATTTGAAGATTTTACTACGCAATTTGTATATATGGTCTGTCCATTTCGTTTTCATGTTCTCAAAGTTTTAAATTTGAATTCTCTTGGTCCTATATCTCCATGTTCTTTTATTGTTGTTGGTCTATGTTGCATATTGGTCTTTTAACAACTTTCTTTGTGTCTGTTTTCAGGTTGTTGCCCTTCTCGGTCTGCTGTTGTTGTGTAGCGTAACCGGATACGGTGGTGGAGGAGGTGGATATGGCGGTGGAGGACACGGAGGAGGCGGCGGAGGATACGGAGGTGGAGGAGGACACGGAGGCGGTGGAGGAGGAGGCAAATACATAGGAGGAGGAGGTGGTGGAGGAAGAGGAGGATACGGTGGAGGAGGACATGGCGGAGGAGGATATGGTGGTGGAGGATATGGTGGAGGCGGAGGAGGAAAGAGAATAATCGGAGGAGGTGGCGGCTACGGAGGATCCCGAGGTGGCGGAGGATATGGTGGTGGCGGTCATGGAGGAGGCGGTGGAGGCGGCAAGTATACCGGAGGAGGACTCGGAGGTTACGGTGGCGGCGGAAAGTATGGAGGAGGTGGAGGATATGGTGGTGGTGGATACGGAGGCGGAGGACACGGCGGAGGTGGATACGGAGGTGGTGGATACGGAGGTGGTGGAAAGAGGATGGGAGGAGGAGGAGGAGGAGGAGGATACGGTGGAGGAGGATACGGCGGCGGTGGAAAGAGGGGAGGTGGAGGATACGGTGGTGGCGGACATGGAGGCTACGGAGGTGGTGGCTCCTATGGAGGTGGTTACAAAAAAGGAAAATAGACTGCTCATTTCAAGTGATAAATAGGTAATATTTGCTTAATATTAAGTTCCTTTAGTATAGAGAATGTAATATTGAAACCTATGTACTAAGTTTAAACACGTTTTAAAATTCATAAATTTTAAAAATAATACTTTTACAAATCAAAATTGGATTAATGTACACAAACAGATTTTTTACAACTATTCATGATACATTACATTAAATTTTAGGAAATGTGTCTAGGATTTTAAGGGATTTCCTGCTGTATATCTTTAGACAGCCTCTCATTTCCACGTTGTTAAGGTTTCTGTGCCTGAAATACATAACTTGCTATTATCTAAGACTAATGTTACGATGCACTAAATATATTTAGAAAAGTTTACAATGCAATGTGTCGTTCCACCCTTTTTGTGATATTAGACTGACACAACAAGAATATAACGAAGACATATTAAGCGTAATAAATCTAACATGAAATGTTAAAGATTAAGCGCGATAAATTTAACACGAAATTATTTTAAAAAATTACGTACGGACAGATATAATTCCAAACTCACCTTTTCAGACTTAAAAGGCAAAGGACCGTTAAATCTCAGTTTTTAATTTTTTATTTTTAAGATCCTTAAATTGAAAACATTTAACGTTGTTACATGAAACATATAAGGTACTAAAATTTATCAGAAAAGAGCTTTTGAATATATTATGAGACAATTTGATAAAAATCATGTCATTCAACAATATTAAGTAAAAGTGTTCCTAATGCACAATATTCTCACCAACTGCTTTTAATTTTAGATTTTTTATAGGAAAAAAACTGGGTATTAATTTTCACTTATGTTAAATGTTATTTATTTTAAAATATATATTCTTTTAGCAACTGTTTTTCCCATTTCACTGTATTAAATCCTCTATAACACGACAAAATACCTTCTGATTTTAAAAAGCATAGTTAATAGTTTTATTGATAAACAATGGAATTAACAACAAAAAATCCATTAAGTAATGCACCTGAAATATTTTAAAATTTCTAATTCAATATAAAAATTATCAAACTAAAAAATATTATTTTTAAAAATTTAAAGTAAGGGTGTATATAAATCATAGGATTTAATCTAGTATAATATTATCATGTTATTTGAAAAATAATTTTAATATTAAAACGCATACCTAAGATCACTGGACTTTTAAAAAAATACAGGCGGGAATTCTTTAAAAGATTATAATGTATTTTCGGCATTTCCTATGAGCAAAAGTAGAAACTATGAATGGGAAATGTAAATGAATTACAAGAAAATATCTTGTGCTTCTTTATTCCTAATATCATAATTCAACGAGTCATATTCTATCATTTCGAAAGTCTTATATCCCCTTAAGTTAATATTTAGAACGTACCGGTGTGAGTTCTTTAAAAGATTACAATACCTTCTCTGCACTTCCTATAAGCTAAATTAGAAGAGTTGACAGGGAAATGTAAATGCATGCAAGTGAATTACAAGAAAATATCTTGTGCATCTTTATTCCAAATATAATAATTCTACGAAACGTATTCTATCATTTCGAAAATCCCATATCCCCTTAAGTTAAAATTTAGAACGTCGAAATTTAAAATAAATTACAGTTGCGAGTTCTTTAAAAGATTACAATACCTTCTCTGCACTTTCTATAAGCAAAAGAAGAAGATATAACTGAGAAATGTAAATGCATGCCTGTGAATTACAAGAAAATATCTTGTGCTTCTTTACTTCTAATCTTATAATTCTACGAGTCGTATTCTATCTCTTCGAAAGTCCCATATCCCCCTAAGTTAATATTTAGAATGGTAAAATTAAAAAAAAAAACTTTAGGTGTGAGTTCTTTAAAAGTTTACAATAGCTTCTTTTCACTTCCTATAAGCGAAATTAAAAGTGATGACGGGAAAATGTAAATGCATGCAAGTGAATTACAAGAAAATATCTTGTGCTTTTTTATTCCTAATTTTATAATTCTACTAGTCGTATTCTATCATTTCGAAAATCCCATATTCCCTTACGTTAATATTTAGAACGTCGAAATGTAAAAACAAATTACGGGTGTGAGTTCTTTAAAAGATTACAATACCTTCTCTTCACTTCCTATAAGCAAAATAAAGAATAGATGACAGGGAAATGTAAATGCATGCAAATGAATTACAAGAAAATATCTTGTGCTTTTTTATTCCTAATCTTATAATTCTACGAGTCGTATTCTATCATTTCGAAAGTCCCATATCCCCTTAAGGGAATATTTAGAACGGTGAAATTAAAAAAAAAATACGGGTGTGAGTTCTTTAAAAGATTACAATACCTTCTTTTCACTTCCTATAAGCGAAATTAGAAGAGATGACAGGGAAATGTAAATGCATGCCTGTGAATTACAAGAAAATATCTTGTGTTTGTTTACTCCTAATCTCATAATTCTACGACGCACGTGAAGCGTTGAACGTAAATCTTGGATTAAGGTGTTAGATGCAACTAATAACCAGTTTTATAGCTCATCGTATGCTGCTTCTATTTCCTTTCATTAGCCATAAAATTACAAGGAAACTGTTTATTTGTTACTAAATAAAGTTCAGTAACCATAATACCTCGCTATAGAAAGGAAAAGAGGAATTTATTCTAAACATGCCTACTTTAAATTTAAGATTGAGTTTTAAATAAAAAAAAACATTTAAAGAGAATAATACCTTTTGAAATTAAAAATTATCATTATTTTCAGCACTGTTTTGATGAATTATAAGATAACATGTTCTAAAGTCACTTAAAAGAACACATGATGTTTAAACCTTCAAAAATTCGATTTTTTGAATTTTGCACTTTAAAATCTGTGGACGTTTCTGAATCAGTTAAAAAAACCATAGAAATATTCGAATTAGAACCCGTAAAATTTTATAAGCTTTGCATTTAATAGTACAACTTTTAAAGACTTTAAAAACATTTTACTCAAAATGCTCTTTTTTTTTCCATCTTGCGTGAGCCTTATACAAATATCGCCGAACGATGGCCGATTGGTTAGGGTGCTGGCCTTCGGAACCATAGTTCGTAGGTTCGAATCCCACTATGGCATGGATGTTCGTAGCGATTTCGGATTCGGCTTTAAGCAGTAGGTCCGGGTCTCATTAGCCCTCGTGTTGCAAAAAGTAGACCGTAGCTCTCCCAAAACCAAACTAAATAAAAATCATTATGCATACTGATTTCAAGTTTTCGCAATAAATGCATTATAGACCAACGATGAAACTATCTACTTTTTTCATTGTTTTTGCTTTAGTATTTAAAGTATTTAAATATGTATAATTTTTTTGTTATTAAATAGCTCTAAATAGTAAAATTAAATAATTTTATAAAGAATTTTATTTTATAAAATAACATAAATTAAACCCCAAATGAAAATATAGCAGCTCTGTTACCCTCATAATAACATTTGAAATATGCATATTACAAACTACATTTTAATATGAAATGTAAGCAAATTAATTACTCTTTCGTTCTATAAACAAAATCTTTAAAAGCATCTGAGATTTTAATGGTTAAAAAATTAAAAACTGTTGAGCAATTGAAAATTAAAATAATTAACCCTTATCATACAATAAAATAAAGTGTATTGCTTATATTAATATATATGACGTTCAATGAATAAAAAAATTAATTAACCTATTAATTAATTTCTATTTAATATAAAAATGAGTTTCTAACTTACAAATTTAGGAAAATTAAAAACTGTTGAGCAATTGAAAATTAAAATAATCAAATTTTATCATGGTATAAAATAAATAATACTGCTCGTATTAATATAAATGACATCCGCTGAATTAAAGAGATCATTAACTTCTACTTGATATAAAAAATGAATTCGTAACTAACAAATTTAAAAAAATTAAAAACTGTTGAGCATTTGGAAATTAAAATAATTAACTTTAATCATACTACAAAATAAAATATATTGCATACATTAATATAACTGACGTTCAATGAATAAAAAATATATTTAACTTCTATTTGATACAAAAATGAGTTTCTAACTTACAAATTTAAAAAAATTAAAAACTCTTGAGCAATGGAAAATGAAAATAATTAACCTTTATCATACTATAAAATAAAGTATATTGCTTATATTAATATAATTGATGTTCAATGAATAAAAAAAATTATTAACTTATTAACTAACTTCTATTTGATATAATAATGAGTTTCTAACTTACAAATTTAAAAAAATAAAAACTGTTGAGCAATTGGAAATTAAAATAATAAACCTTTATCATGGTGTAAAATAATTTATATTGCTCGTATTAATATAACTGACGTCCGCTGAATAAAAAAATTAACTTCTACTTGATATAAAAAAGGAATACCTAGCTTACAAATTAAAAAAAAAATTAAAACTGTTGAGCAACTGTAAATTAAAATAATCAACCTTTATCATGGTATAAAATAAATTATATTGCTCGTATTAATATAATTGACGTCCGCTGAATTATAGAGATAATTAACTTCTACTTGATATAAAAAAGGAACTCCTAACTTACAAATTAAAAAAAAAATTAAAACTGTTGAGCAACTGTAAATTAAAATAATCAACCTTTATCATGGTATAAAATAAATTATATTGCTCGTATTAATATAATTGACGTCCGCTGAATTATAGAGATAATTAACTTCTACTTGATATAAAAAAGGAACTCCTAACTTACAAATTTAAAAAAATTAAAAACAGTTGAGCAATTGAAAATTAAAATAATCAAATTTTATCATGGTATAAAATAAATAATACTGCTCGTATTAATATAAATGACGTCCGCTGAATTAAAGAGATCATTAACTCCTACTTGATATAAAAAATGAATTCGTAACTAACAAATTTAAAAAAATTAAAAACTGTTGAGCAATTGGAAATTAAAATAATCAACCTTTATCTTGGTATAAAATAAATTATATTGCTCGTATTAATATAATTGACGTCCGCTGAATTATGGAGATAATTAACTTCTTGATATAAAAAAATGAATTCCTAATTAACAAATTTAAAAAAAATTAAAAACTGTTGAGCAATTGAAAATTCATAATTTATACTATAAAATAAAACATATTTTTCTCTTATTAATATAATCAACGTCCGCTGAATTAAAGAGATAATTAATTTCTACTTGATATAAAAAAATTAGTTTCTAACTTACAAATTAAAAAAAACTGAAAACTGTTGAGCAATTGAAAATTCATAATTTATCGTAATATAAAATAAAATATTTTTCTCGTATAATTATAAATGACGTCAGCTGAATTTAAGAAATAATTAACTTTTACTTGATATAAAAGTTGGGTTTCTAATTTACAAATTTAAAAAGATATTAAAAACTGTTGAGCAATTGAAAATTCCTAATTTATCATATTATAAAATAAAATATATTTATTTTCTTATTAATATAATTGAAATCTGCTGAATAAAAAAGATAAATAACTTTTACTTGATATAAAAAATAAATTTCTAACTTTAAAAAATAAACTTTAATTAACTTTGAAATTAAAAACTATTGAGCAATTGAAAATTAAAGAAAATTAACCTTTATAAATCTATAAAATAAAGTATAATGCTCGTATTAAAATCATTGAAGCTCACTAAATAAAACTGATATTTAGTTTCTATGTAGTATAAAAAATGAGATTTTAATTTGCAAGTCACAAAATTTATTTGTGGTGAAAGTAGAATTTTATTTTGTTCTCTTGGTGTATATACTTTTTTTTTGTACAAATTTACATAACAGAAGTTAAAAAAATTATAAATTTAGATCTTTACTATGTAGGAATAACTTTATTTAAAACAGAACAGATCTTTTTACTTCATACTGAGTTAAAAATAGGCTGTTATAATGAAGCTTGTAAATCAAAC
>CM063499.1:31264466-31271966 GCA_032207245.1 Pardosa pseudoannulata | reverse complement strand
GACATAAAAATATACATAAAAAGGGGTTTTTTAAGGAAATAGATTTGCATGTTCCTGAAATGGAAAATCAAATTAAATCAGACTTATTTAAATATATATATATGATATCATAAACCTTCAATTAAAGGTAAAAAATAAGATATAGAAATATACAGAAAAAATGATTATTTTAAGGAAACAGATATGCATGATTCTAAAGTGGAAAATCAAATCAAATCTGATTTATTTTAAAAACATATATTCTGATATCATAAACCATAAAAAACTACATATAAGGAAATACAGAAAATGTTATCTTATCAAATCAGATCTGCATGTTCCCAAAATGAAATATTTCCCTAGTTCACAGTACAAAATTACATGTAATTTTTTCAACTAAGCGGAACAAGCCATTTTCAATGTGAAAACGCGCCAAAAACCTCTTTTACTTTACACTTATTTACTTTAATCTCTATATTTGAAACTAAACGAGATTTCAAAGAATAAATACTAAATCTTGAATTTCGATCATAATATGGTCATAAAAAGGTTAAATCTGACTAAGAAAATCTTGTATTGAAATTATCAATTACCTTATCTAAATTAATAACACGTTTTTCAAAACTAACAATAACTCAAATCATTTCTAAAACGTGAGAGTTAAAATTAAAAGCTTTATTCCTCCTCAACCTGTAAGCATTGAAAAAGAAACAGGAAGATAAATAGGAGCAACGAAAATCACGAAGGCGAAAAATTACAGCTTAAAAAATGAGAATTAAAATCAAAAGCTTTATTCCTTATCAACCTGTGTGCGTTGAAAAAGGAACAGGGTGGTAAACAGGAGCAACGAAAATCACGAAGGAATGGGGGAAAATTACAGCTTAAAAAATGAGACTGTTTTTTAAAAAATGAGATTTGAAATTAAAGCTTTATTTCTCATCAATCTGTACACGTTGAAAAGGAACAAGAGGGTAAAAACGAAAGTAAACAGAAACAACGAAAATCACTATGTAAAAGAAAAAGTAAAAGCTTAAAAATGAGAATATTTTTTTTAAATGACAGTTAAAATTAAAAGCTTTATTTCTCCACAACTTGTACTCGTTAAAAAGAAACAGGAAGATAAACAGGAACAACAAAAATCACGAAGGAAAGGAAAAAAATTAGAGCTTAAAAAATGAAAATGTTTTTAAAAAATGAGAGTTAAAATTAAAAGTTTTATTACTCATCAACCTGTACGCATTGAAAAGAAACAGGAAGGTAAACATGAGCAACTAAAATCACGAAGGAAAGGGTAAAAAAATGAGAGCGGAAAAAATGAGAATTTTTTTTAAAAATGAGGGTTAAAATTAAGAGCTTTATTCCTCATCAACTTGTACTTGTTAAAAAGAAACAGGAAAGTAAACAGGAGCAATGAAAATCACGAAGGAAAGGGAAAAAATAGGGCTTAAAAAATAGAATGTTTTTAAAAAATGAGAGTTAAAATTAAAAGTTTTATTACTCATCAACCTGTACGCATTGAAACAAACAGGAGCAACAAAAATCACGAAGGAAAGGGGGAAAATTACAGCTTAAAAAATGAGAATGCTTTTAAAAAATGAGAGTTGAAATTAAAAGCTTCATTTCTCATCAACCTGTCCACATTAAAAAAACAGGATGGTAAACAGGAGCAACGAAAATCGCGAAGGAAAAAAAATAGAGCTTAAAAAATGAGATTTGAAATTAAAAGCTTTATTTCTCATCAAATTGTACGCGTTGAAAAAGGAACAAGAGGGTAAACACGAAAGTAAAAAGAAACAACGAAAATCACGAAGAAAAAGAAAAAATGAAAGCTTAAAAATCAGAATTTTTTTAAAATAAGACTTAAAATTAAAAGTTTTATTTCTCCACAACTTGTACTCGTTAAAAAGAAACAGGAAAGTAAACAGGAACAACGAAAATCACGAAGGAAAGGAAAAAAAATGAGAGTTAAAATTAAAAGCTTTATTACTCATCAACTATACGCGTTGAAAAGAAACAGGAAAATAAACATGAGCAACTAAAATCAAGAAAGGAAAGGGTAAAAAATGAGAGCTGAAAAAATGAGAATGCTTTTTTAAAAATGAGAGTTAAAATCTTTATTCCTCATCAACATGTACGCATTGAAAGAAAACAGGAAAGTAAACTGGAACAACGAAAATCAGGATGTAAAGGACAAGCATAAATATAATGAAATTAATCAGCAGTAGAACAGTCACAGACAACATTTTTCCTCGAGAAACGCCGGTGATATTGTGAAAATATCCCATGATTTCTCACTAACTGGCATAAAAAAGGTTAGATAGTTTTACAGATATGTTCATCCAAAGAAGCATATTATAAGTTATACGATCTACACAAGGAGTCCCAACGGGACTGCCAAAGGTAAAGGACAAGCTGAAATAACAATTTACGAATGTGACCAGGAGAGTCCCATAAAATGAAAAAAAAAAGTAAAGTAGCAACTTCGGTTGTTGAGTAAGTGATACAGCGGTTCAAAAGTATGTTGAAATGCACTACAGCGGTAGCCATGGATACAGACTCGATATTTTAAATGTGACATATGTAGATCATGCAGAATCTATTAACTGTGTAACATAAAATGGTAATTACATAAAGGTAACATAAATTAATGAATTATTAAACTTGTCAATATAATACTTCATTTTCTTTTATGGAATGTTGGCATGATCTCAATAATTCATGTTCATCCTATCTACATACTATCCCCTATATAATAATAGCCTAAGTTGTCTGTCCATCTGTCCACCTGTCTTCGAATATATGAAGCGGTAGTACCTGGAATGGATAGAGGCATCCATATTGTATTTTTGATGAGTTAGGGTTATCAAAATTCAAAGCGAGTTCTAAAACATTCGAGATCCACCCCTTCCCCCCTTTTCGAGTGTTTAATTCCATTATTACAAGTTCTGTTGTCCCCGGTTAAGGGCAGAAAATTAAATTGATCAATTTATCACATAATAAATAGGTAAAAGTAACATTTTCTGCTAATATTATGACGTCATTCTTTTAACCATCTCATTTAATCATTTCATATTTTAAATTATTTAAATATCGTCTGCATTATTTTCATACGTTTTATCATTGAACTTAGATATTATATAAATAATTTTCTTTTATATTTGGCTTAAATAATAGATTAGGTACATATGGGATCATTTTAAATTGAATCATCGATTATTTTTTTGTTACAATGAAAATTTTATCACCGGTATTAAAAGCAAATTCTTTTCATAAAAGTCTAGGAGTCTATTTCCCGGACTAATAAATATCTAGCGTTTAAGTTATATATCTTTGAAAGTTAAGAAGTTTGTTCGTTTGTGTGTTTGTTTTTCAACTCCTCTTCTTAGCCCACTCTCCTGTTTCTAATCATGGATCTTGTTGGTGCTTCAACCACATTTGGCGAAATTGGCGTGATTGCAGCTTGCGTGCGTGGCATGCTTGCAGCGTGGCGTTTGAAATCTGGCGAGGGGATCGTAACTCAACTTCTTTCTGACTTTGCGTTTCATTTGTTAGCATATGTTGGACGTATGCACGGTTCTTTTGTCTTTTACTTTCGTTCGTTGCATATTCCTGCCGTCTTATTTTCAATTTCTCTTCATGAAGTATAGGATCATTGACCTTTTTGTCCTTTTTTGCTTGTCTAGTCTTTGCAAGCCTTTTTTCTCGCTCTTCAGAAGTTTCTTTTTCTCGTTTAGCTCTATATTGTTCACGACGTTTTTGAAGTCGAGCAGCCTTTTGAGTTTCTGTTTTCTGTTTAACCATTTTAAATTTGAATGGTATATTTTTATATAAATTTTTCTTTATTTTCTAAGTAAATAGAGCGATCTTAATAGAACTCGTTAGATACTTGGTAAATTCTTTTTCCAATTTTTAAGTAAATCGACCGATCTTTGCAGAACACGTTAGATACTTATTTTTTATTTCAATTTTTCAAGTAAATCGACCGATCTTTGCAGAACACGTATTTTGAGTGGAGGTTGAAGAGGAGTTGTAAAATTGAAAATTTTTTTTCAAATCTCTTATTTATACATAACCACACAGTTTGCACTCGATTCTCTAAATTTTGGACATCATTCATATGTAGCGCCAAATAATCAGTGTCAATATTAAAACCTCTGCTTTCCATCCTATCACGTAATATGACAAGATAAATTAAAGTAGACAACTAACATGCGATCAGTTAAGATAAACAAACTAGCATATATCCCGTCATATGACGGGATCAGTACAATTTTTAATTTTCCAAAATTGTAAAGTGCCTTATGAGGCAGGTTAAAAAAAATGGTTTGTTTTTTGGCTGAGAATTACCTTGCAACAAAAAATAATCGATGATTCAATTTAAAATTATCACATATGTACCTAATCTATTATTTAAGCCAAATATAAAAGAAAATTATTTACATAATATCTAAGATCAGTGATAAAACGTATGAAAATAATGTAGAGGATATTTCAATAATTTAAAATAAGAAATGGTTAAATGAGACGGTTAAAGGAATGACGTCATAATGCTAGAAAAATGTTATTTTTACCTATTTATTATGGGATAAATTAATCAATTGAATCGCCTGCTCTTAACCGGGAAAAATAGGAGTTGAAATTAATGGCATTAAAAGCTCGAAAAGAGGGGAAGGGGTGGATTTCGAACGTTTTAAAGAAGGTACTATTTTTCGCTGTGATATGAAGCATATTTATACCAATTTATTTTGGAATCGGATCTATAGTTTAGGAGAAGATAAACAGTACTCTCTTTGAATTTTGCTAACTATGGATGCCTCTATCCATTCCAGGTCCAACCGCTTCATAAAATCGAGGACAGACGTACAGATAACTTAGGCTATTATTATATAGGGGATTATTGAACGTGTACCAGATAATTCTCAGCCAAAAAACAAATAATTTTTTTACCTGCCTTATAGGGTACTTTACAATTCTAGAAAATTAAAAATTTTACTGATCTAGTCATATGAAGGGCTATATGGTAGTATAAAATATGAACACATTATCACATTGATTTCATTTAACTAAGATATAAATTTGAATATTTTTCTTAATTTTTATATATTTATTCCGACTATATTTTACACAGATTATTACAGAATGTTTATCAAGTATTTCTAACACAAATCTAAATAGCTTTTATAAACTTCAACTTCATTTAGATTACTAAGATCCAATTTAAATCCAGAAACATTCAAATAATTTAAAAAAAAAAATTAATGTGCAGGAATGGAAATACCGGGTAGCCATAATTAAACTAACAGTGCTCACAGTGTTCTGTAGCACGATCTATTTGCGAGAATGACGAAACATTTTGTAGGAAGATTAAACAAGACGGGGGACGAAGGATTTCGCAACAAAACAAATTAGTTCCAAAATTCACCACTAGGGGAATATTTGGAGCTGTGAAATAGAATATAGAGTGTTAACAAATGCAAATCAATACGGACATTGATTTCTTAACTATGCCAATGGATGTAACGGGAAATTTGAATAAAGAACCTCTTCTTCTGCTCAGGGTACGTGATATTGCATATCTTTGAAAATTAAGAAATTTGTTCGTTTGTGTGTTTGTTTTTTAAACATAGCCACATGGTTTGCAATCGATTCTCTAAATTTTGGGCATCATTCATATATACCGCCAAATCATCAGTGTCAATATTAAAACCTCTGCTCTCCATCCTTAGTTCCAAAAGTCACCCTTAGGGAAATGCTTGGCACTGTGTAATAGACTGCAGAATGTTAACAAGTGCAAATCAATACGGAAATTAATTTCTTAATTGTGGCAATGGATGTAACGTGAAACTTGAATAAAGAACTTCTTCATCTGCTCGGCGTACGTGATATTGCAGACCACGAGACTTTATCGACGTTCATATAGATTTTACGCTTTTTTAAAAGTGTTGCCATATTGCACTTGAACTAAATCAAAAAATGTGCATAATAAAAGGCAATTTTATTCCGTATTAATTTCCATTTGTTAACATTCTATTTTCTATAATACAGCGCCAAATATTCCCCTATCGGTGACTTTTGGAACTAATTTGTTTTTTCGCGGAATTCTTCGTCCCCCGTCTTGTTTAATCTTCCTACAAAATGTGGCGTCATTCTCGCAAATAGGCCGTGCTACAGAACACTGTGAGAACTGTCAGTTTCATTATGGCCACCCGGTATTTCTATATATTAAATATGGTGTCCATGAACAATATAGTCACAAATGATTTTAAATTTTGTTTAAGAAATTAAAAAAAACTAAAATATTAAAGATGTTGAAAAATAAAATAGCAGGTAAATTTTAATAAAATGTTTAAAAACTTAATGTATGAAAATATTTCTGATTTAAATTTTTTAATACCATTTATTCAGTTCGACTTCAATGCATATGTTTACAAATGTATTTAATTTTAAATTAATAATTTGAAAATCAAATTATCAAGCTTAAAGTTCCTTCAGATTATTTATCCAGAAATGTGTAAGGTGAAAACATAAATGCCGATGTCTCAAAATAGAAAGGAAAAAAGAATATAAACTGAAATTCGTCCATAGTGATTTCACTACCGAGCGGGGATGGCCGAATGGTTAAGGCGCCAGACTTGTCTTCCCGAAGCCGAGCTACCAAGTCAAGCTCCCAGTGACGAGCAATATGGTGTAATAATCCTCCTGCTCATACTACAATAGCAACAATAGTCAAAAAGCATTAAATTACAACGCACTTTAAAGTACAACTTTCATTCAATCATCATAAAACACGTTCCTATCCCAGTGACATGCAACACTGTGCAATGTTAACAATAGTCATACAGCCTTAAATTACAAACTCCGATTACTCAAACCGCTGTCATAACACGCACAAATGACACCAGTGGTAAATTGGTAGCGAGGCTAATCAGGGACAAGCAATCTGGCTTCAGTTCTTCGACTGATCAACGGGTTCGATTCCCCTCCCCGGATAATCTTTATTTTTATTTTTATTTTTTTTTTTTTTTGTAAATTCTGTTTTACAATTTATTTTTGGCTTTTATTGCTTAAAACATTATATTTTTGAGTCAAATTAAGATTAAAGAAATAAGATTAGGAAGCATTAAATTTTACCTATTAACTATGCCGTCAACTAAAATAGACAGTCAAAATTGATCTTAAGATTTAATTAAGTCATATAAAAAGTTAAAATAGCAGAAAATTTGAAAATTAATAAAGGAAGAACATTTTCAAAATTAATAAAACATTGGAAAGAATATTTTCGAAAACATTAATGCCGATGTTTAAGAATATAACGTAGCATGGAAGAAAGCATGTTAACTGAAATTCGTACGTAGTGCTGTTAGTATCGAACGGGGATGACCGAATGGTTAAGGCTCCAGACTTGTCTTCCCGAAGCCGAGCTACCAACTCAAGCACCCAGTGACGAGCAACGAGGTGCCTTAATCCTAGTGCTCATGAAACAATAGTCAGAAAGCATTAAATTACAACTCATTTTAAATT
>CM063499.1:31224466-31244466 GCA_032207245.1 Pardosa pseudoannulata | reverse complement strand
CAGTGAGGAAAACTAGAATGAAACAAAATATTTTTCGAGAATGCTTTACATTAAATTAAAAAATTGTTTTATTTAAGTTTAATTAACATTAATGTAAACTATTTCACGGGCCATTGGTTATCAAAAAAATAAGTTTAAATTAAAAATTACAGTGATTTACATTGATTACATTGCTTTATATTGAATTAAAAATTGTTTTATTAAAATTTAATTAATATTAATGTAATTATTTCAAGGACCATTGGTTATCAAAAAAAATAAGTTTAAAGGAAAAATTACATTGATTTACATTGATTGCATTGCTTTATATTAAATTAAAAATTACTTTAAGTTTAATTAATATTAATGTAAACTATTTCAAGGACCACTGGTTATTAAAAAAATAATTTTAAAGGAAAAATTACATTGAAATGTTCGAATATATTTTAACAAATAGGGAGAAAGAAAAATTGGATCAGAAGTTCATTAATTTTATTACATGGAAGTTGTTTTTTGAAGAAAATTTCAAAATATTCTTGGTACTAAGGAAAATAGAAAAAATACAATATTGAGGGCAGTAATAAATTTCAAATTCGACTCTCTATATATATTTGTCTTTTATCTCTTTTGTATTGTAGATACATAGCATTTAAAACATCTTCACTTTATAAAAGTGATAGTATAATGACATGAAAGTTAAATATTTAAAAGAAACGCAACTAGTTTCGTGCTACAAAAATTTTTTTAATACACTCACTTCCAAAAGTTAAGCACGAAGATGTAAAATGCAAAAAAAAATCAACAAATACTGCTTTGATTGACACAAAATTCGGCAGGAAAGTAGCATATATATTTATGCATAAAACAAAATATATAATTATATATAGAAATGAAAATAATATTAATTTTTTGTAAGTTATCAGATAATGTATTTAGTTAGTATTTGATTTGGTGCTCTACGGTCTACTTTTTGCAACACGAAGGCTAATGAGCCAGGGACCTACTACTGAAAGCCAATTCCGAAAGGTAACGAACATCCATTCCATAGTGGAATTCGAACCCACGAACTCCGTTACCGAAGGCTGGCACCCTAACCAATCGACCATCGTTCGGCTAACAGACATTGACATACTAGAGACTTAAACATAATTATGTATAAAGTTAAAATAATCAGTATAAGATGAAAAAGAACATTAATAGGGTATGTGATTCTCCCTCATCTGTATACAAACTTTACAACTTGTGACCATGCTTTAGGTGGTCAACCACCGCAAAATCAAGCAATCGCCATTCTTCTTGTAGAGCAATTTCCAGCTCAATAAGAGTGGCTGGAGGTAGGAAACGTAAAGATACCGCACGGCCGAGAGCATCCCAAAGATTTTCAATGGAATTAAGGTCTGGTAAATATGCTGGCCACGCCATACGCATAATCCTTTCACTCTCCAGGTAGTCATCGACGATGTTAGCTCTATGGGGACGGGAGTTATCTTCCATTAAAACGAGTTTAAGGCCTACTGTTGCAGCGTAAAATCTCACAAGGGGATCTAGGGCTTCATCTCGATACCGGGCAGCCGTCATAGAACCCCGTTTAAAGATGTGCAGGTAGGTGCGGTATCCTACTGAAATCCCTGACCCCACCATAATGCTTCCTCCTCGAAATGCGTGATGTACGGTCATGTTTTGAGGAGGATTGCGTGTTCCTTGTTTACGCCATATCCTTATACGCTTGTTATCTGGCTCCAGAGCAAATCTTGACTCATCGATTTTCGCTACAATATTATTACGCTAATGGACAGTGGAGGTAGCATAGTCGGCAAGGCATCAATCTCATTACCGGCAGGATGTGAGTTCTCGAGACAGTCATAGATCCCCTATGTTCATTAATGTTGTCTGTAACACGTAAAATAGGCTTGTGTTCGCAATATCCTCCAATTCCCCATACGATATCTCTGAAAGTAGCAAGCCAAGTCTGAGGTATTCTGCCTGGTCCCTGCTTCCAAATTACTTCTCGTAATTTGGAAGGACTTCCAGAGGTCATTTGGAGAAACAATGGGGGCAATGTTACTTTCGCTTATAGCATTCGTTAAGCTACATGTGTTCCCTGGAGTGATGATAAATGAGTAACAGTTTTGCAGCAATGTTTTGTGTAAAGTATGTAGATATCTGTCTATATGGCTATCTGCATTGGGAAAAAACCTACTCTAAGAGTAGAAAGGGCGTACAAAAGTAAGTTATCCTTAAGGCAATTTTGATTAGGATGCTGGCCTTCGGAACCGGAGTTCGTGGATTCAAATTCCACTATTACATGGATTTTCGTAACCGTTCTGAATCGGCTTTAAGCAGTAGGTCCCGGTCTCATTAGCCTTCGTGTTGCAGAAATCAGACCGTAGCTCTCCAAAAACCAAACCAAACCTTAAGGCAATTTATGGTAATACTTGATATTACAAAATACACGTAAATTATATACGTAATATTACGTAATACAAAATAAGTAATTCGTGTTATAAAATCTTTGATATGAATAAAATATACATTTATTAAGTGTATAGCCTGTTTTGAAGAAAGTACGCATCTTGTGGAAAACTTTTATGGTAAGATGCATTTTAAATTTTTGTCCATTTTAAAAATACATAATTGCGTTTTATTACATATTAATATAATAAAAGGACATTAGTTAAAACAAATAAGTAAAAAAAAATATAGTATAATAATTGAAAATTACAAATAATAAAAAATTGAAAAAAGCAATCTTAAAATTTATAATAACTGAATTTATAAAATTAAAACAAAATGTTTATATATCACAAAACAATAAAACAAAATATAAATAAAAAATAAAGATTAGTAAAAAGAATTATACAATGTTTTTATAACTGACTTGTGTCGTGGCTTCATTGGACTTTGCCAAAGCTACTAACTTGCACACGCCGGCTGCAAATTTATTCACCTGTACATAATGTACTCGCTTTTCTTTTAATCTTTTGTCTTTATACTGTTTTACTGACCGTTCTTTCCGAGTAAAAACTCCAACGCACCTTTGAGAAAAAATAAAATCTCTCCAAAAGAATCTAAAAAACCACCACCTCCCACCCCATTTTTAACCTTCATTCCATACATATTCACTCATTAAAGTTGCTCAAAATGTTCATGCGCACAAATATTCTTGAATTGACTTGCCAAAATTATAAGGTTTGTCCTAAAAATTTGTTTGCAGAAATGAACAATAATTCGATGCATTCCTTTTTATATTATTTTTTAGGGACAATTTCTGTCTCTCCAGTATGGATCCTCTGTTGTCTATCTATTGCGTTCCGATCACGGTGCAGCTGGACAGGCTACTAAGAGCTTGCAATACTTTATCAACGAAGGTACTGCGTACCCATTTTGGACGCCTAGGATGCGTACTAGATTTCTAAGGACGTCGATAATCCTCGTTTCTAGTAATTTTGAATGAATGCACCACCCCGGCTAAGGCTTGGGATACCTGTAGACAGAGGTATCGTTTGAGAACTGAAGCATGCATTGTGACCACGTTTCTCCCTATTTTATACGTTGACCCATGAGCTTCAATTAGATGGTCAACCACGCAGTATTAAATTCGCCATGTCTTGTTTCAATTTCCAACTCAAGAAGTGGTTGGAGATGTGGAAACGTGATACCTCATACGGCGAGAGCATCCAAAGATTTCATTGAAGAATTACTCGCATAATATACTGCCAAGTGTCTCTGCCTCGTTGAATTTCAATTTTGTCATGCAGCCTCACTGACCGTTATGTCAACACTCTATGCCAGACGTTGACAAGGGTCCTTTGGCACTTCCATACGCTTTGCAGCGAGCCTACGTTGTTATCATTACAATAGGTATTTAAACATAGCATCGATCTTATGTTTCTCAAATATCTACTGGCATGCGATAAAATTTTACGTCTTTGATACTCCCGTTGATGTGTCATATTCAGAAGCCTGAAGGGAAACAGGAACTGAAATGTCAACGAAAGCAAATATGTATGGTATTTGCTTCTCAGTTGGCGCTCGTGATTTTTTGCTTCTGCGAAGGTCTAATGATTGTTTACTGATAATTATTCCGGATCCTTATCTTATGAGCGGTTAGTTTCTGATCCAGTTGCAATCTGACTCATCGGCTTTTTTCGCTAAATGATATTGTTGCGGAATTGATTCAAGTCTCAATTCATATCAAGATCCTATCATCTCGCTTAGTTTGCTTCCGCTCTTGAAAGCTCTGCAGCTGTATAACATCGCTTCTTTGATTACGCCTCAATCCTGACTGTTACCGCATACGACATATATCTGTAGCATACGACCAAGTTCTGACGGTTTGCTACGTGATTCTCGCTTCCAAACGGCTCTGCAGGGGCATAGCGCGAGGCATGGAGATCAGCGTTATTTTCGTCCTATTATTACGCTTATGCTATTCTGTAGTGTGCTGTCATTTTTCGGCGGTGATGCTGCATTGTGTCCAGACAGTTTGTTGCATCTCATGTTTCGTTCTCTTAGTTGTTCTGCTTGCAATACTTGTCTATTTTTTAGAATAGCGTGCATTGTGAGAAAACGGTCCTGACCTAGACGTTACTTTCGTACTATTAGGTTTCCGGCTGTCCTTCGCCGGACAATTCGTTTGACAGCTAGGCTTTGGGTAAGTAGCTTTCTGGTTTTGGTGTTGCATAATATGAGTCCCATTTGGCAGGCAATTCCTCGGTCTTAGTAAACTTAGTCTTTCTTCAAGTCTCCTTCGGCCTCTGAGTAGTTCTAGTAATTTTAATTACATATTTAGTGTTCGTTGCTGGCCTTCACGCTTTTTAAGCATTGGTGCGTCCGTTCTCATATTTTCGATTTTCGTAATCAGTGCTTCTAGGTCTACCAAACATGGTGTTATCTCCTTTACCTCCGTTTTTGTCATTGCCTCAGACTCTCTGTCACCAAACCAAACCTGTTTTTGGTAATACTGATAATTATCACTTATTAAGTTTCTCTTCAGTTAATGGAAAGTACGTGTTTATAAAATCTTTGTAAAGAATAAAAATCATGAATAATTTTTTGAAGAAAGATACAAAAGCTCATTGACCATTGTACATCTTTTAAATATTTAACTGATAAAACTAGCTCCCTACGGAGAGCAAAATGTGTTTAACGACCCCTTTGTAAAATTCCAGTAATTTAAAGTGTATGGAAGGCGAAGTACTCAAGTGTAAGAGGCAAAATGTTAAGTAATTTCCATCAATAAAGTTAGACCCCAAATTTGTGTTACTAAAACACTCTCAAGCAACGTTTCAACGAATGTTTTTGATCAAATATGTTTTTCTGAATGTCTACCTCGATGGCCGATTGGTTAGGGTGCTGGCCTGCGGTACCGGAGTTCGTGGGTTCGAATCCCACAGTGGCATGGATGTTCGTAGCCGTTCGGAATCGGCTTTAAGCAGGGGAGATGTATCTGCGGTAAAATCGGTCACTCCAATCACTTTCAACACGACCGCCCTCTGACACACTGCTTGCATCTTAAGAAACCCTCTGACAGATCCAAGGAACTCTGGGCAGAGAACCTAATCAAAAACCCGGTACTGATAAGGAAGACCAGGAGCCTGGTTGACTGGCTCACCGCTAATCAAGGCGTCATCGTGCAGCCATGATTTTAACCTAACGCCACGCCGCCAGGGTCAAATTACCCCTTCACGAATGGCCCTCACAATTGCCCTGTGCAGATATTGCCTCCCTCACAAACACCTGCTCTCATGTCAGAAAGTTTCATTTATTACACCGGGTCAACGAGACTTTTAACCTGGGCAGGACTCCTGCGGAGTATCCCCCGCACTTTCGCAAACTGCATTAATTGTACTTATTAGTCTAGATTTTCTACATTTTTTTTTGGTTATTTTAAATTTTATGGGCGGAATGCTGACTTGGCCCCAGCGTAACGCATTGTTGTCGGACTGTCAGACCGAACCAGCAATTCAACACCCTACACCCGACTTTGGGTGGGTGGCTGGTTACAGGTAGTACACGGCTTTAAGCAGTAGGTCCCGGTCTCATTAGAACATCGTATGCAAAAAGTAGACCGTAGCTCTCCAAACCAAACCAAAACCTGAATGCCTGCCTAATTTCACACATGAGAACATTTGGGTGAAAATTACTGCCTCTGTTACCATGACGTAATATTTATTGCTGGTAAAAATTGTTTAGATTACATAATGTAATAAATTTATATGGTATTTTTAAAATTAAGTATGAAAGCGAAAATATGTCCACATCGCCCCCTACCACCTGAAACAAGTTCACTGTCCATCAGTATCGTCTCACCCCCCCCGGGAGGTAGTATCTCCCCCGTTGAGAAGAAATAAGATAGACGATTTCTACTTTATCTCATTTGCATCGAAACATTTGGGAAATCACAATCTAGCAACAACAATCTGGTTCAACACAAAGACCACACGTTACTATTATGATTTTCTCTGTTCAATCATCAGATGTTACTTGCTTGTCGGAAGCGCTTGTGTTTGTGTGTGGCGTTGGGGAAATTAAGTAGACCGTGCCGTATGTCGTTGTCTGGCGATTACGTCTGGCGATAAGGAACTTTTATCTGAAAAGAAAGTGGCCCGCTCTTTTAACGAGTGCTTGAAGCCGAGGTTTCACGCGAATCAACATCCAACAGGTAATTACGGATTTAACAGTTTATCAGTTAAGGCTGTTTTGGGGACCGTAAAGTTTGTGTATTCACGTTGTATGCTGATTACCCGCTCAGTTCCGATGGCTGGAAATTATTGTTGCTCTTGATATGAATGCGGCTGGAAACTTTTACCTTTTATCCCAAACGTTGGTTCTTTTTTTTTTAACTTTCTTATCCTCACAAACTTCTAAAAAAGGTTGAATTAGAAAAGTTTTTAGAAGTTTGTAATTCTCTACCTTCTTTATTTTAAATCTTTATAGCTTTATGTATTATTTTCTCATACATGTTTATATTGAATTTAAAATTGAAGTAGAAATGGAAAGGGAGAAAATATTTAGCAACAGATTTGTAAAAGTAACATGCAGTCGCTCTGGATTGGTCACACTCATAGGAAAACAGAAAAAAAGTGGAAAATATTTAGCAACTGATTAGTAAAAGTAACATGCAGCCGCTCTAGGTTGTATTAAAACTGAAAACAACAAAGGTGGAAAAGGGAGGTAAATATTTAGCAAATGATTGGTAAAAGTAACATGCAGTTATTCTAGTTTGATTAGGCCCATATTAAAACTGAAGAAAAAGTGGAAAAGGGGACAAAATGTTTAGCAACTGATTGGTAAAAGTAACATGCAGCCGCTGCAGGTTGATTACACACATTTGAAAACGGAAAAAAAGGGAAAAAGGGATGAAAATATTTTGCAAGTGATTGGTAAAAGTAACATGCAGCTGCTCTAGGTTGATTAGGCTTATATTAAAACTGAAGAAAAAGTGGAAAAGGGGGGGGGAAATGTTTAGCAACTGATTAGTAAAAGTAACATGCAGCCTCTCTAGGTTGTAGACCCATATTAAAACTGAAAAAAGGTGAAAAAGGGTTGGAAATATTTAGCAACTGATTGGTAAAAGTAACATGCAGCCTCTGTAGATTGTAGACCCATATTAAAATTGAAAACAAAAGTGGAAAGGGGGGATATTTAGCAACTGATTGGTAAAAGTAACATACAGCCTCTCTAGGTTGATTAGGACCATATTAAAACTGAAGAAAAGGTGGAAAAGGAGAGAAAATGTTTAGCAACTGATTGGTAAAAGTAACATGCAGCCGCTCAAGGTTAATTAAGCCAATATTAAAACTGAAAAAAAGGTGGGAAAATGGGGGGGAGAAATGTTTAGCAACTGTTTGGTAAAAGTAACATACAGCCTCTTTAGGTTAATTAGGCTCATATTAAAGCTGAAAAAAGTGGAAAAGGGGGGAAAATATTTAGCAACTGATTGGTAAAAGTAACATTCAGTCGCTGTACATTGATTAGACCCATATAAAATAAATGATACATACCCAAAAATGCTTGATTGTTTCTATCTTTTGTCAGTAACTGGTGCTACAGTAAAGAGTCAAACAACTCTTCAATAACTCAAAACTTTGTTTTCAGGTAAACTACTGAGAAAATGACGTTGAGTAAGCATGGAGTGACAGAAGCAGAAATTTAACTTCTTCTGTGAGACTGAAGTGACGAATGCAAAGAAGAAACAAACAAAATTTGTTCCAGATGAAAAAAAATTGAATTTGATTACATTCCAGAGAGCCATAGCAAGTCAGGTGACAAAAAGCATCGATTTTATAACCGAAGGATTTCAAGGCTCTAGGTGACCAAAGTTTGTTGGGAACTCTATGGTCTGCTGCTTTGCTACAAGAGGCCTAATGAGAGTAGGACCTACTGCTTAAAGCCGATTCCAAATGGTTAAAAAAAATGCATGCTAAAAGTGGAATTTGAACCCAAGAACTCCGATAACAAAGATCAGTGGCCTATCCATCTTTCGGTCATATTGGCAATCAAATCTTTCAATGTGGATTGATTGTTTTTATCTGATCTGGTTAAAAAAAAACTACCGTCCATTTTTACTCCAGGTAACTAGACTGGGGTTTACTGATAAAATCGATTCTAAAAGACTAGGGTCATCCTTGCCTGCAGCGGATTTCGGACCCATGATCTTCAGTATTAAAAGACAGTACCCTACCATTTCGTCTATCATCTGGACAAATTGTTAGGGAAAACAATGTTTGATTGTCTGTCAGTGACCGTATTTAGTTACTCTATAACAAAACGAGCTGAATGATGGACAGATAGGTAGGACGCTGTTCTTCGGTTAAAGAGCCTATATCCTACCAATTCATCCATCTTATGGCCAAACTATTAGAGCAAAGAATGCTTAATTGTCTGTCCATGACTGTATTCAATTGCTCTATAACAAAACGAGCTGAATGATGGACAGATAGGTAGGACGTAGTTCTTCGGTTAAGGAGGCTATATCCTACCAATTCATCCATCTTATGGCCAAACTATTAGAGCAAAGAATGCTTAATTGTCTGTCCATGACTGTATTCAATTGCTCTATAACAAAACGAGCTGAATGATGGACAGATAGGTAGGACGCTGTTCTTCGGTTAAGGAGATTGTACTCTACCAATTCATCCATCATGTGTACAAATTATTAAAGCAAATAATACTTAATTGTCTGTCCGTGACTGTATTCAATTGCTCTATAACAAAACGAGCCGAATGATGGACAGATAGGTAGGACTTAGTTCTTCCCTTAAGGAGGCTATACCCTACCAATTCATCCATCTTATGGCCAAACTATTAGAGCAAAGAATTCTTAAGTGTCTGTCCGTGACTGTATTCAATTGCTCTATAACAAAACGAGCCGAATGATGGAAAGATAGGTAGGGTACTGGTTTTTTATTTAGGGATCCCGTGGGTTAACGAAAGTCCATACCCACTGACGATATGGATTTTCGCAGCCATTCATATCGTCTCTAGCAATAGTTCCCTGCTTCATTATACTTCGTGTAACAAAATAGTAGACCGTAGCGCTCCAAACCTCTCCTAACTTAACCTAAGGCAAAACGATCTAGGTGAATAAAATTTTGCACGTGAATTTTTCTGTATAAAATCTGTGTCCAATCAATAGATCAATCAAAAGATGGACTCTAAAATATGTGATTGAATAGCTCAGTGGAGTGTTATGTTAGTGATTCTCTAGTGAATGTTTTCAAATTATCACTAACTTGACACTGAATTTAAGCAGGAATTAGTAATGACTTTTGTACCATTTAAAAACATTTTATTAAATATGATTTATCAAATATCTTATGTAATGAATTAATTTCTTTTGATGCAATAATGAAGAAATTTAAGGATTGGTACATTTGATTTTGATTTTTATTGTGGGAGCACAGTATTTGCAGACAGCATTGCTATATAAGAACTTTATATACAATATAAACAAGATAAAATACTCAACCTAAAGGAACTTTTCTCCGGAGTGTGCCACGAAACAGTTGTTAGTGAGTACCTTCGTCTCGTGTAATAAAGCCTTAAAAGAACATCAGGGTCTGATTTATTTTACAGAAAGGGGGTGGTAGGTCACATTAAAGCAGTTAGAGTCATGTGTTGAAGTGGATAAATATGTGATTGTACCGTTGATTTACGCTAGACTGTCACCATAGTGTTTTAGGCTTAGCACAGTCAGAAATTTACTAAGACTTTTTTAAACCCGGGCTTAGAAGAAAATATCTTGATAATCTCGTAACGTGCCTCTAATCTTGACGGTTGTAAGATATACGTAATACCAAGCTCTTAATTTTCTACCGATCTATTTATTCTCGGGAAATGGGAATTTTGTCTCTTTATTCCATAATTATCTCCAACATGCTGACCTACAGACATCCAGATCTACAGATTTATCCCACACTTACTCCGAGTATGCAGGAAGATGTTTGCTTGTATGCCAGACTCGTAACCGAAATCTCGGAATTCCAGCACACCAATCTTAGCACTAGACTGTCTATGCCTCTTTGAAGAAAGCCATCTAGGTGGTATATAGAGTGAGAGAATACATACAAAAATATCCGTCCAAGTCTATGAGAATGAGAGAATACATTGAAATATATTAGTCTAGGCTCGATATAGAGTGGGGGAATACATAGAAAAATACCCTTGTAAGTCTATGAAGAGTGATAGAATACATAGAAAAATATTCCCCCAGGCTCGATGTAAAGTGAAAGAATGCATAGAAAATATCCTTTCAAGCTCTATGTAGAGTGAGAGAATACAAAGAAAAATATCCGTTTAAGTTTATGGGGAGTGAGAGAAGACATAGAAATATAACCATCCAGGATCGACGTAGAGTGAGAGAATGCATAGACATCTTTCCAGTCTCGATGCAGAGTGAAAGAATACATAGGAAAATATTCGGCTAGGTTCTATGTACAGTGAGAGAATACGTAGTATATTTTCGGCCCAAGTTCATGAATAGTGAGAGAATACATAGAAAAATATTCATCCAGGCTCGTTGTAGAGTGAAAGTCGGTGTAGAGAGAATACATAGATATCCTTTCAGGCTCAATGAAGAGAGAGAATATATAGAAAAATATCCGTATAGGCTCTATGTAGAATGAGAGAATACATAGTAAAATGTCTGTCCTAGTCCATGAAGAGTGAGAAAATACATAGAAAAATATCAGTACCTAGTCAATGAAGAGTGAGATAATACATAGATATCCTTCCAGGCTAGATGTAGAATGAAATAATACATAGAAAAAATATCCAGTTAGGCTCTATGTAGAGTGAGAGAATAAATAGTAAAATATCAGTCCAAGTCTATAAAGAGTGAGAGAATACATAGAAAAATATTCGCAAAGGCTCGATGTAGAGTGAAAGAATACATAGAAAAATATCCTTCCAGACTGGATTTAGGGTAAGAAAATACATAAACATCCGGACAGGTCTATGTGAGTGAGAGAGTACATAAAAAATATTCGTCCAGGCTATATACAGAGTGAGATAATATATAGAAAAATATCCGTCCAGGATCGATGTATATAGAGAGAATACATAGACAAATACACATCTTTTACACATATTTAGTTATACATTTTTTATGGTTTGATGTACCTTGGAATTATATAATTTATTTTTGTATAAAATTCGGCTGTTAAAGCTGGGTTTTGTATTCAGATGTATTTTATCCCTGAACAAATAGGTCCTGACCGAATCAAATTTTATCAACAAAAAATATGAACTGTTTCTTATCAAAAGAATTGTGTCAATGAAAGTAAACCAAATTATTATTCTATCGCTTTTTATCTAAACATTCAAAAAACCTAATTAGCTCCGTATCATTTTGAGGCCAATGTTTGTATTTCTTTTCAATTCAAACCGCTTCTGTTAAGGAAGAGGCTTACTCCGAAGTTTCGTTAAACAATCAATATTATACCAAAATGGGCGTGGACATATTGACAGATTCAATATACCCGGATATCGCATATGCCGTTTCTTGGCTAGCTACTTTGCGTGCATATACATCTAAACAATACTTGTTAAACGAAACCTTCCAGGAATCACCATTGTTGTGTCTGACTCTGTGACAGCCGTATAAACATCTTTTCTTTTTAAAACCCGTGTTACAGGATTGCTAAATTGTACCGGTTTTAATGAGATAGTTTGTATTAAGCGAGACTTTCTGCAGTTGTTTATACTGAAAAGGAGAGTAAAAAATATATAAGATTGAAAACGTAAATCCAAAGTCGTAAAGCCATGAAAAAACAACCCCAGTGTTCTGGAAGTTTGCATTTATTGCGGTTAGAAAAACATCAGTTGACCGAGGTCGTTATAATGCAACAGCGCTGAATAAAGAGCTACAAGAGTCATACATCTTTCTTCAATGTCGGCCCCAAAACGAGAAAATCGCGTGATTTTGTTCCCTTGAGATTAAAGATTGTTCTATCTCTGAAAAAAACCACAGTTCTGCAATTTAGTTATTGCAGATGCAAAGCCATTTTACTGGTGCAGCTGAAAAATGTGGCCAGTGGGCAAAAAAATAGCATTTATTCCAGCTCTAGTTTTGAGAAATGGGTAAAAATAATTTAAGTAAGAAAAACTCCTTTATCTGATATTTTATGATTGGAAAATTAGATATTAAATAATAATACGAAGAAAAATGGAAAATTTTGGATAGCTATTTTAGGAATAATAATTTTGGTATATTACATTTATATATATATATATATATATATATATATATATATATATATATATATATATATATATATATATATATATATATATATATATATATATATATATATATATATATATATATATATATATATATATATATATATTATATATATATGTATATGTATATGTATATATATGTATATATCTGTATATATATATATATATATATATATATATATATATACATATAGATATACATGTGTATATATATATATATGTGTGTGTGTGTGTGTGTGTGCGTGTGTGTGTAAATATATATATACATATATGTGTATATATATATGTGTATGTATGCATATATATATATGTATATATATGAATATAAATATATGTATATATAGATATATATGTAGATATATATAACTACATATATATACATATAGATATACATTATATATATATATATATATATATATATATATATATATGTGTGTGTGTGTGTGTGTATGTGTGTGTAAATATATGTACCCCGGAATCAGCACTAATCTCCATAATAGATCATCAATCGTCAACGATCTCCCAAAGTTTTGGTAGCCATCCAAAATTATATAAAAATTTAAAGAAACCATCGCAAGTTTGGTTAACTTTACCTTCTCTTAATCTCTAGCCTACTCTTACTCTTCTCTTTACCTTCTCTTAACAAGAATGGTGTAGTCGATGAACCAATTACTTTAAATTATCATTTTATTGACGTTAAAGCTTGAAAAACAGAGTAGATCTGCTGCATATGTCCGTCAGCTAAGTTGGGTACCAAAGAACTAATAGATAGTAATTGAGTCCCTCATGCGAGACTGACGTGCATATTCCCAGCAAAATTGTCAATTTAGTATTTTATATGTACTGTACAAGCGTATAATGCATTAAATGGTTTTGGTTTTGATTTGGAGTGCTATGGTCTAATTTTTGCTTCATGAATACCTACAGCTTAAATAGGAATTCGAACGGCTGTGAGCATCCATGACATCAGAGGAATGTGAACGCGTGAAAGCAATAGAAGTGTATATCATATGTGATGTACATTAGAGGTAATTGGGTTATTAGAACTGATTTCATTGAAATATCTGTTCTTTTTTTTGTATGAGTAGAATTTCAGTATACTAAATGACTAAATGACTGAAAAAACCACAGTTTGAAAAAAAAATCCAAATGACTTAAATTTCTCGTATAATTATCTGTTTATGTTCAATATCTCTCTATATATAAATGAATTTGTGTCTGTGTGTCTGTCTGTCTGTACTCTATAGACTCAAAAACCATGCATCCAATCGCAGTGACAATTTGGGAAATTGTTAGGTATATACCTGGGAAGATTTTTGTAAATTTTTAACATTCGAAATCTATTCCTTCCCCTTTTTCGAGCATTTCATGTCAATATTCCAAGCATTATTTTCCCCGGTTAAAAGCAAACGATTAAATTTTTAATTTATCGCATCATAACTAAGTGAAAGAAGCAATATTTCTAGCAATGTGACGTCATCCCAAGTAATTGTTTTAAACGCAGTTTTCCTCGGTTAAAAGCAGAAGATTAAAATTTTCAATTTATCACATAATAAATAGGTGAAAATGATATTTTTCTATCTTTTTATGATGTCATTCTTTTAAATATTTCATTTATTCATTTCTTATTTTACATTATTTAAACGTCGTCCGCGTAGCATTCATTCGATTTAACCTGGAAATTTAGGTATAAAGTGATTAACTTTCATTTCTATGTTACGCAAATTATAGCATTTTCATATGAGAACTAGTTTTAAATTTAATACTTAATTAGTTTTTACATTACAATGAAATGTTTATCAACAATATTCTAACAACAAAAAGTACAAATTTCAGTGACTCTCATGGGCAAATAAAAACCTATTATTTTATATAGTTATCTTTATATTCATACGGTTGTCAGTATGAATGTGTGTTTCTGTTTCATACAAAACCCTCTGTCACAAACTTCCTTAATTTTCTACAACATTTATTAGTATCCCCAATATTAGAACTGTTGTTGTCAAAACCTCTGCTTCCTTTTCTACCACTTAATATGTCAAGATATATAAACGTTGCTAATCAACGTACAGTAGTAATACAGTAGTATAAAAAATGAATATTGTTATAATACGTTTATAATAGAAATATATAAATATGCCATTGGCTCGAACTGTACTATGACGAATTTAGAGAGTTATGCACGAAAAAGAATGTTTATTTAAAAGTAATACATTAAGTGCACCGTAGCAAAGCTTGCTAGTATTGCTATAAAAACTGTCGGTTAAATTTAAATGACTGCCACTTCTACAGATCTTAAAATCGTCAAAACTTTTACAACATTTTAAAATAAAAATTGAAAACCCGATATTTGAATATCCACAATGTCCCAGTTCTATTCTATGCATCTTTAAAAATTAATTTTTCAGTCACTTCATCCGGTTGATGATTTGAGTCCAACCGTTGATATAGATCTATAACTTTGGCGTGCAAGACCGACATGCCAAATTTCATCCATCTTGTTCGTTGGTCTCTTAACGTGTGCAAATTAGCGGAACGGTTACAGATTTACAAGAGTTTTACGAATCACACAGTCATATAATAAAGCGCTATTAAAGATGCAACATTAGTCGTTTACAGTCATATGTGCTTGACATTTATAATGATATTGCATTCATACAAATATTCAAACAAGCTGTAACTCACACAGAATTAACTGTCTTAACATCTAATAAAGAGGTATCATCTCTTTCTTAACATTCTCTTAACACCTTAACATTCTATGGTATTCATAAAAATATTAAGACAAGCTGTAACCACCTCAGAATTAACTCTCTTAACATATATTAGAGAGATATCATCTCTTATCTCTCTTAATATTCTCTTAACATTTGTACTTATATTGTATTCATACAAATATTCAAACAAGCTGTAACCAACTCCGAATTAACTCTCTTAACATCAGATAAAGATATATCATCTCTAATTTCTCTTAACATCTATGCAAATATTGCATTCGTACAAATATTCAAACAAGCTGTAACCAATTCAGAACTAACTCTCTTAACATAACAAAAAAATATATCACCTCTAATCTATTAACATCTATACTTATATTATATTCATAGAAATGTTTAAACTAGCTGTACAAACCTCAGAATTAAATTTCTTAACATCTAATAGTGAGGTATTATCTCTTATCCCTCTTAACATTCTCTTAACATCTGTACTTATATTGTATGCCTACAAATATTCAAACAATCTGTAGCCAACTCAGAATTAACTCTCTTAACATCAGATAGACATATATCACCTCTAATCTCTCTTAACAACTATACATATATTGTATTCGTAGAAATATTCATACAAGCTGTAGCCACCTCAGAATTAACTCTCTTAATATCTAATAGAGAGATATAATCTCTTATCTCTCTTAACATTCTCTTAACATTTGTACTTATATCATAGTCATACAAATATTCAGACAAGCTGTAACCAACTCAGAACTAACTCTCTTAACATCACATAAAGTTATATCACCTCTAATCTCTTAACATCTATACTTATACTGTATTCAAAGAAATGTCAAAACGAGCTGTAAAAACCTCAGAATTAACTTTCTTAACATCTGATAGAGAGATATTATTTCTTATCTCTCTCTAAACATTCCCTTAACATCTGTACTTATATTGTATTCCTACAATTATTCAAACAATATGTAGCCAACTCAGAATTAACTATCTTAACATCTGATAAAGATATATTATCTCTAATTTCTCTTAACATTTATACTAATATTGCATTCATACAAATATTCAAACAATCTGTAGCCAAATCAGAATTAACTCTCTTAACAACAGATAAACATATATCACCTCGAAACTCTCCTAACAAGTATACATATATTGTATTCGTAGAAATATTCATACAAGCTGTAACTACCTCAGAATTAACTCACTTAACACCTAATAGAGAGATATAATCTCTTATCTCTCTTAACATTCTGTTAACATTTGTACTTATATCGTATTCATATAAATATTCAGAAAAGCTGTAACCAACTCAGAATTAATTCTCTTAAAATCTGATAAAGGTATATCATCTTTAATCCCTGTTAAATCTGTTCTTATATCGCATTTATACAAATATTACAATAAGTTGTAATCAACTCAGAATTAACTCTCTTGACATCTAATAAAAAGATAACATCTCTCATCTCTCTTAACATTTGTACTTATATTATATTTTATACAAGTATTCAAACAAGCTGAATCGAACTCAGAATAAACTCTCTTAACATCTAAAAGAGAGATATCATCTCTTATTTCTCTTAACATCTGTACTAATATTGTATTCATACAAATATTTCAACAATCTATAATCAACTCGCAATGGACTCTGTTAACATATGATAAAGATAAGCCACATTTAATCTCTCTCTAAACATCTATACTTGTA
The DNA here is from genome assembly GCA_032207245.1 of Pardosa pseudoannulata. Classification (NCBI taxonomy): domain Eukaryota; kingdom Metazoa; phylum Arthropoda; class Arachnida; order Araneae; family Lycosidae; genus Pardosa; species Pardosa pseudoannulata. Next base: position 31,227,303 of record CM063499.1, on the reverse strand, counting down.
TTACATAAATAAAAACTTTCAAACAAGATGTAACCAACTCAGAATTAACTATCTTAACATCTGATAAAGATATATCATCTCTAATTTCTCGTAACATCTATACTAATATTGCATTCGTACAAATATTGAAACATTCTGTAGCTAACTCTGAATTAACTCTCTTAACATCAGATAAACATATATTACCTCTAATCTCTCTTAACATCTATACTTATACTGTATTCATAGAAATGTTCAAACAAGCTGTAAAAACCTCAGAATTAACTTTCTTAACATCTAATAGAGAGATATCATCTCTTATCCCTCTTAACATTTTCTTAACATCTATAATTATATTGTATTACTACAATTATTCAAACAAATCTGTAGCCAACTCAGAATTAACTCTCTTAACATCTGATAAAGATACATCATCTCTAATTTCTCTTAACATCTATACTAATATTGCCTTCTTACAAATATTCAAACAATCTATAGCCAACTCAGAATTAACTCTCTTAACATCAGATAAACATAAATCTCCTTTAATCTCTCTTAACGACTATACATATATTCTATTCGTGGAAATATTCATACAAGCTGTAACCACCTCGGAATTAACTCTCTTAACATCAAATATAGATATATAATCCCTTATATCTCTTAACATTCTGTTAACATTTGTACGTATATCGTATTCATACAAATATTCAGACAAGCTGTAACCAACTCAGAATTAATTCTCTTAAAATCTGATAAAGATATATCACCTTTAATCCCTGTTAAATCTGTTCTTATATTGCATTCCTACAAATATTACAATAATCTGTAATTAACTCAGAATTAACTCTCTAAAAATCTAATAAAGAGATGTCATCTCTTATCTCTCTTAACATTCTGTTAAGATTTATACTTATATTGTATTTTATACAAGTATTCAAACAATCTGTAACCAATTTAGAATAAACTCTCTTAACATCTAAAAGAGAGATATCATCTCTTATCTCTCATAACATCTATACTAATATTGTATTTATAAAAATATTCCAACAAGCTGTAACCAACAGACAACTGACTCTCTTAACATCTGATAAAGATATATCACATTTAATCTCTCTCTAAACATCTATACTTATACTGCATTCATAAAAACGTTCAAACAAGCTGTAATCAACTCAGAATTATCCCTCTTAACATCTAATGTAGAGATTTTATTTCTTACCTCTCAACATTCTCGTAACATCTGTACTTCTATTGCATTCCTACAAATATTTAAACAAGCTCTAACCAACTCCAAATGAACTCTCTTAACCTGACAATGATATATCACCTCTAAGCTCTCTTAACACCTACATTTATATTGCATTCGTACAAATATTCCAATAATCTGTAGCCAACTCAAAATAAACTCTCTTAACATCTAATAGAGAGATATCACTTCTTATCATTCTTAGTATCCACTTAACATCTGCACTTATATTCATTTGTACAGATTTTCAAACAAGCTGTAACCAACTCAGAATTAACTCTCTTAAAATCTAATAGAGAGTTATCATCTCTTATCTCTATTTAACATTCTCTTAACATCTGTACTTATATTGTATTCATAGAAATATTCAAACTAGATGTAACCAACTCAGAATTAACGCTCTAAACATCTAATAGAGAAATATCATTTATCTCTCTTAACATTCTCGTAACTTCTGTACTTATACTGCATTTGTACAAGTATTGCAAACAAGCTGTAACCAACTCAGAAATAACTCTCTTAACACCTAATAGAGAGATATAATTTCTTATCACTCTAAAAATTCTCTTTGATAGATAAGACAGATATTATACTTTAACTCTCTTAATATTTCGCTATCACAAGCGAAGTTTGGGTAATCTTCATCGTAAAAAAGAATCCTAAACTGAATTTGTTGCATTTTCAGCATTTACAGGGTGACGTGGATGAGGCTTTTACAAACTGGCAGATACGATGCAGCTGATTGTTCGTAAAATTCGAGAACAGCCTGTTATATACCGTTATCTTAAACATACCTACCTTTATCAAAGAATATATAAGGACAGAATACGTGTGCAAAACTACATTTCTCGTTTCCTGGCGACAACAAATTTATTTAACCCCTTCCGGTATGATTTAATAATGAAAAACTGTGCATGAAATAATCATTTAATTTTTATTTAAAAAACTTGTTTCATTTTACAATTCTTACATATTCTTAATTAAAATCCACTTTTTACATAGTGTTAAATGATATCAGAAACAGTAAAATTAAGAAAATATCAAAGCAAAACAATAATAAGGTATACAGATAATAGTCTTCAAGCTAGTGGTACTTTTCAAAACAAAGTGCAAAGGAATTCTTAATTGTTTACACCGCCAAGTAGTCTCACTTTTAATTTGATTCTTGTAACACACACGGCATTTCTTAGTAGGTTTTCTTTTATTCTGACTCATTAATTTGGCAATGACTTGTACCAAGAAATTCTAAGTAAACAATATGCAATAGTGACTTGTGATTTTCACAAGTGATAAAAGTGTTGCCAAATTCAGTACACTAGAAATTTTAAACTAAATTAATTATCATATTTAACAGTAACTTTAATCGCATGACGAGTGTAGCTCGTCATTGTGCGGTATGGAATGAAAAACTAATGACGAGCTAGACTCGTCATTTTACCGGAAGGGGTTAACCTTCCTATGGTTTACGGGTCTGTTTGGACCCATATTAAATGTAACTAATATTATGGATTTATTCCTTTTGAGGGGTTTGAAAAATATCTTATGACTTTGTTTTTACTCTCTGAGTAACTATTCCGCAACGTTTGATTATTGTTTCCAAAGTGTCTTT
>CM063499.1:31216966-31219466 GCA_032207245.1 Pardosa pseudoannulata | reverse complement strand
TTTTTCCAAGCTCATTTTGGAAGGAAGAAAAAAAATTAGATTTCGTTATTGACTCGGTTAACAGAAACCTCGGTTAATCGAAGCTCGGTTAATCGAGGTTCTACTGTAATTAAAAATTTCAATACAAAGTATATTAATGTCGTAGGACATAACTTACACACAATTAGCCTTAGATTGTTGAAATTTTGCATCTAAGATATTTTATAACATCTAGTTGTGTACCTGTCTAGTTTTGCTAGAATCCATCCTCTACAAAGCGACACAATTACAACTATTAAAGCTACAAATCTACAACAATGCAAATTAAAGGTATCGACGCTTTCATTTACAGATGTAGCAATGCTTTTTAAACAGTAGAAACGGTGTTTAAGTCTATTTTTAGAAAACAAAGATTAAAATCTTTTTTTTTTCAGGAAACAATTTTTAAATTTTACTGGATATTACTTCTTGGTATGGAGTGAAGGAAATTTTACTTTTATAAAAAAGTTTGGTTTAGAGCGAAATATCTATGAAACAAATCTCAATATAATGATTATTAATTCACTCAGCTCCGCCAGGTGGTAGTATTTCAGCTTTAATTAAATAACATGGTCACCATAAGAAATGTACAGTAGAACCTCGATTTCCGAACTTCGATTAGCCTAAACTGTCCATTAACCGAAGTCGGTTTCTACTTCTCTTTATTTTTTTTTTCACTTTCTAGTATCCTCCAAAATTTTCTTTTATACAAAAATGCATTTTTAAAGTTTTCTTTTTTCCCACATTCCTTTTGTATGCAAGCCGTCCTTTCCAAACTGCGAGTGCAGATAAATATTTTGGAATTCCCTTTTTGAAAATTCCTTCTCGCAAGAACAATTCTCGGTATGAGTGTACTCTTCCGCACTTTCAAACATCCCTGTTCTAAACAAAAACACAGCCCATTTCGAAATTTGGAATGTCATATTGCTGAGACCCAGAACAATCAGATATTATTGCACCAATAACGGTACTACATATTAAATTGGATGATTATTGAAGAATTCTCGATTAGCTGAAAATTTCGATTATCCGAAGTAGGTTCTGTCCCAATTACTTCGGATAATCGAGATTCTACTATGCTTTAAACACTGGCTTTTTGATAGCTCGATGAAGTTTTAACTCTTAGAAATCCTTTGTCCCTTACTTTTTTTTTTATCGTAGTTCGATTTTTAACGATATTTGTGTCAGACATCTCTGATTTTACTATTGGTATCTGTTATTGTTGCTGTTTCTTGTACCACTTGGACAAACCAATCATGATTTGAGCCATATGTTTCTCGCATTAAGGGAAAAGGGTGCCCCTTTCATTTTCAATGAGCACCTCTGGGGTAAAAGAACGACTTTGCATAAGTGGATCCTCATAATTTAGAAGCAGGGGCCAAGCAGAAAGCCCATAGGCTTAGCCTGCCACGCCCAAAGATATTGATTGAGACCATGAGGAACATTGTGACCACTAACCTATTTTACGTTCCCCAGTCACCTTTAACGAACACGGCGGAACTTAGGCCGCCTCGAGCTTCGAACCCGCAACCTTCGAATTTCGAAATCGTTTCCTTTGCCGACTCAGTTATCGTGGCTCGAGTATCTTAGTTCGTTGGTTGATTATAATTTATTGGCGAAAAATCCTTTTGGTACATACTGTTCGAGCCACTGCGTTGCAAGCTCTTGTTTGTATTTATGAGCGCCATCTGGCGAATATTGTCTCCAGTAGGTGTAGTCACTAGTTGGTAGTCGCCTAGAGCAGACGTTCGGTTCTATGGGGATCCGAACCTGCTATTTCTAAAAGTCCTTCATTGGGATTTTAATTATGCTTCTTATCGTTGAAGTATTAGCTTCAGTTTGTTTGTTTTGCAATAAATGATTAACCCCTTCCGGTATGATTTAATAATGAAAAACTGTGCATGAAATAACCATTTAAGTTTTATTTAAAAAAATTGTTTCATTTTACAATTCTTACATATTCTTAATTAAAATCCACTTTTTACATAGTGTTAAATAATATCAGAAACAGTAAAATTAAGAAAATATCAAAGTCAAACATTATAAGGTATACAGATAATAGTCTTCAAGGTAGTGGTACTTTTCAAAACAAAGTGTAAAAGAATTCTTAATTGTTTACACCGCCAAGTAGTCTCACTTTTAATTTGATTCTTGTAATACACACGGCATTTCTTAGTAGGTTTTCTTTTATTCTGACTCATTAATTTGGCAATGACTTGTACCAAGAAATTTTAAGTAAACAATATGCAATAGTGACTTGTGATTTTCACAAGTGATAAAAGTGTTGCCAAATTCAGTACACTAGAAATTTTAAACTAAATTAATTATCATATTTAACAGTAACTTTAATCTCATGACTAATGTAGTTCGTCATTGTGCGGTATGAAATGAAAAACTAATGATGAGCTTGACGTCATTTTACCGGAAGGGGTTAAGATACATGCCGCTCTCGTTCATTTGCTAGTTATGTTTGTTGATTTTC
>CM063499.1:31201966-31211966 GCA_032207245.1 Pardosa pseudoannulata | reverse complement strand
TACTTAGGATCTGCTTTAGTAAGGAGCTACGTCTACCTTAGAAGTGTTAATTAGCTGCGTTATCACTGAAATCCATTACTTACAAGAAGATTTAGAAAGAGGTGTTCTTTAGTCCAAGAAGTTTTAGTTAAATCCAGTCTTAATCCCGTTAAGCAGAAAGCTATTTCGTAATTTTAGTAAACTATTTGTTAAAATTTTACTTTAGAATATGCTTTATTAAGGAGCTACGTCTATCTTAGAAGTATTAATTAGTCTATGTTTTCACTGAAATCCATTTCTTACGATACAAGAAATTTTATAAAGGAGTGTTCTTTAGTCCATGAAGTTTTAGTTAAATCCAACCTTAATACTGTTGAACAGAAAACTATGAAGTAATTTTAGTAAACTAATTATTAAGATTTTACTTTAGAATCTGCTTTATTAAGGAGCTTTGTCTAACTTAGAAGTGTTAGTCTGCGTTATCACTGAAATCTATTATTTACGATACAAGAAGATTTTGAAAGGAGTGTTCTTTAGTCCATGAAGTTTTAGTTAAACTCAATCTTAATCCCGTTGAACAGAAAACTATTTAGTAATTTTAGTAAACTAGTTATTAAAATTTTACTTTAGAATATGCTTTATTAAGGAGCTACATCTACCTTAGAAGTGTTAATTAGTCTACGTTATCACTGAAATTCATTACTTGCGATACGAGAAGATTTAGAAAGGAGTGTTCTTTAGTCCAAGAAGTTTTAGTTAAATCCAATCTTAACACCATTAGCAGAAAGCTATTTAGTAATTTTAGTAAACTATTTATTAAAATTTTACTTTAGAATATGATTTATTAAGGAGCTATGTCTACCTTAGATGTCTACCTTAGAATTAATCTTCTTTATCACTGAAATCCATTACTTAGGATATAAGAAGTTTTAGAAAGGAGTTTTCTTTAGTTCATGAAGTTTTAATTAAATCTAGTTTTATTCTCGTTGAACAGAAAACTATTCAGTAATTTTATTAAACTATTTGTTAAGATTTTACTTTATAATCTACTTTAGTAAGGAGCTACGTCTACCTTAGAAGTGTTAATTAGTCTACGTTTTCACTGAAATCCATTACTTACGATACAAGAAGATTTAGAAGTGTGTTCTTTAAACCGTGAAGTTTCAGTTAAATCCCGTCTTAATCCTGTTGAACAGAAAACTATTTAGTAATTTTAGTAAACTATATATTAAGATTTTACTTTAGAATCTGCTTTATTAAGGAGCTACGTCTACCTTAGAAGTGTTAATTAGTCTGCGTTATCACTGAAATCCATTACTTACGATACAAGAAGATTTAGAAAGAAGTGTTCTTTAGTCCAAGAAGTTTTAGTTAAATCCAGTCTTAATCCCGTTGAGCATAAAGCTATTTAGTAATTTTAGTAAACTATTTATTAAAATTTTACTTTAGAATATGCTTTATTAAGGAGCTTCGTCTAACTTAGAAGTGTTAATTAGTCTGCGTTATCACTGAAATCTATTACTTACGATACAAGAAGATTTAGAACGAAGTGTTCTTCAATCCAAGTTTTAGTTAAATCCAGTTTCATTCCCATTGGACAGAAAACTATTCAGTAATTTTAGTAAACTATTTATTAAGATTTTACTTAAAAATCTGCTTTAGTAAGGAACTACGTCTACCTTTGTAAGAAGTGTTAATTAGTCCATGTTTTCTCTGAAATCCATTGACAGTATTTATTTCGTGGAAACTTATTTATTTTGTAAGGATTTTACTAATGATATAAACTGTTTTTTATTAAGAGTAACCTCAGATCTTACCTATTTCCGTTGAACAGAAAACTACTTAGTTTCTCCAAGATTTTACTTTGGAATCTGCTTTAGTAAAGAACTAGAATTGATTTTAATTACTTAGTATTTCCCCATATCTTTTGTTGATTAGTGTTTGAAATTTTTTAAGGATTCTCCTTAAGTAAAAGTTGCTTTTTATTTAAGACAGCCTTAGGTTTTGTACTTTGTATTTTTATAATGTAGTTTATATAAATAGAATTTCAATTAACACCTTTTCAATTACTCAGCGTTCGAAAATTAGTATCTTTTCAAAAAATTCTTTTTGGAATAGAATATTCTCTTCATTTACAGGAACCTTAGATTTTGTCTTCACTTCTAAACAGGCGATTTCAGATAACTAAACATGCAATGAATTTCTACGAGGGCTGTAGTTACTTAGCATTTGAACATTTATCTCTCTTTGGGGATTCTGTATTTAGAGGGAGCCTTAAATTTAGCAATTCTTCTTCTCAAAATTATTTAAATTATTAAAATATTTTTTCATATGAGTGTTTGGATTTTTCTCGGATTCTACTAAATTAAAAAATTACAATTATTCCGCCATAAAAAGTTACAGTGACTAAATTGCGGTTGCATTATTATGCCTAATTATAATGAAAACCTAAACCTAAATTAAGACGCAAATATTGAAATTTAAAATATAAATATTGAAAGTTTTTATAAGTTAGTTTTCTGATATTTACTAAAGTATAGTTTGAATTAATTAATTTTTATAATGAATTCTATGTAGTAAATGGTATTAGTGCATTTTTTAATTTAATATATAATATCTAAAGTTTATTTTCATGTTTAAAAATTAAAATAACTATAATGTTAAGAATTTTTGGAAAATAATGAAATTTATATTTTATTCTTTTTTTCGGGGGGGGATATTAGTTAAAATTGTTATAATATTTTCTAAGTCAATTGTTACCAAACTTGATCTTATAAAGTGTGTTCAAGTATCAATATTTCTAATTAGTAGAATCAAGAATTAATATTTGTAAATGTATAGTCTGAATTTAATAATAATAGTTTCTATTTATGAAATTTCACTCAGTTTCAGTAAAGTAATCATGCTACACTAAATGAATTGAAGTAAAAAATATTATTATAACTAACGAAACTTCATTACAGAAGTGCAATGCAATAACCTGTTAAAAAGTAATAATTTTTAATTTCGTTGGACTGTATCCTTCGATTATAATTTGATATTAACTGTCTCTAAATTTTAAAAGTTTGAAATAATTAAAGAAAGGAATTTTTTTGTGTATTCCAACTACATTTCACACCTGTAACAAAAACAATTTTTGCAGAATTGTTTATATTTTTTATTTATAATTTAAATTCACTAACTTAAGTTTATGATATGTTATTATAAATAAATGTATTATTGTGTTATTTTAAATATATTTTGATTGATCATTGGATTAATTTTTCCTGTAAGGGTGAAATTTATAAAAGGAACAATAGAATAAGAAAGGAACATATAGAATCAAAAAATATGGAATGGGAGGAGCAATAAGAAAAGAGTTACTAGTTACTAGTTACTGAAGTCGTCCTGTGTAATATTCACATAAGGGGGTTTAGACATCACCAAATTCAACGATGTACGAATGGTTATTGTGCTGGCCTTCAGAAACGGAGTTCGTGAATTCGAATCCCACAGTGGCATGGATGTTCATAGTCGTTCGGAATCGACTTTAAGCAGTAGGTCCCGGTCTCATTAGCCCTCGTGTTGCAAAAAGTAGACCGTAGTGCTCCAAACCAAATATAAGCATCATCAAAGAAATACAGGAATATAGGAAAATATACACATTTCTCTAAAATCTAGGGCCATACGAAAGCTGAATATAGAGTGTGTTGCTCTACAGCAGTTCGGGGATTCGAATTCCACTGATGGTAGGAATGTTCATAGCCGTAAAATGGTCTATAAGCAGTAGGTACTGGTATGAATAACCCTAATGTATCAAAATAAAAGGCGTAACACTCCAAACATACCTCTATTTTTTACGAATTCCTAAAATATTCCAAAAGTAGAACAATTACTATTGAAAATGCCAGCAATATTGATGATTGTGTGAAAATGTAGTTTGTCGCCTTCATTAGGTTTTATAAGGAATAAAACTCGTTTCTTAATTTCTCATTTATCGATATTTTATATATATCAGAAAGTTTTATATTTATTTGTATGTTTATTGGCTCGTTTCAGACCGCTGCCTTTCTCAGCCTTCTGGTTGTGACCTCTGCCGGTAAATACGGCGGGGGTGGTTACGGAGGTGGTCACGGAGGAGGAGGCGGAGGAGGAGGTGGTGGCCATGGTGGAGGTGGCGGCGGAGGATACGGAGGAGGAGGAGGAAAAGGCGGTGGAGGAGGAGGAGGCTATGGAGGCGGAGGAGGCCAGGGAGGCGGAGGAGGCTACGGAAGCGGTGCAGGACATGGCTCCGGTCACGGTGTAGGTCATGGTTCCGGTTACGGCAGCGGTGGTGGTGGAGGAGGAGGCCATGGTGGCGGCGGAGGAGGAGGAGGACATGGTGGATATGGCGGAGGAGGTTACGGTGGAGGAGGACATGCAGGTGGCGGTGGAGGATATGGCGGAGGTGGATTCGGCAAAGGAGGAGGTGGAGGCGGATACGGTGGCGGAGGATATGGCGGTGGTAATGGAGGAGGAGGAAAAGGAGGAGGTGGAGGAGGAGGCTACGGTGGAATCGGAATCCACCTTGTAGGTATCGGACACGGAGGCGGCGGCGGTGGTGGATACGGTGGAGGAGGACATGGTGGATCCGGAGGAGGAGGATACGGTGGATCCGGAGGAGGAGGATACGGTGGTGGAGGACATGGTGGATCCGGAGGAGGAGGATACGGTGGATCCGGAGGAGGAGGATACGGTGGTGGAGGACATGGTGGATCAGGAGGAGGAGGAGGATATGGTGGAGGATATGGCAAAGGCAAATAAATCACCATTTTCCAGAGACATAAGATTGTTTGAAGAGAAAAGTATGTATATTCAGTTATTACACTAGTAAAGATTTTTCGATGCCCTTTTATAACTTTATGACATTAACTTTTTCGATGAGCATTTTATGTCCGTTTAAATTAATTGGATCCCAAGATATAAATATATATATATATATATAATATAAGTTTATCACCGAAAGTATGTAAAAAAATTTATAATTTAACTATAGAAAGTAAAAGTTAAATGTTAGATCAGCAGGCATGCGATAAAAATATTATAACTCATTTTTATAAATTTGTATGTACTAATCATTTGTATGAAAAAAAAATTAATTTTAATATAAACACCAAAAGTTTGCTTGCTACAACAAGAGACATGCTCAGAAAATCTTACTACGTAGATTGTGTTTCAAGAGCATTATGATTTTATTATAGAAAAAATACCCAAATTATATTTGCTGTACAGGGAGACAAGCGTAATGGATTTTATAACTTTAATGGGAAAATTATGAATGTTTAGGATAAGTTCTTTACATAAGCAAATAAACACAGAAAATATTATCTAACTGCGTAAATGCCATTTTAAAATATTAGAAACCTACTGAAAAAGAAAGTAGCTTTAAAGATTTTTTATATGTGTATATTATAAGTGAATCTAGTTGGCAGGGAAAATAACATGTTTATTGCTTATCACTTCCAACCAAATTCTAGTTTTCTCATTTTCTTTATAATTTTTCAGGTATTTGGCAGTTTTTTGGCCGGCGAAATGAATGCCTCAACTCCTTGTTCATCTAATTCATCAATAAAGTCTTAATTTATTTATTAATTTTTTGTCTGTTTCATTCTTGTTTTCACTCTTACTAAATCTAATTAACATAATTCACAAAACTCATTACTTGTTTATATTACTTATTAATCAGTTTCTTTCTTGCGTTCAATCTTAGTGAATCTAATCAACATTATCCATAAAACTCATTGCTTATTTACATTACTTATTTGTGAGTTACTTTCTTGCGTTTACTCTTAGTGAATCTAATCAAAATTATTCACAAAACTTATTGCTTATTTACATTACTTATTTGTCAGTTTCCTTCTTGCGTTTCACTCTTAGTGAATCTAATCAACATTACCCACATAACTCATTGCTCATTTACATTACTTATTTGTCAGGTTCCTTCTTGCGTTTCACTCTTAGAGAATCTAATTAACATTATTCACAAAACTTATTGCTCATTTACATTACTTATTTGCCAGTTTCTTTCTTGCGTTCACTGTTAGTGAATCTAATCAACATTATCCATAAAACTCATTGCTTATTTACATTACTTATTTGTGAGTTACTTTCTTGCGTTTACTCTTAGTGAATCTAATCAAAATTATTCACAAAACTTATTGCTTATTTACGTTACTTATTTTTCAGTTTCCTTCTTGCGTTCACTCTTAGTGAATCTAATCAAAATTATCCACAAAACTCATTGCTTATTTACATTACTTATTTGTGAGTTACTTTCTTGCGTTTACTCTTAGTGAATCTAATCAAAATTATTCACAAAACTTATTGCTTATTTACATTACTTATTTGTCAGTTTCCTTCTTGCGTTTCACTCTTAGTGAATCTAATCAACATTACCCACAAAACTCATTGCTCATTTACATTACTTATTTATCAGTTTCCTTCTTGCGTTCACTCTTAGTGAATCTAATCAACATTACCCACAAAAATTATTTCTTATCTACATTACTTATTTGTCAGTTTCCTTCTTGAGTTCACTCTTAGTGAATCTAATCAAAATTATCACAAAACTCATTGCTCATTTACATTACTTATTGGTCAGTTTCCTTCTTGCGTTCACTCTTAGTAATTCTAATTAAAATTATCCACAAAAATTATTGCTTATTTACATTACTTATTTGTCAGTTTCCTTCTTGCGTTTCACTCTTAGTGAATCTAATCAAAATTATTCACAAAACTTATTGCTTATTTACGTTACTTATTTTTCAGTTTCCTTCTTGCGTTCACTCTTAGTGAATCTAATCAAAATTATCCACAAAACTCATTGCTCATTTACATTACTTATTTATCAGTTTCCTTCTTGTGTTCACTCTTAGTTAATCTAATCAACATTACTCACAAAACTCATTGTTCATTTACATTACTTATTTATCAGTTTCCTTCTTGTGTTCACTCTTAGTGAATCTAATCAACATTACCCACAGAACTCATTGCTCATTTACATTACTTATTTATCAGTTTCCTTCTTGCGTTCACTCTTAGTGAATCTAATCAACATTACCCACAAAACTCATTGCTCATTTACATTACTTATTTATCAGTTTCCTTCTTGTGTTCACTCTTAGTGAATCTAATCAACATTACCCACAAAACTCATTGCTCATTTACATTACTTATTTATCAGTTTCCTTCTTGCGTTCAATCTTAGTGAATCTAATCAACATTACCACAAAACTCATTGCTCATTTACATTACTTATTTGTCAGTTTTTTTCTTGCGTTCACTGTTAGTGAATCTAATCAACATTATCCATAAAACTCATTGTTTATTTACATTACTTATTTATCAGTTTCCTTTTTGTGTTCACTCTTAGTGAATCTAATCAACATTACCCATAAAACTCATTGCTCATTTACATTACTTATTTATCAGTTTCCTTCTTGCGTTCACTGTTAGTGAATCTAATGAGCATTATCCATAAAACTCATTGTTATTTACATTACTTATTTATCAGTTTCCTTCTTGTGTTCACTCTTAGTGAATCTAATCAACATTACCCACAAAACTCATTGCTCATTTACATTACTTATTTATCAGTTTCATTCTTGTGTTCACTCTTAGTGAATCTAATCAACATTACCCACAAAATTCATTGGTCATTTACATTACTTATTTATCAGTTTCATTCTTGCATTCACTCTCAATGAATGTAATCAAAATTATCCCCAAAAATTATTTCTTATCTACATTACTTATTTGTCAGTTTCCTTCTTGAGTTCACTCTTAGGGAATTCAATTAGCAATATCCACAAAACTTATTGCTTATTTACATTACATACTAGCATATAGCCCCTCATATGACGGGATCAGTAAAATTTTTGATTTTGATGAATTGTAAAGTAACCTATAAGGCAGGTAAAAAATGGTTTGTTTTTTTTGGCTGAGAATTATCTGGTACACAATTAATAATTTGTTTATCTTCATATTCCTTTAAAGTCTCCCGATACTGTGAATGTAGTTTAGAATTACGTTGAATTGATTAAGTCAAACCGTGTGGTTATGTTAAAAAAAACGAACAAACTTCTTAATTTTCAAAGATATATAACTTAAACGTTAGATATTTATTAGTGAAAAAGACTCCTAGACTTTTATAAAATGGATTTGTTGTCAATACCCGTGATAAAATTTTCATTGCAACAAAAAGTAATTAAGGATTGTATTTAAAATTATCACATTTGTACCTTATCTATTATTTAAGACAAATATAAAAAAATTATTTATACAATATCTAAGTTCAGTGATAAAACGTATGAAAATTATGCAGACGATATTTAAATAATTTAAAATAAAAAAAAGATTAAATGAGATGATTAAAGGAATGACGTCATAATGCTAGAAAAAAATGTTATTTTTATCTATTTATTTTGTGATAAATTGATAAATTTAATCGTCTGCTCTTAAACGGGGAAAACAGGGCTTGAAATAATGGCATTAAATGCTCGAAAAAGGGGGAAGGGCTAGAATTCGAAAATTTTAAAGATAACTGTATTTTTTTTTGCGATATGAAGCATATATATACCAATTTATTTTAGAATCGGATCGATAGTTTAGGAGAAGATAAACTTTTCTCGCTTTGAATTTTACTAACCCTAACTCATCAAGTTCTAATATGGATGCCTCTATCCATTCCAGGTCCAACCGCTTCATAAATTTGAGGACAGAAGGACAGATAACTAAGATTATTATTATATAGGCTATTCCTTTACAATCCGAGGTTTATGCTTAAGATCATTGCCTTGTACAAAAGAGAAGTTTCTATTTAAATTCAGTTCTTCAGCTATGCCTGGTAAATTTTGTTTCAGAATATTTAAATATACCATTTTGTCCATTGTACCGTCAATAAACACTAAATTTCCAATACCGCTAGCTGGCGTTGCACCTCATACCATAACGTTACCAACGCCCTGTTTGATAGCTACTTTTATATTTGCTGATTAAGTGCTGTACCTTCCTTTCTCCGTACAAAATGACGGCCATCGGATCCAAACAAATTAAATTTTGACTCATCAGTAAAAATAACAGATTTCCAAAAATCTTGGGACTTTGCAATATAGTATTTAGCGTACTCAAGACGTTTTTTCGCATTTCTGGTAGATAAATATGGTTTCTTTTGTGGTGCATAGGCTCTATATTCCTTAGAATGTAACGCAGAACGCTGGAAGATTGGTTAGGGTGCTGATCGTCGGTACCGGAGTTCGTGGGTTCGAATCCCACTATGGCATAGGTGTACGTAGCGAGTGTAAGAGCCAGAACAGATAGATCTGTAAATCAAAAGATAACCAGTGATTAAGGGAAAAGATTCCAAAGATGTATCGTTAAGGGAGAAGAGGAAGAAAAACAAAGGGGCTTACTCTGGACGTTGCGAGTCGGGTCGAACGTTCATTGTGACTCACTTTGACATCAGCTTGATCATTGCTCACATTATGCCTGCAAGGTGACGTCAAAATGACGTCACAACGAAGGTTCGAAACGAACCTCAACGTCCAGAGTAAGAGCCAAAGTCCTTGTTTTAAAGGGACCAGGTGTGTTCAAAATAGCACAATTCGACCAAAATGATGATTCTTTTCTTCCTTTTTTTAAAAAAGTCAGACGGATGGCAATTTAATCGATAGGGCACTGAATCCTGGAGCCGGAATCCGCGGGTGTTAGTACCGTTGCTTCATGGATTTTCGTAGCTGTTTGAAGGCGGATATAAGCACAAAGTCCAGATTCCAAGACTCAAGTAGCCTAGTGGTCAAAGTACTAGAATCTCGCAGTTCTATGGCCGAATGGTACAGTGCTACTCTTCGATACCGGAATTAGCTGGTTGGAATCGAGCTGCTTGCATGAATATCTATAGTCGTTCGGAATCGGCTTTAAACAGTAGGTCCCGGTCTCATTAGTCCTCGTGTGCAAAACAGTAGACCGTAGCACTCCAAACCAACCCAAAACCAAAAATCCTTAA
>CM063499.1:31169466-31191966 GCA_032207245.1 Pardosa pseudoannulata | reverse complement strand
TCCCGAAAAACCAACAGGAACTTCTATTGGGAGAAGTCTGAAGTTTCTTCTAGTTCAAACCGGACTAGACCGTGTCGCTCCAAAAAATGTCTATCCCACAAGCAGCGGATACCAGTAGCGTTCACCCTTTTCTTTCCTCTGGTAACAACCTTGTCCCCTAAAGAAATCAGGCCTTCCCTAGGAGAAAATAAAGGGGTTCACTCCAAAACGGAGAGGTCAGAATCCCGAAAAACCAACAGGAACTTCTATTGGGAGAAGTCTGAAGTTTCTTCTAGATTCAAACCGGACTAGACCGTGTGTCGCTCCAAAAAATGTCTATCCCACAAGCAGCGGATACCAGTAGCGTTCACCCTTTTCTTTCCTCTGGTAACAACCTTGTCCCCTAAAGAAATCAGACTTCCCTAGGAGAAAATAAAGGGGTTCACTCCAAAACGGAGAGGTCAGAATCCCGAAAAACCAACAGGAACTTCTATTGGGAGAAGTCTGAAGTTTCTTCTAGTTCAAACCGGACTAGACCGTGTCGCTCCAAAAAATGTCTATCCCACAAGCAGCGGATACCAGTAGCGTTCACCCTTTTCTTTCCTCTGGTAACAACCTTGTCCCCTAAAGAAATCAGACTTCCCTAGGAGAAAATAAAGGGGTTCACTCCAAAACGGAGAGGTCAGAATCCCGAAAAACCAACAGGAACTTCTATTGGGAGAAGTCTGAAGTTTCTTCTAGATCAAACCGGACTAGACCGTGTCGCTCCAAAAAATGTCTATCCCACAAGCAGCGGATACCAGTAGCGTTCACCCTTTTCTTTCCTCTGGTAACAACCTTGTCCCCTAAAGAAATCAGACTTCCCTAGGAGAAAATAAAGGGGTTCACTCCAAAACGGAGAGGTCAGAATCCCGAAAAACCAACAGGAACTTCTATTGGGAGAAGTCTGAAGTTTCTTCTAGTTCAAACCGGACTAGACCGTGTCGCTCCAAAAAATGTCTATCCCACAAGCAGCGGATACCAGTAGCGTTCACCCTTTTCTTTCCTCTGGTAACAACCTTGTCCCCTAAAGAAATCAGGCTTCCCTAGGAGAAAATAAAGGGGTTCACTCCAAAACGGAGAGGTCAGAATCCCGAAAAACCAACAGGAACTTCTATTGGGAGAAGTCTGAAGTTTCTTCTAGTTCAAACCGGACTAGACCGTGTCGCTCCAAAAAATGTCTATCCCACAAGCAGCGGATACCAGTAGCGTTCACCCTTTTCTTTCCTCTGGTAACAACCTTGTCCCCTAAAGAAATCAGACTTCCCTAGGAGAAAATAAAGGGGTTCACTCCAAAACGGAGAGGTCAGAATCCCGAAAAACCAACAGGAACTTCTATTGGGAGAAGTCTGAAGTTTCTTCTAGTTCAAACCGGACTAGACCGTGTCGCTCCAAAAAATGTCTATCCCACAAGCAGCGGATACCAGTAGCGTTCACCCTTTTCTTTCCTCTGGTAACAACCTTGTCCCCTAAAGAAATCAAACTCCCTTAGGAGAAAATAAAGAGGTTCACTCCAAAACGGAGAGGTCAGAATCCCGAAAAACCAACAGGAACTTCTATTGGGAGAAGTCTGAAGTTTCTTCTAGTTCAAACCGGACTAGACCGTGTCGCTCCAAAAAATGTCTATCCCACAAGCAGCGGATACCAGTAGCGTTCACCCTTTTCTTTCCTCTGGTAACAACCTTGTCCCCTAAAGAAATCAGACTTCCCTAGGAGAAAATAAAGGGGTTCACTCCAAAACGGAGAGGTCAGAATCCCGAAAAACCAACAGGAACTTCTATTGGGAGAAGTCTGAAGTTTCTTCTAGTTCAAACCGGACTAGACCGTGTCGCTCCAAAAAATGTCTATCCCACAAGCAGCGGATACCAGTAGCGTTCACCCTTTTCTTTCCTCTGGTAACAACCTTGTCCCCTAAAGAAATCAAACTCCCTTAGGAGAAAATAAAGAGGTTCACTCCAGAACGGAGAGGTCAGAATCCCGAAAAACCAACAGGAACTTCTATTGGGAGAAGTCTGAAGTTTCTTCTAGTTCAAACCGGACTAGACCGTGTCGCTCCAAAAAATGTCTATCCCACAAGCAGCGGATACCAGTAGCGTTCACCCTTTTCTTTCCTCTGGTAACAACCTTGTCCCCTAAAGAAATCAGACTTCCCTAGGAGAAAATAAAGGGGTTCACTCCAAAACGGAGAGGTCAGAATCCCGAAAAACCAACAGGAACTTCTATTGGGAGAAGTCTGAAGTTTCTTCTAGTTCAAACCGGACTAGACCGTGTCGCTCCAAAAAATGTCTATCCCACAAGCAGCGGATACCAGTAGCGTTCACCCTTTTCTTTCCTCTGGTAACAACCTTGTCCCCTAAAGAAATCAAACTCCCTTAGGAGAAAATAAAGAGGTTCACTCCAGAACGGAGAGGTCAGAATCCCGAAAAACCAACAGGAACTTCTATTGGGAGAAGTCTGAAGTTTCTTCTAGTTCAAACCGGACTAGACCGTGTCGCTCCAAAAAATGTCTATCCCACAAGCAGCGGATACCAGTAGCGTTCACCCTTTTCTTTCCTCTGGTAACAACCTTGTCCCCTAAAGAAATCAGACTCCCTTAGGAGAAAATAAAGGGGTTCACTCCAGAACGGAGAGGTCAGAATCCCGAAAAACCAACAGGAACTTCTATTGGGAGAAGTCTGAAGTTTCTTCTAGTTCAAACCGGACTAGACCGTGTCGCTCCAAAAAATGTCTATCCCACAAGCAGTGTGGGTACCAGTAGCGTTCACCCTTTTCTTTCCTCTGGTAACAACCTTGTCCCCTAAAGAAATCAAACTCCCCGAGGAGAAAATAAAGGGGTCACTCCATAACGGAGGGGTCAGAATCCCGAAAACCAACGGGCCCTTCTATTGGTTGGGAGAAGTCTGAAGTTTCTTCTAGTTCAAACCGGACTGACCGTGTCAAATGTCTATCCACAAGCAGGTAAAAAAGAAGCGTACCAGAATGTAACTTATTGTTTCTTTCACATTGTAACATCTACCTTGATAACCACAGAATAAAGTAAAAGCGCGAGAACAATAAACTGAGTAACCTCAGAACAGTGGTGTGACGACTTCCGTATTCTCCAGTGAAGAGGTAGCGTGAAGAAGGATCAAGATAAAATTGGAAATCACTTTTATTTCTTGAGTAAATACGGCTGTATACAATAGGACTCTAATCTCCCAAAACAAGTCGAAATGCAAAGGACTGTCGCCTGCATAACATCACCACGACGATCACAGTCGAAAGAAAAGAGATTAAATAATCTTACACAAGTGGGGACGCTTTTTCCAGGGTGCAATGCAAACTCAATTTATCCCCCGTTCGGTATCAGAGACTCTGCCGCTCCCTATATGAGCGGAATTAACGAATATCCCGAACTGAACCCTTAATTTGACAAGATGCTTTTTCAAATATTTTTTAACCCTCTCGCTGCGTATTTATTTTATCAAAATAGGTTCAAAAATTGCGTATTTTTTTATTACATATTTCTAATCTATATACATTTTAGAGTTAAAATATACAAAAGATTTTTGTAAAAGTTTTTTTTAATATAAAATTAGGTCCTAAAAAAAAGTGGTCGGAAAAATGAAATTGTAGAATGATATAAAAGCTTAATTTAAAAAATTAATCTTGGTTAAATTCTAATTTATTTTATAAAATACAAAATCAAAACCTATATACTAATTAAAAAATGCCAAAGACTTACAAAACATTTATTAGAAATGAAGTTTTGTATGATAAATTTCGAATATCCTCGATGTAAAGTCCTACCTTAATCCTTGCACCAAATGTTTCTTTTCGAATTTTTTGTTCCCCTTCAGTTTTTTTTAAACAGACAACACACTATCTACTCTTTCTTGATGGGATTATTTATGGCTAGCAATGTCAAAACATTTTCCGGGTCTATTACTTTTTGTACTGTTTTTTTTAGTATTATTTACAATTAACCTCGGCAAAATAAAGTTCAAAATAGTCCAAAATTGCATTATTTGCTATAATTTATTATTTCCAAGGAAAAAATGAAGCAATTGGAATATTTTATATCAATTTAATGTATTTTTAAATAGAAAATAAATTTTCAGATTATACTAAAAATCCTAAAATTTTTTTTATAAATCTTCAATATCCTAAAAAAGAAGGTGTTCGAAATATGAAATGTAGTTATATCACTAAACGCTTCCTCAGACATCTTTCAGCTATGAACAAAAATCTACAAAAAATTCTTTTTTAGCAGAATATGGACAATTAAAGCCATCTGCTTTTAAAGCTAAATAAACAATTAAAAATCACAGTACCAAAATGAAAGAATTAAAAGAAAGAAGTTTGATTAAATGTTAAAAATGCATGCGCAAATCGCGGGTTGCAAAATTTTGCTACATCTATTTGCCCGTGGAAATCCATGCGCATTTAATTTCTGTTATTTTCCACTTCAGAATTTTAAAATAAACAAAAAAATGTATCGTTTTTCCATTTGGTAATTAATGTCCGCTGTGGCGAACAGATAATTCTTATATATAGTTATGTTGGATTAGAATTTAGTGCGCTAATTCCTGAAAGGACAAAACTGCGCCAAACAAGACAAAATAAAAAACAAGTAATATAAAAAAGAAAATATCACAGGAGAAGGAATTTTGAGAATGCAGACGAAACTAAAAGTTAAAAAATTAAAAGCACATAAAAATCAAACAAACGGAGATAATAAATTGCAAAATATATCAAGATTGATTAATACTTTAAAGAAAATTAAAAACAAAATTGAAAATTGAGAAATGAAATAAGGAATTGTTAAATTGAAAATTAAAAATTGAAATAAAGATTAACGTACAAAAAATCACAGAATTCATTTCATAATAACCCGTACAGCGAAGAAAGGGAAAAGCCTGGGTTCGTTTCACATTGTGTCAAGATTGGCGATAAATTAAAGAATTTTATATACATTGACAGACAACAAAATGACAAAATGTGTGCGACTGTGTAAGGTATTTTACAATAAGCACACTGTGGAGGATCTTCACCCAGCAAGAGATGGACATGGGTGAGTCTGCAATGACCCACTCGTAGACGAGTGAGTATTATATCTTGTCTCCTAGAAGGGAGTTGGGGCCACTTGGTAATTTTTAATTTTACTTCTCGCAATTTATTTGACGACACATTATTCCAACAGTCCTGCCATTTAGCTTGTATTAATTCTTTAATGTAATTTTTTAAGTCTGAATAAGGAATACCAGTATTAATATAATTAGTAGCAGATTTTGCAGCTTTATCTACAAGTTCGTTGCCTTTGATGCCGACGTGAGCGGGAATCCAGCTAAAAATAACGAGATTCCCATGGAGAAGGTAATTATTGCAGAAATTATTTTCAAAATGAGAGGGTTCTGAGATCAGGAGAAAGCAAAGATTGTAAAACACTTTGAGAATCTGTATAATAATAAAATTTTTACTATTGTGGTGCATCATTTCCTCTAAAGCCTTCAATATGAAATTCAGCAGAAAAGATGGAGAATTTGGGATAATTTGTAGAATTTTTCCTCGATAATATAGGCACAGCTGACAGAGTTGTGGATTTTGAACCATCAGTGTAAACAGGAGTGTAAGTTTTAAAATATTGTTTGTGATTTTCAAAAATTTGTTGATAAACAATATCAGTTGAACTTTTATCAAATGACTTAAAAGGATTAATGACGGAAAAGTTAGGATGTACCAGGGATATATTCTATTATTTGCTTGCAGGATTTCAATATTGTCAAAATTTATGTCTTTTAGAATAACTTTTATTCTCTCCTGGAAAGGAAACAGAGGAAGATCTAGCAGTATAGAGACGTCGAGGTAGGGATTAAGGGTATGTATGAACGGGATGATTCACATAAGATAGGGTTCTGAAGTATTTTGTAAGGATAAAACGTGTCGTGCAATTCAAGAGAAGCTTCACAGCAGTCAACGTAGAGACTTTCTACGGGAGAGGTTCTGAAAGCCCCTGAGCACAAGCGAAGAGCAGAATGGTGAACGGTGTTCAATTTTTGTAGTACGGAAATGCGTGCAGACCCATAGATAGAACATCCATAATCCAGTTTTGAACGGATAACAGCACGGTATATCTTAAGTAGGGAATCCCGATCAGCCAGGATTTTAGAGAGAACTTTTAATATGTTAAGTTTCCGTTCGCAGTTATTTCGCAAATTTCTAATATGGGATGCAAATGTGAGTTTTTTATCAAAAATTAGTCCGAGAAAATTTACCTCATCTACTATTTTTATCTTATTACCATATAACTGGATTTCTGGATCAGGGTGCAAACTTCTTTTTTTACAAAAATGCACACAACGGGACTTTGAACTAGAAAAGTTGAAACCGTTTCGCTCGCCACTTACTGATTTTGTTAACTGCATTTTGAAGTTGCCTATTAATAAACCTCATATCAGCTCCTTCACAAGAAATATGAAGGTCGTCCACATACAAGTTTCCTTTAACGGAGGATGGTAATCTCCTTTAAAATATTTATTGCAACAATAAACAAGGTCACACTTAATACGCTTCCCTGAGGAACCCCCTCTTTCTGAATGAAACTGCGAGAAAGAGAATTTCCAATGCGAACTTTAAAATTTTTTACAGCTAAAAAATTTTGTATAAAAATAGGCATATTCCCACGCAACTCTATATCATAAAGGTTCTGTAAAATGCCATGCCGCCAAGTGCGGTCATATGCCTTTTCAATATCAAAGAAAATGGAAACCAGATGGTTTCTTTTAACGAAAGCATTCCGAATTCTGGTTTCCAAGTCTGTTAAATTGTCTAAAGTGCCCCTTCCACGACGGAAGCCGCTCTGATAATTTGATAGACAGTTGTTTTCCTCCAGGTAATAAGACGAACGTTAATCATTTTTTCTAGAATCTTGCATAAACAGTTCGTCAAAGCAATTGGACGGTAGCTGAGAGGATTCGTGGGGTCTTTATCAGGTTTGAGTATGGGGATTACAATAGCCTCTCTCCACAACGAAGGAAAGGTATGTTCTCTCCAGATCCTATTGTATAATTTTAGCAAATTAGATATGGAAGCTGTAGAAAGATTTTTTATCATTGTGTAAGATATATTATCAGGACCAGAAGCAGACTTGTGAATGTTCTGTAAGGCTCTATTTAATTCAATAATGGTAAAATCTGTATTGTAAGAAAAATCTTTTGTTTTAAAATTTATGGGTTTTTTCTCGACTACGGTTTTGAGTTTTATAAAAGAAGGTGACCTATTTAAAACAGATGAGATATTGGCTAATGATGAGGCTATTGTGTTGGCTATGTCATCAGGAGAAGAAATAGAGGTATTATTGTAATGTAAAATGGAAATCTGGTGGTTTGGGTAAATGCCATAACAACGGTTAACTTTATCCCATAAGTCTTTACTAGAAAGGGTGTTAGAAATACTATTAACATAGTTAATCCACGAATCTCTCTGGCTACGTCTTAAAGTGCGGCGGAAAATACTTTTGCACTTTTTATAATTTATGAGGTTTTCAGTGGTAGGATATCGTTTAAATACTGAAAACGCTTTCCTTTTTTCCTTATAAGTATTTTTGCAGTCTTGGTTCCACCATGGCTTAGTTTGCTTGTGAGGACGACATGATTTTTTAATAGAAAGATCAGCGGCAAAAATTATTGTATCAGTTAGCTGTTTCACTGCTTCTTCAATGGTGTTATTTACGACCATTTCTGTAGAAATAGTAGCAAAGGTACGGAATTTATTCCAATCAGCGGATTCCAGAATATAACGAGGTACCCGCTGTTTGGTATGTGATCTATTTTTATGAGTTAAAATAATAGGAAAGTGGTCACTATTAAAAAGGTACGACTCTACATGGAAATTAAAAAAAGGAAAAACTTCAGGGCTGCAGATTGCTAAATCTAGAGAGTGAAAAGTTCTTGTGGGTGAATGTAGGTAAGTTAGCTGGTCTTTATTGAAAATGCAGAGATCATGATCGGAAATTAGTTTTTCAATTTGACGACCCCTTTTATTAAAGTTGGGGCTACCCCACAATGGATTGTGGCCATTCAGGTCGCCGACAATAATAAAAGGAGCAGGAAGTTGTGTAATTAGGTTATTTAGAGCATTTTGGTTAATTTTAACATTTGGAGGGAGATAGAGGTTGCAGACAGTTATTAGAGTATGTATATGTATCTGTATAGCTATGGCTTGGAGCTCAGTGTCAATGCTTAAAGTAGTAGAAGGGTAGTCATGAGACGTGAAGAGGGCTACACCACCACAAACCCTGCCCCCTTCGACGTAATCTTTTCTGAATGTTGTATATCGTTTTAATTTTGCTGATTTATTGGTGTCCAACAGTGTCTCTTGGAGTGCAAAGCAAAAAGGTTGGTACTTATTAACTAGGTCTCTAATATCGGAGACGTGACATTTGAAGCCATGGCAGTTCCAAGATAAAAGCGCCATTGTTAAAAGTGGGGGAAAAAAGGAATTCAAGTTAGGCAGGTAAGGTCTTAGCCCACATGCCCTCCGTGTCTGAGAGATCTGTCAACATTTCCTCTTCAGACGTAATATAAACTTTAATTGAGTCCTCCTCAGAATTTGAAGGATTTTTTAGAAAATCCTTTTTTAACATTTTGCATTTTAAAGGCTTACTAGATGATTCGTCGTCGTCAAAGTCTTCCAGAAGCTGAACACTCTTATTTTTTATTTTTTCTTTGAGTCTTGCTGCTGAAATTTTTTGAATTTTAGGAACTTTTTGTTTAGGTGCGAAACTTGTACTCTTTGACTTTAGCAGTAATTTATTAGAAGTATTAGTTTTTGGGGGTTAGTTTATTTTTAGGTAATCGTTCATTAATTGGTTTTTGTACAAACACATTTTCAACACTTATAGGCTTATTTTCAAGTTTTGGTGGAGAAATACGAGAAGGTTTAGGACTATTAGGTGCTAGTGACTTATTTTCAGTTTGGGTACTGACTGATCTGCATTGCTTTACGGCTGCAGCAAAGGTGATTCCGGGTCTAGGAGTACGTCCATCAACAAGTTTTCTAGCCTCTGTATATGAGATGTTATCCTTCACTTTTATTGTTTGTATTTCTTTTTCTAACATCCACTTAGGGCAAGAGCGCGAATAAGCAGGATGGTCCCCATTGCAGTTGATGCATTTAAATTTTGACTTGCAATCAACTCCGTCGTGGCCAACTTCTGCACAACGAGGACAGGTAATTGATCCACGACATGATGTTTTCGAATGTCCAAAACGTTGGCATTGAAAGCAACGCAATGGACTGGGAACAAAAGGACGTACAGGACATCGCAGGTATCCTGCATTAATATGTGAAGGCAGGGATGGGGTGTTAAATGTTAGAATCAAATGTTTAGTTGGCAATACTTTTCCATCACGACGTATGGTAATGCGGCGAACGCCACAGACATGCTGTTCTTTTAAGCCCTCTAATATCTCTTCCTCGGAAACGTGGTACAGTTCTCCCTCTGAGATTACACCTCTGCTGAAATTTAATGTGCTATGGGCAGTTATTTTGACTGGAATATTACCAAATTTGTTTAGTTTTGTTAAGTTTTCGGCTTGTTTCGCGTCTCCTACTTCTATGAGCAAAACACCTGATCTAAGTTTTTTCATAGATTTGACTTCTCCGACATGTGATGTTATGCATTTATGTATCAGAAAAGGCGAGACAGCTGAAAAGCTTCCCTCCTCTCTCTGAACGATAAAGAATCTAGCTTTATTTAAATTAACACTAACAATGTGCCCCTTTTGACCCAAGGGGAGGGGTTGGGGGGGTTTTGAAGAATCCATATTTAGGTAGAAGTTGTTCAGACCCTGGCCGCACCACCCACCATGGAGCCCAACAAGGGGATGCTAAAACGCTCCCAAAAAGGGACAAAACGACGCACCAGTGCTAGCCAGGATCTATACGCGCACAGCTACCCCTTAAGCAACCTCGACCCATTAAAGTGCCCAGCAGGTAACCGATTGCTTGGCCCAGGCCAGTGACAAAAGTCGTCCGACCAGCCGATTGATGTAGACGGGACCATTCTACACCACCCGTTTACCCGAAGCAGGGGCCAAAGTAATGTGTTGGTTTCCCTCAATTACCAGGATCCCCCTTTCCGGGGACACGGGTCTCCACGCACGGCAAACACGTGGGTGGTTAACAAATCGCGAGATGTTGTGTTCAGAAAAGGAACACAACATATCGCGATAAGCCCTCACCTCCGAAAAGGTAACCACAGCGAGGGAGAAAGGAAGAGAAAAGGAAGAGAAGAGGAGAAAGGAAAGAAAAGGAACAGAACAAAAGATCGCTGGGGTACCTCGGGATTGCGACACCCGTGTTTACCTAAAGTAGGTAAACCCCCTGAGGGGGCTATAGTAGTTATAAATATACATGTCCAGTGTAGCTGCCAGAATTTGCCAAATTAAGGGTTAATCACTAGAAAGCTGGCTCCGGTCAAAAGACGCAAAAGCCTCCATGAGGTCAAAGCACCTACGTAAGAAAAAATGTCGAAAAATTCTAGTTTTTTTATACCTCGGGGTCAGTTACGGTTCCAGTTACCTGGGAACTCCAGATAAGGTTACAGCTACTTTATTCTACCTGAATTCTCATAGAAGGCTGCAAATCAGCTGAATCCGGTCGTTAGTTCTGGACAAAGAGTGATCTTCACAACATGAAAACTCTCAAGACGAAATATCGGTTAACACGAAATGATACCACGATCCTGACAAACTACTATCTATTTTCACGCATTTTTTCTCTTAACTTGAAATATTTCGGTACATTGAAAGAATTCGTTGCATTAGATGACGAAAATTTGTGTACAGCTCTAGTTAGGGCAACCAAAGACATTTTGGCGTTTATTCAAAGCTCAATAAATAATCATTGAGGCAGATTCCGACGCCGCCATGTTGAGTAAGATTGATACGGAAATGAATAAACGGTTTTTATAAAGAGAAATTTACCCATTGCCTGTACCAACCACGACATGCATCTCTGTGTGTGTGTGTGTAATAATAAAATTCTATTAAAGTAAAATCCTAACTTAATTTTTCTTCTGTTTTCCATTGAAAATATACATTCCCTATTGACAAATTTCTAAAGAATATTTTTCATAATAACGGTGGCGAACACTCATTTCCTGTAACCTTGAATTTAGACTCTCAGCCCCGTTGATTCATTTTTCCCGCGCATTGTAGAGGTAAAATATTTAGAAGTACACAATAAACTAGAAGTAATTAAAAAGACCCGATTGGTCAAAGGAATGACATCATTCCTGAAGCCACATCCCTTTCAATAGTTAATAAAAGGGACATATTTCATGGCTTTTTTCCTTTAAGACCACGATGTTAACAATCTCATCAAATGGCAGGGTCTGGGTTTGGCGTCTGCCTGGAAAATGTCTCCTGCCAGAATACATTGTGTAAACAGTCAAGTTCGGCGGAGGGGGAATTATGGTTTGGGGGTGTTTCGCCTGGTATGGACTGGGACCTTTGGTCCTCATTCAAGGTAAGCTCAACGCCGATGCCTTCTGCACTGATTTGGATGACAATGTGCTTCCTACATTGTGGCAGTTTTACGGGTTGGGCCCCTGTTACCTTCAGGATGACAATTCCAGTTGTCATTTTTCGAGGTTAACCAAGACTTTGTATAGTGCCAATGGAATTCATCAAATGGACTGGCCTGCCAGAGCCCAGACCTGAACCCTATCGAGAACCTCTGGGAAGAGTTGGATCGCCAAATTAAGGACTGCACTACTCGTCCAAAATTGGCGAAGGAACTTGTATGTCTACTCCAAGCCGAGTGGAAGACAATACCATTAGCTGTAATACAGAGACTTGTGGAAAGTATGTCCCGGAGGGTTCACGCTGTAATTGCCTCTCGTGGAGGCTCTACCAACTATTGATTTTGAATAAAGTTAGTTTATATATATATATATATATATATATATATATATATATATATATATATATGTGTGTGTGTGTGTGTGTGTGTGTGTGTCAGGATTTAAATTGTAGATTACTTTTAAAAGATTTTAAGTAGGGGTTCATTACTAGGAGTGAGGCGGCGTGATGAGTTAGCCACAAAAATACGGCTCACGCGCAGTAATCGAGAGCAGAGAGCAGTGTGCACATTCCGCAGACAGAGCTGTGGCTACCAGAGGCAGTTAACCCTGCCTTTGTTAAAAGTTAGGCGCCAATGTGCGACGCCATTGAAGATCATTGATGAGTAGTGTGCTCTGAGATTTGAATAAAGCTATGAAAATGCACTCAGGACTCTAGTGTCATTTTGTGGGATCCTGATATTATATATATATATATATATATATATATATATATATATATATATATATATATATATATATATATATATATATATATATATATATATGTAATATATCAAAATTATTTCACTTTAATATCTCTTTAAAAACCTCCTCTCTCCCTTTCTAATTCCTTAAAATCTATTTTTCCAGCCGCAAAATGTCTTAATCAAAGGAGTGTCCCCTACTTAAAATTCTTCCAATCTGTTTCCAAAAGCATTCTGCCGAACGATGGCCGAATGGTAGAGCGCTGCTCTTCGGAACCGGAGTTCGCGGGTTCGAATCCCGTTGCTGGCATGGATGTTCGTAGGCGTTCGGAATCGGCTTTAAACCGTAGGTCCCGGTCTCATTAGTCCTCGTGTGCAAAACAGTAGACCGTAGCGCTCCAAACCAAACCAAACCAAAAGCATTCTATGCAACAGATGCAAATTTTCTGTCCACTCACCACATTTACGCAGCTTTCGATGGAAAATGGTTCAGTTTTTCTCCTGATCTAACAGTTAAATTTTCTGACTAAGTTTCCGTTTCCCAGGAAAATATTTCTCTGTCTCGCTATAGGGTCCAACTCTGTTCCAGCACGTGTTTTCTTGAACATTTTCTCGTCTGCCGTTGACTAGTGAATATGTCCTTTTCTGGCAGCTCTTAAATAAAATTTCAGTTAGACTTGGACTTGTGTGCCGTTCTCTTCGATGTGGCCCAACTGCATTTTACTATATTAGTGCTAGCTGATTAGGCTACTCCTTACCCAATTACCCGGGCAAGTAAAAACAATAGGGCTACATAATTATTGTGACCGGGAATTATTATTTTGCCAGATAACATATATATATATATATATATATATATATATATATATGTAAATGTGTGTATATATATATATATATATATATATATATATGTAAATGTGTGTATATATGTATATATATATATATATATATATATATATATATATATATATATAAAATTCTTGTCCGAGTGTTTGTAATAGAACTCCTCCTAAACAGCTGAACTGATTTGGATGAAATTTTATGTATGTAATTAAGTTGATAGGAAAATGGTTTAGTATTCTAATTTGATCCGATAGAAAATGTTTTTTTAATAAAAGATCCAAAATTTCGCTCTTACTGAGATTATTGTAACGCCGCTTGAAACCCTTCATTGCTAAAGTATCTGTGGCGGAGTGGTCTGCGCAACGGGCTTCAGTAGGAGAAGTCCCAGTATTGAATCCAAGTACAGTCGATGTGGGAATTTTAATTTAATCTTATTACGTTTATGATGACTGTACGCGTGGTGGCCTTAAGTATTTTTAAAACTATCCTTTTCCTTACTTTTCTATCAAAACGATCCAATTTATTATTTATTTAAAAACATTTTACAATTTTTGAATTTACAGAGGTAAAACAGAGCAACGTCTGTCGGGCCGCTAGTATATATATATATATATATATATATATATATATATATATATATATATATAATAGTATATATATATATATATATATATATATATATATATATATATATATATATATATATATATGTGTGTGTGTGTGTGTATCTATCTGTACATATATATGTATATAAATATGTATATGTATATAAATATGTATATATATATATAATATATATATGTGTGTGTATGTATATCTATATGTGTATATATATATATGTATATATGTGTGTATGTATATCTATATGTGTATATATATGTATATATGTGTGTATGTGTATGTGTATATGTATGTATATATATATATATAATACATATATATATATATGTGTATATATGTATATATATATATATATATATATATATATATATATATATTATATATATATATATATGTGTGTGTGTGTGTATGTATATCTATATGTACATATATATGTATATATGTACGTATGTATGTATATATATATATGTATATATATGTATATGTATATATATACATATATATATGTATATATATATATATATATATATATATATATATATATATATATATGTGTGTGTATGTATATCTATATTATATGTATATATATATATATATATGTGTGTGTGTGTGTGTGTGTGTGTGTGTATCTATATCTATATGTACATATATATATGTATATATATATGTATATATATGTATATATACACACATATATATATATATACATTTATATATAGATATATGCATATATATACATATATATATACATACATATATATACATTTATATATAGATATATATATATATATATATATATATATATATATATATATATATATATATATATATATATACGCACACACATACCCTTCAACATTCGTGGGAACAGCAAGTAGCCGAGTGGTGTAGTGTGAAGTAGTGTCTACAACTGACTAAGTCATTTGTCATTGATAGCTTAAAAGCAATCTTCCTTTGTCACTTTTACCTTCAGAAAATGAAAATCTCTTTACGATGCCTTCATTAATATTCCTCTTGAATCAAAAGAAGATTAAAACGGAAAACAACTTACGTCCAGATCCGTGGGCAGCTCTCATTAATATGTAATAAACAAAGCATTTTTACTCTTTTTCTTTTATCTTCTAACATAAATGTCTCCAGTCAGCAACTATCACTATACGATCTTTTATATAAATGTATTTACTGAATCCTGTTTAATATCCTTTTTGAAAAATATTAATGAGGTAAAAAGCTGCCGAGATACACTGCGGGGATATCACAATTTTATTTATATTTATAGACGTAATTAATTTCGACCTTCAATTTACTTTTCCTCCAATGTCTCACTCTCTGCCAACTTTTGTAAGTGATGATCCAAAAAAACCTTTTTATTACTTCGAATTTCTTTCACAATAAAAAACAAAAATATCTTAATTGATTTACAGGTTGGATTTTACGACCTTCGAATGTTTAATTAATATTCTTTTAAATCTTCTTCCAGTTCTACAGGCGTATTTTTAAGGACACTATAAAGAGAATATTGTGCGTGTGTAATAAATCTGATTAGGCAAAAAAAAGTAAAAATGGAAGAATGTAGAGCGGTTGCTGCAATGTCTGAGAGAATGTTTTAAGAATTCAAATTCAAAATAATGATTTATTTGAAAAATAAAAAATTTAAATTTAGTAATAAAAAGAAACATATACCTCGTATTTTTTAGTTGTCGTATAAGTGTAAAGACTTAATGACAAGCAGTAAATTAATAAGAAATGCACA
This sequence comes from Pardosa pseudoannulata, assembly GCA_032207245.1. Lineage (NCBI taxonomy): Eukaryota > Metazoa > Arthropoda > Arachnida > Araneae > Lycosidae > Pardosa > Pardosa pseudoannulata. Next base: position 31,176,419 of record CM063499.1, on the reverse strand, counting down.
GCAGGAAGGCTTATATATATATGTAATACAACGAAAATTAATTCTGACGGTTACCCGAAAATTACCCATTGTGTTTACTTGTCCGGGCTTTCTGCGCAAAGATTAGCCAAGGGGCTTAAACTATAGGAAGGTGCCGCAGTCAGGCCATTCTATAACATGAAAGCGTCGAATCAGTAGTAAAACTTAAGAACAGGGTTCCCCTTGGCAAATTTGGTGAAATTATTGGTGATCTTTACTAAAACATAAAGGCATTCCATCCGAACATTGTATTTCTTGCTTTTATCTGGCGACTTTAATGAATGTAGAGGTAATAATGAAGAATAGGTGCCCCTTGGCAAATTTGGTGAAATTATTGGTGATCTTTACTAAAACATAAAGGCATTCCATCCGAACATTGTATTTCTTGCTTTTATCTGGCGACTTTAATGAATGTAGAGGTAATAATGAAGAATATGGTGCCCCTTGACAAATTTGGTGAAATTATTGACGATGTTTATTAAAAATATAAAGGCGTTCCATCCGAACATTGAATTTCCTTCTTTTATTTGGTGACTTTAATGAATGTAGAGGTAATAATGAAGAATATGGTGCCCCTTGACAAATTTGGTGAAATTATTGACGATGTTTATTAAAACATAAAAGCATTCCATTCTAACATTGTATTTCTTGCTTTTCTCTAGCAACTTTAGTGAATGCAGAGGTAATACTGATGAATAGGGTGCCCCTTGCAAATTTGGTGAAATTATTGGCGATGTTTACTAAAAATATAAAGACATTCCATCCTAACACTGTATTTCTTGCTTTTACTTGGCGACTTTAACGAATGCAGAGGTAATACTGAAGAATAGGGTGCCCCTTGACAAATTTGATGAAATTATGATGATCTTTACTGAAACATAAAGACATTCCATCCTAACAATTGTATTTCTTGCTTTTATCTTGGCGACTTTAATGAATACAGAGGTAATACTTAAGAATAGGGTATCCCTTGGCAAATTTGACGAAATTATTGGCAATGTTCACTAAAACACAAAGGCATTACATCCGAACATTGTATTTCTTGCTTTTATTTGGCGACTTTAATAAATGCAGAGGTAATACTGAAGAATAGGGTGCACCTTGGCAAATTTGTCGAAACTATCGGTGATGTTTACTAAAACACAAAGGCATTACATCCGAACATTGTATTTCTTGCTTTTATTTGGCGACTTTAATAAATGCAGAGTAACAATGAAGAATAGGGTGCCTCTTAGCAAATTTGGCGAAATTATTGGCAATGTTAACATAAAACTAAAAAGTATTCCATACTTTTTACTAAAACATAAAAGTATTCCATACAAATATGGTATCTCTTCCATTTTGGGTGACTTTAATTGATGTAGAGTGCACCATTGTAATATAATTATATACTTTTACTTAATTAACTAAATCCACTTAGAAAAAAAGGCATTTATATTTATGAGCAATTAATCCCTCAACCGTTCACGAAGACAACAGCTCCAAATTATTACAAATGAGCCATAGTGAACCATTAATGGTTCACTATATCTTATTTTTTTAAGCATTACGCACATTTAATATACAAGAAATGGGTTCCACAAGGAGAGCTAAATACAAATATAATATAAATTAAAAACTATATACAGATTGTATGAACACGGCGAAATCAGGAGAAAATGTCAGGCTACCATGCTGAGCTTTATCGCCAAGTTGGCGGGGGACCCTGTTCTTCAGTCAAGCCGTAAAATTTTTATTTTAAAAGCTCATAAAAGAGCATGTTACTCGGCAATTCAGAGAAAGGAATAATGGTGCTCATTAAAACGAAAGGCAAGCCCATTTGCATTAATACGAGTAGCATATGGCTCAATAGTGCTTGGTTTGTCCAAGTGGCATCAGACACAACAGAGAAGGAAATGCTACACTGAAACACGTGAGGACTACAGGGTTGGCCCCAAAGCGAGACGCGGAGACGGATTCTTTCTCAGAGAAAGTGGCTTAGTCAGAGATGTTAACAATCAGACAGGAAGATAATTGAAAAGGTGAAGCATTTGCCTAGGACAGATGAAAAATGTGGTGATGGGCAGAAAAATTAAGAGTGTAATTCACAGCTAACTTTGGGAAAAAGACTGGAAGAATTCAAGTCGCGACACTCCTTTTAATAAGATATTTTGTGGCTGGGAAAATGTATTTGAAATAATTGAGAAGAAGAAAATTAGAATTTTTAAGAAATATTTTAAGTATAATAATTTTGATATATTACATATATATATATACATTGAAAACAGTTAAAGAATTAGATGTGCAAGACGTATAAATACGTCCACAGCAGTTAAGGTGTTAAAAGCACTACCCAGCTTTATAGTAATTGACAAAAGAAAGTTAATTTTCAGACTATTTCTCTTGTTCTGTAATAATGTACGTTGTAAGTTTACTTTGGAATTAATTTGATCATCAGTCAACTTGTAAGCAGAGCCCGACTATGATACTTTTGAGCTCAGGGCACAATCCAATTTTTGTGTCTTCCACCCCCATTGCAAATTTATAGCGACAAGTTATTATCATACTTACAGTCATATAAAAATTATAACATTGAATTAGCAAACAGATTTAAAAAATTAGCATATATTCAAAATCGAAAACACCAAATTTTTATTTTACGTAATCATTATTATCTCTCTTTAGCCATGCTAAAAATTAAGGACTTTTAAAGACCTAGAGTGACCCACTTTTTTTTATTTTTACCATGTCACACTCACAAGCTCCGTGGTGCAGAAAATAAATATTAATAATAGAATTAAAAATAATTTAAATTGATGAGATGATTTAATGGTTTATAGCGGGAAGTTGCTAATAATCTGTCTTATAAATACGCAATAACCCATAGGATAAAAAGAGCACCAGGTTCGTTGAGGGAATTATCAGGTAAATAACAGTAAAATTAAAATAAATGGGAAACAATAGAGTTCATGACAAACACAATTACCTCGTACAATAATTTATTAAAACTTAACGATGGTAGTGTAAGTTTGCAATTTTTCTACACTTAATATGTGTATAAAGCACTCGACTAAATTTTCGTGCCCCAAGTGCCCGTGCGATAATCAGGCCCTGGTTGTAAGGCATTATGCTGTCGAGACTGAAAATAATGAAATACATTTGGAAGGGTGGTGAACTTTTCAAATAACATCTCTTACCATGGGTAGTTCTAAAAACATTTCTGAACTCACACTAAATTTTCTGAAAATGTATCTGTTACTAATTTAAGATAAAAAATTATATTAATAAGGTGAATTTCCGGCTATGAAAACTAGGGTTGGATAATATCAAAATTTTAATATGTGATAGATCGCTTATCAAATATCAATATTTTTAATATGTTCTGATTCATATATCACTTCATTATAGCTTCGTTAATATAAGTAAGTACTATATAAAACAATACAAAAGTATATATAAATGTATGGGTTGATTATCTAGAAAACAACAATTCATTTTCTGAATTTAACAGGTTCAAAGAATACATACATTTAAATTTAAAAAATGAAAAATAAATTCCCTGCATATCTGATCTATATTGCTAATTATTCAAAACTTCCAGAAAGTTAATCAGATGAAACAAGAAAATATATTAAAAAAAAAAAAATTCTGGATTATCCCCTATATAATAATAGCCCACGTTATCTGTCCGTCTGTCCTCGAATTTATGAAACGGTTGTACCCGGAATGGATAGAGGAATCTTGATGAGTTAGGGTTAACAAAATTGAAAACGAATAAAGTTTATTTTCTCATAAACTATTTATCCGATTCAAAAATAAATTGGTATAACTATACTTCATATCACAGAGAAAAATACTGTCGTCTTTAAAACGTTCGAAATCCACTCTTCCCTCCCCTTTTCGAGCGTTTAATGCCATTATTTCAAGCCCTATTTTCCCCGGTTAAGAGCCGGCGATTAAATTTATCAATTTATCACGTAAGATAGTAAAAGTAGATGAAAATAACATTTTTTCTATCATTATGACGTCATTCCTTTAACCATCTCATTTAATCATTTCTTATTTCAAATTATTTAAATATCGTCTGCATTATTTTTATACGTTTTATCAGTGAACTTAGATATTACGTAAATAATTTTCTTTTATATTTGGCATAAATAATAGATTAGGTACATATGGGATAATTTAAAATTGAATCATCGATTATTTTTTGTTGCAATGAAATTTTATCACTGGTATTAACAACAAATTCTTTTCATAAAAGTCTAGGCGTCTATTTCACGGACTAAGTTATATAGCTTTGAAAATTAAGAAGTTCGTTCGCTTGTGTTTGTTTTGTATACATAACAACATGGCATGCAATCGATTCGCTCAATTTTGGACATCATTCATATACACCGCCAAATGATCATTGTCAATATTAAAACATCTGCTGTCCATCCTATCACGTAATATGACAAGATAAATTGAAATTAGCAACTAACATGCGGTCAGGGAAGATAAACAAATTATTGAGCGTGTACCAGATTGTTCTCAGCCAAAAATCAAACCATTTTTTTTACTGCCTCATAAAGTACTTTACAATTCTGGAAAATTAAAAATTTTACTGATCCCGTTATATGACGGGTTATATGCTAGTCTTCAATATATATATATATATATATATATATATATATATATATATATATATATATATATATATATATATATTAGGAACAGATGCATTATAGACGCCGGTCCCTTCATCCATGATTTTTTTTTGGCGACCAACAGAAAAACGCGTGTTTTGAAAAATCGCCAAGAAAAAAAAAACATGGCGGCGGTCGCATGACATATTTGAAACACAACATTAACAAAATTAAACTTTAAAAGAAAAAAAAACAGATTAACAATTTAAAGCATTATTAAATTAAAATTAGCATAACAATTATCATTTTTTACGTTATTTAAAAAATAAATAACAGATTCTTCAACACTCCTAGCTCCCTTAAAAAACTTTGAAATAATTATTTTTTACCAAATAAAAAAATAACACAGATTCGGAATACCGTTGTTCCATAACACTTGGAGTTTAGAATTAAATGCAAAATCCATCTCTCACATAAGAATATCCTGATATTTTTTAACAATTTCAAATAGGAACCGAAATAACTTCAACCATCATAACTAAATTAACTAAATCCTAGAAAATAAGAAGAAAGAAAAAATGTTCCAAACCAAAACATCTTATTTGATTTAGAATATCCTGATACTTTAGCAAATTCAAAAATAGTAAGAAACTAAATAAATACACACGTCATAACGGAATTACTAAATCATAGAAAATAAGAACAAAGCAAAAATGTTCCAAACCAAAACATCTTGTTTGATTTAAAATATCCTGATACTTTTTAGCAATTTCAAAAATAGTAAAATAAGAAATAAGAACCGAAATAACTACAAGCAGAAAATGATAGGAATAAAAAAATTGCTTACTAAATCCCAGAAAATAATAAGAATAAAAAAAGATACAACCTGACCTAGTCCACTGTAAAACAAAAGAACAGCTATGATGCTAATTTCTGGAATAATGCCGGGTACTGACGTCAGAAATCACGTGCACCAATGGGGTGCAAGAACACAGAGCTGCCATAACTCACCACCAAAATCAGGGCAATCACACCAACTCACTTTATCACCCCGTAAAATCGCCAAATTTGGCGACAAAAAACACGGCGTCTGTACTGCATCTGTACCATATATATATATATATATATATATATATATATATATATATATATATATATATATATATATATATATATATATATATATATATATATATATATATATATATATATATATATATATATATATATATATATATATGAAATTCAGAAAATCTAAATCTGCCAGTTACATTTGATTATTGCCCCTATTCTTTTTACTTGCCGGGCTACTGGGCAAGGTGACGGCTTCACAGCTAGGCTAATGAATAATGTTGCGGTCAAGCCACAATGAAGAGAAGCACAATTTTGAGAACAACTTAAATCTTTATCTAGGAGCTGCTAAAAAAACATCTTTGCCAGTCAACGGCAGATAAGAAAATGATACAAAAAACGCTTTGATGGAACAGAGGTGTACAGATAGAATTATCCCAAGAGATAAGAAACTTAGTCAGCGAATTTAACTGTTGGATCAGGAAAGAAAGTGAACCATTTGCCAGTGACTGCTGGAAAATGTGCTGAATGGACAGAAAATGTATATCTATTGCACAGAAAGCTTTGGGAAATGGGTTGGAAGAATTTTAAGTCAAGGACACTCCTCTGATTAAAACATTTTGTGGCTGGGAAAATAGATTTGGAGGAATTAGAATGGGAGAGAGGAAAATTTTAAAGAGATATTAAAGTGAAATAATTTTGGTATATAACACATATATATATATATATATATATATATATATATATATATATATATATATATATATATATATAAGGGGCCTGAGGTCCATATGTGCAGGGTGTGCACTGCACACCCTAGCAAAATTATGAGAGACAATAAATTTCTGCACCTATGTCTACCTATCTTTATTTGGTATATAATAAATATTATAATATATTATATATTATAAATTAATTTGTGTCTTGTCTTTATCAATAGACTATACCATATAATATAAAATTTAATTCTTATATATTATTGTAAATTTTATTCGAAATCCATTCCTTGTTTTTCTTGCATTTCATGTCAAGTTTATTATTCCCCGTATCAAACGCAAACATTAATTTTTTATCGCAACGAATAGAAAGAAGCAATATTTTAGCAATGTACGCATCCGTTAATTCCACGTATTTGTAAAGCACGATTTCCTCGGTTAAAGCAGGAAATTAAAATTATCAATTTATCACATAATAAATAGGTGAAAACGATTTTTTCTATCATTTTACGTCATTCCACTCATTTATTCATTCTATTGT
>CM063499.1:31159466-31161966 GCA_032207245.1 Pardosa pseudoannulata | reverse complement strand
AGAATAATAACTGCAATGGTTAGAAATCACAAGCTTAAATAGTAGAAATAACTATTAATTTTGTATATAGGATTTAGTTATCACACAGTCAAATATATCCAAGATAAAAGTCGACACAGCAGATAAATTGAATGATATAATGTCATTGACTTGCAATGACATCATAAAATGTAATAGGGAAGAATTTTAAATTTTAGTTTCCCAATAAAAATCAACTCAACTGCACAGTTTTCACTTACAAGCATACAATCATATGATCCAAATCCATACAACATATGACTAAACCAGGCAAGCCCAACCAGCAGCCCATTTAAAAACTTTTTGAGGCCCAATTGAAGTTTTAAAATGTTTTAGTCATTTTGACTATATACAGTTAAAACATAGTTTTAGTTGTTAGTTTGAGGAAATCTTTAAAATATTCTTAGCTCCATTTAATGTAGAGGTTGAATCAGCGCCTCCAAATTTTTAAATGGAGCTAATAGAATTACAATCAAACATTAAGCTAAAATGCCTCTACGAAGGGAATAAGATTGAGTATCAAAAATGTATCGGCGAAGATAAATTTCCTAATTTAAGACGATTGGCAATGTGCATTATATCCGCATTTGGAACTACTTATCGATGCGAATCATTTTTTTCCAAATTAAACCTGGTAAAAACAAAGTGTCGTAGCAGGTTGCTTGATGAAAACCTGACCAATCAGCTACGATGTGCGTCGACTACATTATCCGTTGATATTAACGAAATCTCTAGTAAAATACAAAAACAAATTCACATTAATTTTAAAATAATACACGTGGTACTGCTTGTGAATAAACTACAATATATATTTATAGTATAAATATAATATTTTAACCCTCATGATTAGGGAGGAAGGTAAGGTGTTGGGGGTGATTGGAAATACAGTATAGTTAATGTTTATTGTCGTTGTAGTTATGATATATATATAACACAACTTTTATGTACAGCCACAGCTGGCACTGTAAAAATGCATATTTTGAATACTGCACGATAATAAAAATTTTTAATAATTTGTTGTTTTATTTTTATATGTGCGGCCCACCTAGGTTCAGTAAATTGTTTTTTGGCGGCCCACCAACCGATTTAGGTTGGGCACCCCTGAACTAAACCATACAAATTGGCAGGTATACCATGCTTCACTGACTAAATTCTAAAAATACTGACCTATCAGAAAAATACCGACTTTTACTGCCCCTTTTTCCTCCCTCAGTAGACACCCTGTTCATGACAAACACATTTTGTTTAAGCATGAAGATAAGAACAATTAAAAGTCGGGATTGATTACAAAAAACATTTATTGACCTGAAAATTCATTTAATTTACAACATTCTCTTGTTCTACAAACACTTATAAATAATGACTTGAATATTAAGTGAAAGATCAAAAATCTTCATCAATCAATATCAAAGCCGTTATTTGTACAAATTGGTGGTAGCGCTGTTTACGCATGCAATCACAATTGCTTATGATAAATGTTTTTATAATAAATAAAATTAGAGTTTAGATGTAGTATACTCTTCAGGGAATTTGAACACATGAAATCCATCACCATTTATATTAGGTAGACTTCCAGCATTAGGGATTATATTCCAAGACAAGTACAGAGTGACATTCTTGTTACCCCTGTAATAAGAAGAAAATGAATATTAAGAAAACCTTCATTAGATGAAGACTTTATAAATAGTCAAGAACAATTAGTTTATGTAGTTTCTATGCATAGCTACAAAACTATAATACAAATTAAAGTAAAATATGAAAAAGAATGTACTTACTATAGTAATTCAAATATAATTTAAATTGATGTAATTCTTATAACATTAAATTTTAACCATTTGTATTAGCATTTTACAGATTAACAAAATGCTGAAAAATTAATATCATTTAGACCAGTGTTTTCCAAAGAGGGGCCTATGCCACACTGTGGGGCAATTCCATTGGTTGAGGGGAGCAATTTGAAAATGGACGGCACTAGTTTGACCCAGTTGCTCCGATACATATTTACATGTAATTTAACATTTCTTTGGCAAAATAAAATTAAACAAGCATATTATTAACTAATTGTGGCCAACGAAATGTTTAAATTTGTTTGAAGAAACCAAAATCAACAAGATTCTTGGCTTAGTCAAGTAAACCCTTCTGAAACTGAAGGCAGGCTTCGCATGAACCCTGCAAGCTTTAAATATACTTTAAAAGGTATTTTTCGAATCATAATGGCCTGTCACAACCTACCTGATGTTTTGCAACATTCAGTTATGTTAATTTACAATAAGCGTCAGTACCCAAGGTTCCCACTCCTTTTCCAGAACAAAAATTAAGGACTTTTTAAGAGCTTTCTAAGGACCAAAGTAACTTTTTATAAGGACCTACTTGAAATACACATCATAACGGCATAAACCCTATCACCTGAGAAACATATTTTAATGATTACAGACACAGAAGTCAAAATTTTGGGAAAAAAGAAGGAAAAAAAGGAGAAAAA
>CM063499.1:31102592-31159366 GCA_032207245.1 Pardosa pseudoannulata | reverse complement strand
GCATATATATACATATATATATACATACATATATATATACATTTATATATATATATATATATATATATATATATATATATATATATATATATATATATATATATACGCACACACACACACTTCAACATTCTTGGGAACAGCAAGTAGCCGAGAGGTGTAATGTGAAGTAGTGTCTGCAACTGACTAAATCATTTGTCATTTATAGCTTAAAAGCAATCTTCTTTTGTGACTTTTACCTTCAGCAAATGAAAATCTCTTTACGATACCTTCATTAATATTCCTCTCGAATCAAAATAAGATTTTAATGGAAAGCAACCTACCTCCAGATCCGTGGGCTGCTCTCATTAATATTTAATAAACAAAGCGTTTTTACTCTTTTTCTTTCACTCTTCTAACATAAATGTCTCCAGTCAGCAACTATCAGTATACGATCTTTTATATAAATGTATTTACTAAATCCTGTTTAATCTCCTTTTTGAAAAATATTAATGAGGTAAAAAGCTGCCGAGATACACTGCGGGGATATCACAATTTTATTTATATTTATAGACGTAATTAATTTCGACCTTCAATTTACTTTTCCTCCACTGTCTCACTCTCTGCCATCTTTTGTAAGTGATGATCCAAAAAAACCTTTTTATTACTTCGAATTTCTTTCACAATAAAAAACAAAAATATCTTAATTGATTTACAGATTGGATTTTACGACCTTCGAGTGTTTAATTAATATTCTTTTAAATCTTCTTCCAGTTCTACAGGCGTATTTTTAAGGACACTATAAAGAGAATATTGTGTGTGAATGTTAAATCTTATTAGGCAAAAAAAAGTAAGAATAGAAGAATGTAGAGCAGCAATGTCTGAGAGAATGGTTTAAGAATTCAAATTCAAAATAACGATTTTTTCAAAATAAAGCATTTTAATTTAGTAATAAAATTAAACATATACCTTTTATTCGTTGATTGTCGTATAAGTTCACGTACTTAATGGCAAGAAGTAAATTAATAAGAAATGTAATGCAGGAAGGCTTATATATATATATATATATATATATATATATATATATATATATATATATATATATATATCTAATGCAACGGAAATTAATTCTGACGGTTACTCGAGATTACCCCTTGTTTTTACTTGCCCGGACTTTCTACGCAAGGATAAGCATAAGGGCTTAAACTATAGGAAGATGCTGCAGTCAGGCCATTCTATAAAAAGAAAGCGTCGAATCAGTAGTAATACTTGGTGATACTTAAGAATAGAGTACCCCTTGGCAAATTTGGTGAAATTATTGGCGATCTTTACTAAAACACAACGGCATTCCATCTGGACATTGGATTTCTTGCTTTTATGTGGCGACTTTGATGAACACTGAGGTAATACTGAAGAATAGGGTGCCCCTTGCAAATTTGGTGAAATTATTGGCGATCTTTACTAAAACATAAAGGCATTCCATCCTAACATTGTATTTCTTGCTTTTACTTGGCAACTTTAATGAATGCAGAGGTTATACTGAAGAATAGAGTGCCCCTTGGCAAAATTGGGGAAATTATTGGCAACGTTTAGTAAAACATAAAGTCATTCCATCCGAACATTGTATTTCTTGCTTTTACTTGGCGACTTTTATGAACACAGAGATAATACTGAAGAATATGGTGCCCCTTGCAAATTTGGTGAAATTATTGGCGATCTTTACTAAAATATAAAGGCATTCCATCCCAACATTGTATTTCTTTCTTTTATCTGGAGACTTTAATGAATGTAGAGGTAATACTCAAGAATATGGTGCCCCTTGACAAATTTGGTGAAATTATTGACGATGTTTACTAAAATATAAAGGTATTCCATCCTAACATTGCATTTTTTGCTTTTACTTGGTGACTTTAATGAATGCAGAGGTCATACTGAAGAATAGGGTGCCTTTGGCAAATTTGGCGAAATTATTGGCGATGTTTAGTAAAACATAAAGTCATTCCATTCGAACATTGTATTTCTTTCTTTTACTTGGCAACTTTAGTAAATGCAGAGGTAATACTGAAGAATAGGGTACCTCTTGGCAAATTTGGTGAAATTATTGGCGATGTTTACTAAAGCATAAAAGGATTCCATCCTAACATTGTATTTCTTGCTTTTACTTGGCGACTTTAACGAATGCAGAAATAATACTGAAAAATTGGGTGCCCCTTGACAAATTTGGTGAAATTATTGGTGATCTTTACTAAAACATAAAGGCATTCCATCCTAACATTGTATTTCTTGCTTTTATTTGGCGACTTTAATGAATACAGAGGTTATACTGAAGAATAGGGTGCGCCTTGGCAAATTTGGAGAAATTATAGGCGATGTTTACTAAAACACAAAGGCATTACATCCGAACATTGTATTTCTTGCTTTTATTTGGCGACTTTAATAAATGCAGAGGTAACAATGAAGAATAGAGTGCCCCATAGCAAATTTGGCGAAATTATTGGCAATGTTTACTAAAACATAAAAGTATTCCATACAAACATGGTATCTCTTTCTTTCTGAGTGACTTTAATTGATGTAGAGTACACCATTGTAATATAATTATATACTTTTACATAATTAACCAAAACTACTTAGAAATTGGGCATTTATATTTATGAGCAATTAATTCCTCAACAGTTTAAAAACCCAGCAGCTCCAAATTATTAAAAATTAGCCATAGTGAACCATTTATGGTTCATTACATCTAATTTTTTTAAGTATTACGCCTATTTAATATATAAGAAATGGATCCACAAGGAGAGCTAAATACAAATATAGCATAAATTAAAAAAAGAAATATGTACAGATTGTGTGAACACGGCGAAATCAGGAGAAAATGCTAAGCTACCATGCTGAGCTTTATCGCCAAGTTGGCGGGGGTACCCTGTTCTTCAGTCAAGCCGTAAAACTGTTATTAAGAGCTTAGAAAACAGCATGTTACTCGGGCAATTCAGAGAAGGGAATAATGGTGCTCATTAAAACGAAAGGCGCACCCAATTGCCTTAATACGAGTAACATATGGCTCAATAGTGTTTGGTTTGTCCGAGTGGCATCAGACACAACAAAGAAAGAAATGCTACACTGAAACACGTGTGGATTACAGGGTTGGCCCTAAAGCGAGAAGTGGAGACGGATTCCTTCTCAGAGAAAGTGGTTTAGTCAGCGATGTTAACAATCAGACAAGAACTTAGATGATTGAAAAGGTGAAGCATTTGCCTAGGACAGATGAAAAATGTGGTGAGTGAGCAGAAAATAAAGAGTGTAATTCACAGCTAGCTTTGGGAAATGGATTGGAAGAATTCAAGTTGAGGACACTCCTTTTAAAAAGATATTTTATGGCTGGGAATATATATTTGAAATAATTGAGAAGGTGAAAATGAGAATTTTTAATAAATATTTTAAATATAATAATTTTGATATATTACATATATGTTCATCGAAAACAGTTAAAGCATTGACTGAGCAAGACGTATATATACGTCCACAACAGTTAAGATGTTAAAAGTGCTAACCAACTTTATAGCAATTGAAAAATAAAACTTAATTTTCAAACTAGTTTTTTCTCTTGTTCTCTAATAATGCAAGTTGTAAGTTCCAGGTTCCAAAATATCAATATATTAATATGTTCTGATATATATCACCTTATTATGGAGTTGCAAATAGAAGTGTGTTCTGTATAAAATAATACACACATATACCAATGTGTGTGTGTTGGTTATCCAAAAAACAAAAATTCACTTTCTTAATCTGAATACATCAATTTAAATTTTAACACAGTCAGGGTATCTGCCAAAATAAAACGTTTCAAATCCATGACTTTCCCTCATTTAGCAGATCATTTTCCATGACTTTAAAAAGCTTTCATTAAAAGTATATATGAATAAAACTTCTGATGTATATACAAATAAAATATATGCTTTTAGAGAAATTACAGGAATTTTATCATAAAAAAAACTATAGACTTACTTTATAAGTGTTAATAAACTCACATACATAAAAATAAATTGTTGTATCTACATACCTAAGTTTAATCATATAGCAATTTTTCAATCAAAATGTTTCCAATTTGAATTCAGGGTACTTTGGTATTATTCAGGTGACCATGAATAATAGCCAAATATAACCCTATAATGTTTATATACAGTATTCCTAGAGATAAACTTATATTTTGTGCAAAAATCTTAATTTTTATTAAAAAATATTAATTATTATATTAATAAAATTTTAATCTACAATTTAAGAAAAAACCAGAATAATATACATTTACCCACCCATTAAGCTTTCTTGCTTTGAGTTTCTTTGGTGAACAAATTTTACTTGGCAATATGGTCAATAGGATAATACATAAATACCAAACTCAGTAACTTCAGCCAAATAACAAGTAAAAATAGAACTAAACAATTCATTACATTTTTTTAATCGGTAATTTAGCGGATCCATGACTTTCCATGACTTTTACTCATTTTACTTGAAAAATCAAGACTTTCCATAAAATTAATCCATTGTCTAAATCCATGATTTTCCATGACTTTCCAGGTGCGCGGAAACCATGCATAGTGCTTTAAAAAAGAAAATCACATGTCATTATTACTGTTCTTCAGTAAAAAAAAGATTTGTGGACACATCAAAAAAGAAAAAAGAGTAAGAAAATATATAACTTTCTGATTATCTTCAAAATTTATTTATATATATTTTTTATTTGAAGTGGAAGATGGTTTAAAAATTTTTCTTTTAATTCCCAGAAACAGATTTTCCAAAAATTCTTTTCCAATTATCAGGAGAAAAAAATATGTTTCTATAATTTTCAGAACAGACACAAATTTTCAGAAAACTCGAAAAAATTTTGGATCATAATCACCCCCGGTGCCATCTATTAGCATAAAGGAGAAATAAAAGCTCAATCATAAAATTATAAAACGTAGATGCAAAACAAAAAAATACTGTGAATCAATATTAACTCCTGGCACAAAAATTACCAAATATAGTGCACTTTGCTTAAAGCGATCAGTTTGGGATACCATGATTTTAATAACAATAAACAATATGCAAAATTAGATAAATTTACCATCCCCCTTTAATTAACATATACTAAATTTCAAAATAAAGTGAAAAAATTTACCTTATATTTATATACAGGGTATCTGCCAAAATAAAATGTTTCAAATCCATGACTTTTCATGACTTTCCCTGTTATAGCAGATCATTTTCCATGACTTTAAAAAGCTTTCATTAAAGTATATATGAATAAAACTTCTGATGTACATACAAATAAAATATATGCTTTAAGAGAAATTACAGGAATTTTATCACAAAAAAAGCTATAAACTTACTTTATAAGTGTTAATAAACTCACATACATAAAAATAAATTGTTGTATCTACATACCTAAGTTTAATCATATAGCAATTTTTCAATCAAAATGTTACTAATTTGAATTCAGGGTATTTTGGTATTATCCAGGTGACCATGAATAATAGCCAAATATAACTCTATAATGTTTATATACAGTATCCCCAGAGATAAACTTATATTTTGTGCAAAAATCTTAATTTTTATTAAAAAATATTATTATATTAATAAAATTTTAATCTACAATTTAAGAAAAAACGAGAATAATATACATTTACCCACCCATTAAGCTTTCTTGCTTTGAGTTTCCTTGGTGAACAAATTTTACTTGGTTAATAGGATAATACATAAATACCAAACTCAGTAACTTCAGCTAAATGACAAGTAAATATAGAATTAAACAATTCAATGCATTTTTTCTAATTGGTAGTTTAGCGGATCCATGACTTTCCATGACTTTTACTCATTTTACTTGAAAAATCAAGACTTTCCATGATAAAATTAATCCATTGTCTAAATCCATGATTTTCATTACTTTCCAGGTGCGCGGAAACCATGTATATACTGTATATAAGGGGATTCCATGCAGTACGGCAAATTCTCAAATTATGACAATTCTGGCTTTAGTTTCAAACGGAAGGGCAGTTTATTGTTTGTCTATTGGCTGTTGTAAACATGAAAATGAATGGGAAGGGCATTATAGTAGTTTGTGACATTGCAACAAACTGCTTTATTATCATTTAAAACATAAGAATTGTATACATAATTAAAAAAATTGATCAATTGTTGACTGCCTACAATTTTTTTTAAGAAGCCCATTGATGAATTGTTCATAATCATAATGTTTTACAGGCATTGGAGCAGTGTTGTACTCCATGTTTCAATACTTTCAATACAATTCAGAGGCTGTTAAATGTTCAACTGCACTGACTCATTTTTGGTAACCTGTCATAAAGATTTAAAATTTTGATCTTTTGTTTTAATGTTAAATCATTTTGCTTTCTGGCCTCCATATCGACAAGCTGCATGAAAGCAAGAAAGGCATAAAATGCGAAGACGCTCTTTCTCAGTTCTGATAAGAATGTGTTGCCTTCTGCTTACCTGACAACCACTGACCACCAGCAGGGTGTGCGTATTTCTGAAAAATTCCAGGAACGTGTAATACCCCACTCCTTTGTTCATTCCCCATTTCCCTAGGTGGAAGAGGGAGAATTCTCGGAAATTAAAACAACAGCGAAGGGAAAGAAAAGATTGGGTTCCTTCTGAATACATTGTGAATATTCCTTTGCCAGTTAAAATGAAGTGCAAAAACTGATAACATTAACTAATGTACCAATCACATAAAGCAATAATTTTAACATAGAAATGAATGGAGAAAATTGGGACCAAGTGATTTTGATAACAATAAGCAATTGATAACATTAACCTCGATCACATTAAGTGGAGTCTACTGTAGTAACAAAGATATTTTTATTTTATGTTTAAAGGTTTTTAAGTTTTTGATATGTTTTTTTAAATTTTTGGTATTTTTTTATATTTTTATTTAAAGACAGAAGACAGGATAACACAATTAAAGAAAAATAATTGTGTTAGCAAACTGGCTCAATGATGCAATTCCCTAAAAATTGGTAACAAGAGTGAATTAAAAAGTAGAAACTACTGAGATAATTTCAGAAACTGAAAAACTTAAAATTAAATAAAGATACAGAAAAAAAATAATTTAACTGTGCTGAAAGAAAAAAAGCTGCAATGCTTAGAAATCACAAGCTTAAACAGTAAAAATAGCTATTAATTTTGTATATAGAATTTAGTTATCAGTCACAATCAAATATATTCATGAGAAAAGTTGACACAGCAGATAAATTGAATGATATAATATCATTCACATGCAATGATATCATAAAATGTAACAGGGAAGAATTTTAAATTTTAGTTTCCCAACAAAAATCGACTGAAAACTTTACAGTTTTTACTTACAAGCATACAATCGTATATAATCCAAATCCATACAACATATGACTAAACCATACAAATTGGCAGGTATGCCAGGCTTCACTGACTAAATTCTAAAAATACTGACCTATCTGAAAAATACAGGGTTGATAAAAAAAAATCACAATTTTTTTTTTAATCAAAAAAATCGGATTTTTTTTTTTATTTAAATCGGATTTTTTTTTATTTAAACAGGATTTTTGAAATTTAAATACATTTAAGTATAATATTTGATACAGGCAAATTAAATTGTTCAAGTTACGTGTCTAAATCAATTATTTTTTTAATATATAATAAAAAGTACATATAACTAAAATAAATAAACATATAAGAATAATTCCTAAATCAGTAGAAAATAATTACTTGCAATATAGGGTTTTTTGCTTGTTTTAATTATCTATATCATGATTAAAATAAAGGATGCTTCATGTTATTTTATACATTTTACTGCTTCAACCACAGAATTATTAGAAAGATGAGGGTAGACTAAGGGCTAACAAATCACAATAATTTTTATTTTTTATGAAATTTTTACAATCAACTTTTTATTTTGTGACAGTGATTAAATGTTAAATGATTTGTAAATGAAAACATGTTTAGCTGCTTTGTCATTTCCAAGTCTGTTTCAAAATTTAGATTGCACTAATCCATATGTTGAAAAAATCCTCTCAATAGAAGCAGTTGATGCCCTTGCAGTCAACAATTGATAAAGTGCCTGGTCCAGGTGATCAATTTTTCCATTCTTACTTGAGAAAAAATTACTTTTCCACCAATCGAGTGAGGAAATCTTACTAATCACTTCTTCATTAAAAAGGAATTCATTGAAAGGATCAGATTTTTCCAGGGAGAACAGGAATAATATCAGGGGAGTACTTTTCATTTGCAAATGTAAAAGATTCTTTTCTTTCCTTCTCTGCTATTTTAATAATACAAGGACAGGCAGGGTGCAGCAGCATCCTGAAACTATCTGTGAGCAACTCTGGGTTGTCAATATATTCTTATTGTGCATATTACTAACAGCTTTCCTTTAAAAATTCAATCTTTAAAAATTGATTTAAATCAATGATTTTTTTTTTTAATCAACTGATTTAAATCACCATTTGAATTGCTCAACCCTGGAAAAATACCGACTTTTACTGGCCCTTTTTCATCCCTTGGTAGACACCCTGTTCATGACAAACACATAATTTTGTTCAAGCATGAAGATAAGAACAATTAAAAGTCGGGATTGATTACAAAAAACATTTATTGACCTGAAAATTCATTTAATTTACAACATTCTCTTGTTCTACAAACACTTATAAATAATGACTTGAATATTAAGTGGAAGATCAAAAATCTTCATCAATCAATATCAAAGCCGTTATTTGTACAAATTGGTGGTAGCGCTGTTTACGCATGCAATCACAATTGCTTATGATAAATGTTTTTATAATAAATAAAATTAGAGTTTAGATGTAGTATACTCTTCAGGGAATTTGAACACATGAAATCCATCCCCATTGATATTAGGTAGACTTCCAGCATTAGGGATTATATTCCAAGACAAGTACAGAGTGACATTCTTGTTACCCCTATAATAAGAAAAAAATGAATGTTAAAAAAACCTTTATCAGATGAAAACTTTATAAATAGTCAATAACAATTAGTTTATGTAGTTTCTATGCATAGCTACAAAACTATAATACAAATTAAAGTAAAATATGAAAAAGAATTTACTTACTATAGTAATTCAAATATAATTTAAATTGATGTAATTCTTATAACATTAAATTTTAACCATTTGTATTAGCATTTTGCAGATTAACAAAATGCTGAAAAATTAATATCATTTAAACCAGTGTTTCCTAATGTGGGGCCCATGCCACACTGGAGGGCAATTCGATTGGTTGAGGGGAGCAATTTGAAAATGGACGACATTAGTTTGACCCAGTTGCTCCGATACATATTTACATGTAATTTAACATTTCTTTGGCAAAATAAAATGAAACAAGCAAATTATTAACTGATTGTGGCCAATGAAATGTTTAAATTTGTTTGAAGAAACCAAAATATCGACTAGATTCTTGGATTAGTCAAGTAAACCTTTCTGAAACTAAAGGCAGGCTTTGCATTAACCCTGCACCCTTTAAATATACTTAAAAAAGTATTTTTCGAATCATAATAGCCTGTCACAACCTACCTAATGTTTTGCAACATTCAGTTGTGTTAATTTACAATAAGCGTCAGTACCCAGGGTTCCCACTCCTTTTCTAGAACAAAAATTAAGGACTTTTTAAGGACCAAAGTAACTTTTAATAAGGACCTACTTGAAATACATGACATAACGGCATAAACCCTATCTCCTGAGAAACATATTTTAATGATTATAAACCAGACAAGGTATGTTCAATAAATGCCCTACAATATTTCAAAATTAAGTTTTTAAAAATGCCTAAAAATTAGATAAATCTATTTGACAAAACCTAATTTTGAAAAATGTACATCTTAAGTTTTTTGAGTGATCAAACTAAAAATAAATTGTGAATAAGAACAATATTATAAATAGTACTTTCTGAGGGTTTAAAAATGACGGATATATATATATATATATACACACTAGCTGATCATACTCAGCGTTGCCTGGGAAAGAAGAAAGATTTAGACTTTTCTATTACATTCAATGCAAGGAAAATTAAACTTCCATAAGTAACTGAGATATCTACAAACCCATCGTCCATGCTTCGTTTAATTAAAATCTGCATGACTGTTAGTTATTAGGAAAAGGCAGCTGACTTTATACTTTAAACCTTTTAAGTATACGAAAAATTATTTATTTGTCATATAAGAAAACTGATGGGGAAATCACATGAGGCTTTGGATCATGTCGATGGAGAAATTTATCACATTCCAATTTAAAAATTAAGGAGTTTTAAGGTTCTTTGACAAAAATTAAGTAGTTTTAAGGGCCCTTAAAAATGAAAGCTAAAATTAAGGAGTTCTTAAGGACTTTTAAGGACCGTGGGAACCCTGAGTACCAATTGTTGTAAAAGTCTAAATAATTTCAAATTACATATATATTGTATAAATATAATTGGTAAGTATTTGATTTGATGAACATCATTTGGGTGGTAGATGTTTGTGCCTATAACTTGCAAGGAGCAATATTAGCATGTTTGGCATTCAAACTTAATGGTAAAACTCACATATGTTTACTAAATCAATTATCCAATTCATAACATTTATATCAGTAATAAAGCAAATTTATGTGTGGGATTCATAATCAGCAAATATCACTCCCTGTGTTTCCAAGTTTGTAAAGTTTGACTCCCAACGTTAAAAAAATAAATAATCTCAATAAATAAATAATCCCATTTGAGCGTTTTTTAATGCGTAATATTGAGCATACATAAGTAACAAAATATTCGCATTTCAAAATTTAGGATTTGTTTTTAATATAAAAATAGTTAATAGTTGTTACAAGGGGGGGGGGCAATAGCTTCAGAAAGGTTGAGAATCACTGATTTAGACAGTGAACTTTTAAAGATGGTTTTATTGATTGTTACCATCCTTTAATACTATGAAGATCACAATTTGTTGTTAGAATTAGTTCCAAATGGCAATAACATTCATATCAAAGCTTCATTCATCATTTGACCAAATGCAAATGATCCTTGTCAAAATAAACTTTGAATTTATTAAATTAAAAAAGGAAAAGATTTGTCATAATGTTTCAAATTCTTTATGCATGTAAAGATAATTTTTGCAAAAAAGAGTTTCAAATACTTATAAAAAAAATCTGTATTTTTATTTTTATTTTTTTGTAAAAAATAAACTTTTTTATTAATAAATTTTTATTTTTATGTTTTAATTTTTTTCAATTTTACACATTTGAAAAAATATTCTTTTTTAATTCAGGGTGTAAGATACTCAGTGCTTGAAAGTAAATTTATAACTGAAAGAAAATAATGATGGGAAGGAAAAAAGAAATTTGTTACACGATCACATGCAAAAAAATAATATAGGAACCTTAAAAGATCAGAAAAATACATACCTTAGACCATTTCCATCATCCCAAAAATAATACTTTGTATTAGCTTTGTTGAAATTTAAAGTAGCATTTTCTCCTCTTCTAATGATTCTGTCCCATAAAATAACTTGGTTGATAACCTAAAATAAATTATATGATGAGTTTTACAGCAGTTTCTACTCAGCCCTTTTACTTAATATTTAGTCTGGATTAATACAGAATATACATTTGGTCAAATTTAATTAATGATGATGAAATAAATATATATATATATATATATATATATTGGGGTTGGTTTTTCTTTGCCTGCCTCAACGGACACCAGAGCCCCCAGACAAAGGAAAAAAGCAACCAATGACATTTTTTGGAGTTTGAGTGCAGCTTTTCTAGACCCTAGTCCGAGAAAATCCTCTGTATCAACAACTGATAAGTTTTTTGATTGTATTTCCTTAGGTATATATATAAACTAAAATTTTAATCAAAAGATTTGGCATGTTTAGTAATGTGTTCAAAATTTATTATATCCTATTTCTAAATCAAAGTTAAATGAAGAGTTTGGTTTGGAGCGCTACAGTCTACTGTTTTGCACACGAAGGCTAATGAGACCGAGACCTACAGCTTAAAGCCAATTCTGAACGGTTACAAACATCCATGCCATAGTGGGATTCGAACCCACGAACTCTGGTACAATTCCTGACCAATTGGCCAGTGTTCAGCACATTAAATGAAGGGAGATACCAACAGGTTGGTCCCAGTACAGCCAATAATTTAGTGCTAGACAGTTATCCTCTTAGAACTCCATGGATTTGGTTTGGTTTGGAGAGCTACAGTCTACTATTTTGCTACATAGGGCTGATGAGACCAAGACCTACTGTTTAAAACTGATTCTAAATAGCTACAAACATTCATGCCAGAAGCTGGATTCAAACCCACAAACTCCAATACCAATGAGCAGCACTCTGGACTATCTAATTAGGCCATCACTCGGCTTAACTCCATGGGACTACTTCCTTTCAGGATATGTTTAAGATCATAAGTTCAAACCACCTTTTCCTGTAGGTTTGCCAAAACTTAAATAATGCATTTATTACATGTTTTACAATAGTTAAAATTGAAATTTTTCAACATGTTTGGTGAGAAATGGCGCATATTGCAATGATATTGCATGGATAACTAAAGGAAGTGATGTTGAACACTTGTGAAACAAAATTTAAGCTTTTCTTTACAATGGCATATTATTTACAACATTCTTTTGTATTTAAGAAAAATATTAAAGTTTGTAATTGTCTTACAAACTTTAGCATTGAATTATTCTTTCCTGAACTCCCTATAGAAATATATCAGTATCACCAATACAGCTAGATAAAGATCAGGGTTGGTTATTTTGCCGGCAAAATGGTATTTTTGCCAGGACAGTGGCAAAAACTGGTAAAAACCAATTTGTGACTGGTCAAAAATTGCAAAAATCAAAATTTGCATAAATAAATTTAGTGATACAGGTTATATGAAAAAGAATCATAGCAACAAATAAAATAAAATGTTTTCTTAGTAAAAATAAATAAATAAACAAAAAAATATATTCTTATTTTTTTATTTTATTTTTGCACTTCTCTTATCTCTCTCTGCTAAATGATTTTCATGCACTTGCACTTCAATTCACCATCCCCAAACCAGTACAAACAAGAACCCAATTGTTCTATCCTAAGTGTTGATCCTCCTTCAAGTATAATTTTTTTGTATTATAAAATAAAATTTAAATAAGAATTTTAAAACTTCACTTATTTCAGCATAATATATTAACATGTATTTACTTACCACTATTCCTTATATTTTGCATTTTTGAAATATTGCATTACGTTAATTGATTAGGCTGATATTTTAAAACTGGCAGTGTTTGTTTATAACTTCTATACTTTTTGTAATATTGTTAACTTATTGTAACATAAAAATCAGACTAACAATTTGATTTTTTTTTCAATTAAAGATTACTTTTAATGATGAAATTTATAATTTTGCAGAAATTAAAATGAGAATATGTGATCATCCTAATGTATTGTAATACTAGTCTGTGACTGTTAATTTAAGATAGGTAAAAGAACATAAATAAACATTAATGCATCAAAAATGTTTTTGCCATTTTTGCTGGCAAAAACCTATTTTTGCCAGGGCAGTTTTTACCAATTTTTACCACGTTTTTTTCCACGTGCGGCAAAAACTTGCCAACCCTGGTAAAGATAATATTTAAGTTTTCATGATTGATGTCCTAGCACAGAAAACAGTATAAAAGGAAATCATTTATGGCTTCTATATATAATTTTAGCTCACATATACACAATATTATATTAAATTAAGAAAGAAACAGACTTCTTTCATTTAAATATTATTTTTACTATAATTTAACCATATACAATGTTAAAGCAAAATTACTTACATTATTTTCTGTAACATATTCAGCTGTCAGATACAAAAATAGCTGTTTAACATTCCAATTGAAAAGCTGTTGTAAATGTATAACAAGTTAAGAAAAATTCGTCACATTTTGTTTTTAATTTAGATATATTTGTATTTATTTACTCATACAGGAATTTTATTAGCTTTTATTAATGTAAATAAATATATTAGCATAATAAATATCATAATATATTTATATATGAAGCAAAAACAAAGGAATTGCAAATTCTCTTGAAATAATACATTTGTTACATTGTGTATTTTTCACTGCACTTTCCTAACAAAATTTTATAACCTGATTATTTCTAAAATGTATAATAAAAGATATTTTTGTTGAACTACCTAACTTCTTAGTTTTGTGCAAATGCATTATTTTTTATCAGTAAATATAAAATAATTAACAGAAAAACCAGCTTTTGCACTGATAAAATAAGAATAATAAATTAATTAATGGATGTTAGCAAATATTACTTGTATTGAAAGTCAATTTTATAAATGCTATATCATGTAAAAACAGGAGTTCCCAACAAAACACAGCTCAGTTTTTTTCCCATGGCACCACAACTGTAATATTTCTACTATAATGTTAATGAAACATAGAAACATTTTAATGTAAATATTAAATAGTTTTAATAGTCAAAAAAGCATATGAATTATTGACCCTTGGTTACTCATGATATTTTCAGACATAAAAAGTTACATTCTAACTTTGAATATATCTATTCAATATAAAATTGTGTAAACTTTTTAAAAACTTTTAACTGAACTAAATGCTTCTAAAGAAATAAGTTAAGTATATAAAGCAAATAAAATGACAATATATTTACAACAAGTATATATCTATTTAATACAATAACAAATAAAAAAGGTGAAAAAAAATTCTGAGGAACAAGCATATATAACAGGGTTTATACAAGTTTTTGAAAGTGAAAATTAAGGCAATTTTTAAGGACATTTCAAGAGTCTCAACTTTATTAACGACCACTCTGAAAAAAAATTATGATTGATAGAAACTTATAATTTTAACTATATTCTTCAATTACAAAATTTTAAGTTTCTTCATTTTTTAAATTTTGATAAAATTTTCTCTCTTTGCAGGAGAATCTTTGAATAGCCAATTAAGTTCATTGCTGAAACAAAATCACAATAAGTAGATAATGCCCGTTTTTTCAAAAGCATTATTTAAAATATAAAAACCACAACTGCCAATGCATGCACACTGCAAATTCCATTTCTAAATCATTTTGTGAAGATTCATAAAGACTCCATCTGACAGATAAACCATCTACTAATACATGAAAAAGCTTTAAGGTATTCGTCTACATTGAAAACGTCATTTTTGCCAAAAATCATATTTTTTTTTTAAATTTCTCTATTGTAAAATTTCAACTTTTAAGCTTCTAAATTTGTTTTTGTTTTGTCTCTACGGCATTTTTAAAGAAAAGTTACAGTGTTTAAACATCAGTGACAGCTGTCAAAACAAAACGGAAGTAGCGACTTCGGAACCGGAAATTGTGAATTTAAAGCCTTTTAAAGAGCATTTTTTGGACAAAACTTTTTAAATTTTCATGAAGATTAGTTTAAACATTTTTCTAGTATTTTTAATAATTAGCAACTTGGCAATTAGAAAGTTTTGAAGCAAGAAAGTGTGGGGAATTTTAAACATGTATTTTAATTTTTTTAATAGTTAAAGTTGCTTTCATAAACTTCAAATGCGTTTTTCTCAGAACGGTATTTTTAATAAAATGTTGAAACTTGAAATGTGATTTCTCAAAAAGTTCTTAAAATATTTTGTTGAAAATTATTATGAATGTTTTTGATAGTATTTACTAGTGAATGACCTAAAAGCTTTAAATTTGGATAATTTTTAATGATGTTATACTCATAGTTAGATATAAGGTAATGAAAATTCGTTAAATATTCAATGTGTATGATTTCGAAGGACCAAAATTTTTTACCAAATGTAAATTATGCAAACGATTTTAGGTGATTCCCTAGTCCAGTATATAAGAAATGTGTTGTGTCAAATAATATTGACATAATTTAATTTATTAAAAAATTAGACCTTTTGAAAAAACCCAATTTTTTTACTAAATTTTCTTCATTTATTAGAAATTTTATAAAAACTACTCCAGGAATAAATTTTTTAAGTGCAATTCTCTATGATAATATAAAAAATAAATCTAAAAATGTAAAAACATGAACTAGTTTCTATGTTTAAAGAAAAAAGTTGTCCGGACGTAGATGGATACCTTAAAAGAATTAATAATTTGAGCTTCTCATAAAAAAAAACACAAAATTCAAAATGCCTAAATTAAGGGACCTTTCTTCAGGAGCTTTAAGGAACATTAAGGAATGTATGAATCCTGTATAAAATACTTGACTTTCAATTTAAATATATTTGGAAATAAGCAAAATATATTAAACATTCATCCAAAAAGTAAAAAGGATATCAGCCTGAAGATCAAATGTTATAAAACCCAAATCATTCTTCACTTTAGAGCCACTGAAATCTCTGACACTTTTTCTGAAAAAAAAAATATGAAAAAGAAATTAATAATTATAATTGAAAGAATTAAATTGACAGACATTAAATATTTAAAACAATTGTATATTTATTTTAAATATTGGTAAACAAATTTATTTAATATGTAAAATTAAAAGAAAAAAAGAATACTGAGGATTTCCTAATTGCTAATATTATTTATATTATGCATTGTATCTACTGAAAACAGAACAGCAAAACAAAATGTACAAAATTCTAAACAATTCAAAATACGAGAGAACAGATAATTAAAGAAACTTCAGTAAGATGATATATTACTTAAGAATATATATACACTCACTCTATTAAACAAAGTACTTATATTTCATTTTTTAAACATCAAATGATCAAATGGTATAACATTAAAATCAATAAAACATTTAACACTAAAAATCATAATTTGACAACTTTATATTGATATCTTAAAAGTTCTTTTTGTTTGGCCAGCACAAATAACAAAGGTTAGGAAAGTTTTATAATCCTCCTTGATGAAATATGCAACTTATTTTTAATCTAAGAAAATTTTTTTTATTACTTATCCTCTAAAATACTGCATACCTTCATCTTACCCTCTAGTATCATAACATTCTGCTCCCCCTTTTTTTTTTTAAATTATTTTACTGCAAAAGTTTCCATACACAGCCTAATTTCCTTTTTTTTTTTTTTTTTAAGAGTTGGCAGATTGTGCACTATGAATAAAGTTATAGCTATATATATATATATATATATATATATATATATATATATATATATATATATATATATACATATATATATATATATATATATATATATATATATATATATATATATATATATATTATAAATAGTACATATATATAAAAATAATAATAGTATATATATATATATATATATATATATATATATATATATATTATAAATAGTACATATATATAAAAATAATAATAGTATATATATATATATATATATATAATTTTTATTATATATATATATATATATATATATATATATATAGCTATAACTTTATTCATAGTGCACAATCTGCCAACTCTTAAAAAAAAAAAAAGGAAATTAGGCTGTGTATGGAAACTTTTGCAGTAAAATAATTTTAAAAAAAAAAGGGGGAGCAGAATGTTATGATACTAGAGGGTAAGATGAAGTGCACTATGAATAAAGTTATAGCTATATATATATATATATATATATATATATATATATATATATATATATATATATATATATATATATATATATATATATATATATATATATATATAATAATATATATATATATATATATATATATATATATATATATATATATATATAATAAAAATTATATATATATAAATTTTATATATACATATAAATTATATATAAAATTATAATATATAAATAATAAATGATATAAAATAAATATAATATATAATAAATATAATATATAATAAATAATATAAAATAAATAACATATAATAAATAAAATATAAATTAAAAATTAATATTAATAAAATTTAATATATTATATTAATTATATTTTATATATTTTATTCTATATATATTTTATTTATTTTATATATATATTTATATTAAAAATTTAATATTTTTAGTATAAAAATTTATTAATATAATTAATTTAATAATAAGTTAAATTAAAATTATAAGTTAATAATAATAATATAAATTATAAATTAAAATATATAATATATAATAAATAATATATATATATGATAATTATATATAAATATATATATATATATATATATATATATATATATATATATATATATATATATATATAAATATATATATGATGTAAATACAACATAATATAGATATTATTCAATTTTGTACTGGCCACATTGTGTATAACAATGGGTAAAATTAACAAATAATAACTACAACATTCTAATGGTACTTTTACTGGGCAATTTTATTAATAATATAAGTATAGCTAGTTGCTAAAGATGTTGGAAGTGAAACAGAAGCTTTTAAATACAAAAAAATATAAAAATAACCAAAAATTGCCAATTTCTATTGGTCACCAAAAAATTAAACATGATAGACAAGCTCAGAGTATACAATGCATCCAATAAAACATTTTCTACATTTTCTTCTTTGGCTTGTTCATAACTGTACAGTAGAGCCAAATTATATATTTTTTAGACATGTCAAATTCCATATTTATTGTATGTCAATGGGTTAATAAGAAACAATTAACAAGAACTCACTGACAATATATTCACTAAAGAGTTAAAAATAAATGTACTTACATTAATCTGATTGAAGACAAATTCACACAATTAAAATACATAAAACAAAAATTGCTGATATGTGATTTGTATGCTACTGAAAGTCAGAGAAGTTTTTAAATTGGAGATTAAAATTATAGGTGACAAAATTACTGTATATACTAGGATGTATAAATTTACATTAAAATTTACAGTATTCTTTACTAAAGGCAATATTTTTTACTAAAGGCAATATCTTAAAAAGCCATATTACAGTAAAGATAACATTTCCTGACTATCAAATTAATATCCAAAATACTTTTCGCTAATACTTTTTTAAACAGTTCAAAAAATATCTCATGGTATGATTGGATAAGGAACAATTGTTAAGGAAAGAAATGTATTTTAAAAATAATAAACAAGGTAACTGAAAAAGACTCATTCATTTTCAAAACAGTATATATTAAAAAGTGCTACAGGTACAAAAATGAATAATAATTATGTGAAAATAGCAGAAAATTCACACATTCTTAAAGTGTTCTAGGTAGAATCCCAGTTCTGGGGGCCTGCTGCCATGTTTTTGGCTCTATTTTGTACAAGTGATCGCCAAACTGTCGTCAAGTGATGTTTACAATTTGTGCTTTGTTTTGCATTAAGTTTATACCCAATTTCAAAGCATATTTTGAACAAAAAAAGGTTTGAAATTTTGTTAAGCGAATACAAATTTAAATTTGAGTTTTTAATGTATTTAAAGGTGCTTTTGTACTGTTTATTAAACTAAACAATGCAGAATTTTTGCAATAGGTGCAAATTAAGCAAAATATAAGCATTAGTTGGTTATATTTAAGCAATTATCCTTATAAAATATTTAGTTATAGTTATAAAATATGGTTGCTATTTAATGAAATAATTTTAAAACTATTGAATAATTATAAACTAATAAAGTATATTACAAATTGCTTTTAGAAATTTAGCTTAAAACCAGAAAGAAAAGAACACAGTAATTGTTTTAAAGAAATTATTTAAAATTCTAAAGAAAATGAGGGGGATAAATGATTTTTCTTATCCAAAGGAGGCAAAGGCCCACTTGACATCACTATTAACAATTGGTGAAATAATTTTAATTTAAAAAACTGTAATATACTATAAAATAATATTTTAAAATATTTCTACTTTATTTGGTATTAAAATTAGATACAATTTGAATAAAAAGGTTTTAAAAATATAAATGTGAAATTTAATAAACATTGCACTTACCTAAATTAGGTATCCCATTTGGAGGATACAACTTATTTACAGTAAACAGGACAAAAACAAGCTTAAATACATTAAAATCTCAATAATGATATTTCAAAATTTTTATTATTCAAAATACGCTTTGAAAATCGTATATAAAACATTACCACCAGGTCATAATCAAAATGAACAACGATGCATAATGGATGCTAGAACCAATAACGGTAAGGTATTCTAATCACGTGTTATTTCCCCCAATACCCTCAAATAAAGTCCCCGATTGACAACCCTACCTTTTTACAAGTATGGCGGAATAGTCTGAAAAGAAGAGCAAGGTTTGCCAGAAACTGAGTTCTAGAATTTGGCGATATCGCCCATGCTTGCCTTGCTTACTGGACTGGGGCCCCCCCAAACTGGGATACAGCCTATTCATAAGGTACTTAAATTTGCTTACATATTTTATAGCGTCATCCTGTCACTGATTATTGCTGCAGCAGACCTCTCACAGATCGATTCTGAGTTATTTTACTGTAGAAGGGGTTCAAAAAGTTCTTAATATAACCCCAAAGAAAACACTCACAAACCATTAAATCAGGTAATTTAGGATTTCAGGAGATCAAAGCAAACAAGGTTATCCTCACCAACATACCAAAACCAATGATGTAGAATTTCATCATTCTAGTATAAACATCCTTCTTTGTTCTAATGATGCCACATTAAAATAATTGATACATACACAAAAAAAAACTTAATTTTCATTTATTACCACACATAACTCATGTATGGCCAGTTATGTAATGAAGAGGGGGGGTTAAGGGTTAAGGCTCCCCATAAGAATCACTGTATACATATATTTAAATGTTAGGATTTCTGTATTGATCATTAAACACGAGTTGAAAAGGAATGTAAATCTCTCTTTATGCCTTAGTGTATACATACTTTTGAATTGATAGAATTTTGAAAATGAATAGAACTTTACTCCTGTTTAACAAATTAAATAAAATGACATATCAAACTAAGTGAAACTTAAATTTGCTTTCTTTTGCTTCTTTAGATTTTTTAGTAAAACCAGTTATGGTAATATTTAAAATACTATGAATGACAAAATTAAATCCTGTGCTCAGAATTACATTATCAGAAAAAAAAATTTAGTTCTTGAAAATTGTAATCTCTATTGTAAAAGTACTTCCCATGAAATATACTGAATAAAACATCGGAATATACTTACGATGATCTGCACAGAAGAAAATTCAGATTACCTTAACATATAAAACTAAGCTGGGAGTAACATACATAACAATATTAAGAAAAAATATGCATGCATCTTACAGTACGCTTACATTTTTATGTCTACCTGCAGAAATTAGTAAGTAATTATCTGTGTATGAATTAATTCAAGTATTAGACAAATAATCATTTGGTGATGCAAAATTATAAACAATTGCAAAAGTAGAAATTTACATATAAAACAAATTAAAAATGGTTTAATCATCTTTTTTGGATGAAGATCTTCCTTAATTATAGTTATGAAGCAGTAAACATACTAAAACTCCTGAGTCTACTTACACAAAAGCATTTATGGTTGATACAGAGACATCAGCACGGTATTCATTACATGCTGTTGAAAGGAAACACAAAAAAGTTATTACTGCTAAAACACTTAAAGAAAATGCAAATATTGCATTTGCTCTGGACAAAATTGTATTCATTATATCTAAAATTCTATGTGTTTCTATGGATTTTAGAAGCAATCAACACCGGTTCATAAAGGTGCATATGTTGACAAACGAGAAATGAAGCAGAGCTGACGTTTCATAAGAAGAATTTAGGAGAGAAAATGCACTAAATTCAGGAACTATCCTTGTATGCTTCATTTCTATTGGGCAATACATACAAGAATGATATTTGAAATCACTGTGATTTAAGAATGATTTCAATTCAAATGCTGTTGATTTCCGGTCAGATACGGAAAATGATAGGACAAAAATTTGTTATAGCAAAGGCATTTGCTCTATGAATAAAAAGATACTCTATATTACCCATGTAAAAATATAAAAATACTGTTATGAATATTAATTTACCATCTTCACCATACTTTTACCATCCAGTAAGTATGAAAAAATATTATGACCTTTTTATAAAAATCATGAAATTTTATTTAACTACCACTGTCATTAATGTTTAAATTTTGTTTTCAGACATAGGAGTACTTGCATTTTTGAAAATCATTAATTCCTTCACAATGTCTTTTATTTCAGAACTCACTGCATATTTCCGGATTCGGATGAGTAGGTTCAGTTGACACATATTAACTTCACAGTACTATAGGACATGAAATATTTTCAAATTTGGCTATTTTAGCGATAGAAAGACAACACTATATCCGACTGGTGGCTCTCAAGATGATATAAGGCGATTTCAGGCTGTAGGGCACATATCAACGTATGACAATTCTGACTTTAGTTTCAAATGGAAGAGCATTTTATTGTCTGCCTATTGGCTGCTGTAAATATGAAAATGAATGGAAAGGGCATTATACTAGTTCGTGACATTGCACGAAATTGTTTTATCGTATGAAATCAGGTTTTTAATCCCGTATAAACTATTGTCTATAGGCAATAGTTTATATATCCCACCAACTTATATGTTGGTGGGATAACTGCGTGAATTGGACTTGAAACAATTTTTCCGTCTACCTGATAATAACTTTTACCATTTTGGAAAACTGCTATACTGTTAAAAAAGAATGTATAACAACTCCCCGCTTTAGCACCAACACCGTTATAGAGTAATATATCTGTGTGAACATATCTTCCATATAGTACTTAAAATGCTATAAATTCGCTATAGAGCCAACTTATTACTAAGATAAGCTATATTTCCAGATCAGACACAATAAATGGGATAATTTCTAACTTTTTTTTCTTATATTACATATACAGACCCTGTGTGTATATATATATATATATATATATACACACATATTAAACCCTGAATTATATATATATATATATATATATATATATATATATATATACGCGTGTGTGTGTACTTTTATAAACAACCATACGTGACCGGAAAATACAGGCTGTATTGTTCAGCTATTAAGTATCAAAAGATTTCGTTTGGTTTTGAACACAGGGCTCATTTTTTTTTTTTTTTTTTCGTTTAGATGAGTAACTAGATTGTTATCTTCTCTCAAAGCCGATTCTGATCAACTGCAATCCTGAATTCTGCCTTGGTTTCAACCCCGTAAATTCTCATGTCAATAAGCAGAATCTTATAAATGAGACACCATCCTCCAGTTACCCATAAAATGATATTTATTAAAATTTACATTGAATTAGGAATTAGTGCCATAAAGTTCAAACCAATCAACTCATAAGAAATTAATAGCATTTTAATTCATACGAAAATATATTTTTGACAGGTAGAGTGATTAGGAATATAGTAACTATTATTTAACTTTAGTAATATTAATAATAACAACAATGAACTATTTTACTACTAACGTGTCATCTATTCTGTACCAGAAATATTTTCTGCGCGCTTGCGTAGTAGCCGGTATTATACATCTGGCAGACGAACTGAATAACTTGCTCTATGGTCTTAGTGGTCTTTTTAAACTTGTACTCTAACTGATATTTTGTAAATATTTTAATAAAGATCATGTTAGGTAAATTTAGGTCAGTTTGCGTATTGCCAATGAGAATTTATTTAAGGTTTCATATCGCTAAAACATTTTCTACTAGGTAAGAGTACCCAGCTCCTTAAAAAAATGTCTTTTATTTACGTAAGTTATATTTTATCGACTCCTTCATCTGTCAAGTAATGCAAAGAATGTTCATACACAGTCTTTTTAATACATGTATATGCCTATGACTTTACTCTCGTAAATAAAACTTTATATCATCCAAAGCTGTTCTTTTTCAACAATCAGCTCCACTTTAATAGCTGACTGTAAGAAAAAAAAATCATGTAAAATTACTTCTGGACATTTAAATTTTTGTTATGTATTAAAATTTTTACTATTTGATTTCTTATGTTTTTATCTTTAAAATGTATCAAGAAATATCAAACTGTATAACTATTTCTTTTATTTTTATGTCAAAAATTAAAGAAAAATCAATTTATTTTTATCCTATGTGTTTTTTATACTATAATTTATTTTTTAATGAACATTTTGTGTTATATATATATACATACATATACAGGCACATATGTATATTTAATGCCAAATCAAAGAATTAAGATATTGAGTTAAAACTAGTGTTAATTCAAAGATGGGCTTAATAAAATTGCTTTTATTATTTAGCCTATCACACTATAAAATAATATAGTTTAAAAATATTTTTGCTCCAATTTGTATTAAATTAAGACACAAATTTTGAATAAAGTTCAAAAAGCAGTAAATAAAAAAAATATAAATGTGAAATATAACATCACTTGTTACCCTTGAAAAATTAAGCATAAAATATAAAATAAATAAAGCACTTACATAATTTACATATCCCACATTGTTGGTAGATATAAACTTTATTTTATTTAAAATTACTTTATTTTATTTAAAAATTTATTTTATTTTTAATTTTAAAAATCCTGAAAAGCATCCTGCGGATTTTCTTTCATTTTCCTCCACATAAATTTACAAAGGTAAAAATCAAATTGATTCTCACACTTGCAAACTGTGTGGAGGGATCTCTTAATTGAGCTCCACAAACCCTCAATTATATTGGTGTAAGCGCCTGTATCAGGGTCTTTGTAAGTAACTATGATTAACTCAAATCCCTCATGATGATCAAAACCCTCATCTGAAAGACAATCATAGGCTTCCAACAATCAGAAGTGTAGTACCCGGATGTACATATTTTCACATGACTTCTAATAAAGTATCCCTATCCCTAAGTTCTACTACCTCAAAAAACATCTATTTGTACCTCTCCATTCCTCCGAAAACCCACTTACCATCAACCCTTCTACCCCTATTAAATTTGTTTCCCAAGTTTACTTTCATCAATTTCAATTGCAGAATTGCCAAATTTCCCTGATCCCTCTAATTCCTAAAAAACTCAGAGTCATGCCTGAAAACATGTGCAGAAGTCATCCTCAATTTACAAAAATGGTTTGTGAAAACACTTAAATTAAATTTAAAAAATGAAAAAAAATGCTACAAGAGCATAGGCAAAATGGACAAACCTCCAGAGCACGGCCGAAATGAACACTAGAAAATCCATATTTAGCGGTCTTGGAGTATTGTTAATTACAGTAACCAATAAGGGTCAGATATTCAAATCACATGTCATTTCCCCTCAATACCCTAAAATAAAGGTGCCAGTTGACATCCTCACTGTTTTTCGGGGGTGGCAGAAGAGTCCAAAAAGAAGAGCATGGTGTGCCCGCTGAACTGGGTTCAGTTGTCCCCCCCCCCCAACTGGAATACGGCCATTCAATTTATATAGAAGCTCAGAGTCTATTTCTCATTCTACAGTAATGTAAGTTTTTACATGAAATGAAAATTATTGACTTTCATATTTTATGTGTAGTCTTTAAACAATCTCACAAAATTGGTTAGAATTCAAGGTTCATGGCTATTTTACCATGCCTCTTGATCACTTATATATGGAATTCAGCAGTTATGTATTTTCAGTAGAACTAAGTAGATTAGAATAATAGACATGTTTTACCTCAGTGATAAACTTGACTGATCTTTTGATTGTTAGATACTTGAATATATATATATATATATATATATGTAATACAACAGACTTCTCGATGGGTGGTTGCAGTCATAGCCATAAAAATGACACCGTTTTAGCTAAAGACCTTTATTAAGGTAACATTGGAGGACGGGTTCCCACTTCATCAAATTGGATAGGACAAACTGAAGGGTCAGCTAGCATGAAGTTCTATGTACAAGACCCTTAAAACCTGGGTCAACATCTGTAGGAAAACATCTGCCTCCGACAACGTGCATCTTCTTTTTCTTTGGAAATTTCCTGAATTGTCCGCTAGGGCCATGTAGAGTTATAATTGTCAGGCCCCTTCTCTGAGGGCATAAACTGTAGCCCCAGTGGTCAATTTAGGTTAGGAGTTAAAAAAGGGAATGCAAAATGACGCGGAAATTTTTAGCTCTTGATTTAAGTTTTGAAAACCCTTGAGAATTTTCCTTACATATATATATGTATTGTGTGTGTGTGTGTGTGTGTTTGCCAGGCTATTAGCCTGTAAAGAAAAATAAGAATGATATCCATTCCAGATGTTGAATATTAAAGCCACATTAGCCATTTTGCTTTCACCATTTGACACTCACAAGATTTGCCTGTTCTCCTCTGGAACTTAGAACACTCTGCTCTTAAATAGTAATAGTGTTGTTTATCTCCATATTGTTCTGCTTTGCAAAGAATTTGTTCTCTTTTTTATTAATTAATACTTTTAATTTCTAATTCTAAAAATTTAAACATGACATTTATATACATACACACATACATATATACACACATACATAAATACATACATATATATATATTTATATATGTATGTATGTATGTATGTATATATGCATTTGTGTCTGTGTGACAGTCAAAGAAATCAAGATCATAACCAGTATAATATACCATATTTCAATAATTATTACCATTGAAGTAGGTTTATAAAAGCAGACAAGGCAACAATTTAGTGAAACTTGCTTGAATTCCTAGAGTTTAATAACTAGAAACAAAATAACAGCAACAACAAAAATCAAAATTAAATGAATACTAAATAATTACATTACTAACACTTATTTTACTCATAACTTTGATTTTAGTATGTGGCTTAGGCCAGGTTGGTAAGCAATAAATACACTTTATATCTATTGACTGGTTTTCTTTTAACAGCTTAGTAACCAGTGTACCCAAGATATATACTAGAACTGGAGATAAAGGTCAGTGTAGAATAAAAGCAACTTCTATCCCCCTCCCCCTTTTAAAAAAAATTTATATTTAAAAATTTTTTTAGGGAAATCCTCAACTTTTACTGGGGAACGTAGAAGTAAAAATGATGATATTTTTGAAGCTCTTGGGACTACTGATGAGTTAACAAGTGCTATAGGATTTGCTAGAGAATTTCTGCCTGAATCATGTAAAAATATTAATGATGAACTTAAAGAGGTATATATTTATTATTCATCATGACTATTAAGTTAGTTTCTTAGGTACTATCCTGTGTTTATAACTTTTTATAATCCTTTCTTTCCTTCTAGAACAGGGATGGGCAAACTACGGCCCACCGGAAGATTTTATCTGGCCCGCAGACAGAATTTTAAGTTGTGGTCCAAGGCAAATTAAAGGAAATATATATTTATACATTATATATCCATCTCCTTTTATATTTTGCTTAAATATTATATCCCAAATTTATTATCTCACGCCTAGAAGATCAGCGGTATATTTGCTTCTAATATGTGAACAAGTGTTTTCAACTTTAAACCTTAGAAAAAATAATTTCAGAAGTAGACTGACAGATGAGCATTTAGCATCGTTCCTTAAAATCAGTACATCTCACTTCGAACCTCAATATAAGGAACTTTTAAAAATGAAATCGCAATTTCATTCATCTCATTAACGTATTTAAACTGTTAGGTACTTGTATATTGTTTTTAAAATTTTAGAAAAATTTATCTTGGCCCTCCAAACTTATTTTCTTTCAATTTTTGTCCCGCAGCCGAAAAAGTTTGTCCATCCCTGATCTAGAGTATTACACAAGAGGTTTTAAGTAGTGGATTAAAATACTAATTTAAATTTTTGAGATAAATTTTGTTATATGTTATGTTGAAAAATATGAATAGTATTTTGGCTGTTGATTTTTGATACTGTTAAGATTTTTTAAGTGCTGTAATTATTAATTTAAACTGTTGTCGTAAAATTATAATCCCTATAAATATGTTAGCTTAGTGTTTCATAAATGTTTTTTTCTTGATAAATAAATATTTTCTGATTGTAATAGTAAATTTTTGACTGAATAACCTAACATGAATATTGGAAAATTAGTCAAATTATCTTTTGGGAAGTTGATACGTATCTATCGGAGGATCCCAATTCAGTTTCAGAATAGCTTTTCGAAAGAAGGAAGCAGTGTTCTCACTATAGTATGAAAACTGTAGAAAAATGCATAATTTCTTCTTTTGTTGCGTAAAAAAAATATTACTATGCAAAATTTTTGCTTTTTAAAAAAAATTGTGCTCTTTTTATATTTTGAATAAATTAGTTTTGTTATATCAAAAATTCTTGCATTCTTTTATTTGTTAAATCTTTTCATTCTACATGTTCTTGCATTTCATTCGTTTTACCACTATTTTTGTTTCCCCTTCAACTGCTTTTCAGCTCCTACAATAAGAATACAATAAAACCCATTTAAGAAGTTCTCGCTCAAGAAATTTATATTTTCGGTACCCATTTTTCCCCCTATTCATACAATGTTAAAATAACCCGTTTATAAAATTTCATTCCAAACTCTTTCCCGCTTAAAAAGTTTTCTTTAATTTCTAATTTTACTTACAGAACGCGTTTATAGCTGCCTTTTGATTACTGTTTTTTTCTCTTCTCTCTCTGTTTGTAAAGGTCAATATTTATGGCTGAAAACAATTGTTGTCATTTTTATTTAAAATGTGTCTGAAGAAGTTTTTAGAAGCTTAAGACAGCTGGACTGTTATCAATTACAAATTGCCAATAAAAAACAAAATCTATAACTGATTTTTTTTCTGTAAAATTGATTCCAGTGGTGTTTAAAATAAAATTTCTTAGCTGAATTAAAGATATTCTAAGGTAATTATATTGTTTTCCTTTATTAGCTGATTTTTTAAGTATGCAAAAAAATGTCAATTTTTGAGAAAAGCCAAACCTATTGTTTATATATTATTTTATAAAGAAAAAAAATCTCTCCTCATAATCTATGTGATTATTTTGTTTTTTTAAAAATTAATTTTGTTTAAGAAGTTTTCTCTTTCTATTCCCTTAGAAAACTTCTTAATTGGTTTTTACTGTATATATATTTATATTTATACATACAAATATATATATACACATACATACTTGATAAGGCTTATTGCCTGATTTCCTGTTTAAGAAGTTTTAATCAGTTAGGCCCTTGGAAAACTTCTTAAGTGGGTTTCACTGTACATGAAAGTATTTTACAGATAGCTGAAAGAAGTGGAATATTGCCAACATCTCCTAGATGTTGGTTTAGGGGTGACATTACTCAGTAATTGTGGCTTTTCCCCTTTCTGTGGGACTTGGCCATAAATAATAACCTGCACTTCATATTGGAATGTGCATAAATTCTTTCCCAGATGAAACAAGTGTTACACATTCCACTGTAGAATATTAACTTCTTTAGCTAAGATACAACTATGCAACATCCAAATTCCCTATTTTATACATGAAGGAAATCTTATAAAGTTATGGGGAATATTTTTTTTCAAATGCCTAGTCTTCTCTTAATTTTTAGAAATTCACTCTGTCTTAGAAGAAGTGTGAAAATGTTCTCCAATTTTTTTTCTTCTTAGAACCCTGATTTCTGATACTTTTTATTATGGTTTTAAATTATATTTTAAATAACCATTGTCAAATTTTTGTTTCAGTGCAGTAGTGCAGTGCTAATTATGAACAGCACAAAAGTGTACTTGTTGTATTATGTTATTTAATTTTTAAAGAGGTAAAATTTACTAATCAGACTGCTTGTTCTGACACATTTGTAATGTATGGATAAAATGGTGTTTCTGAGTTTGAATTCTGATGCTTTTTAAATGCTTGTAGCTATTCTTTATATACTTCTGGTATAAAAAATTGTCTTTATTCTTCAAAAATTTTACTGTAGCACTCTAAAGTATAACTAAAATTCATATTGGAGTTATTAAAAGTATCAAAGAATTTCATTAACGCAATTGAAGTTTATTGATCATTTAAAGAATTTTATTGGTAAGCCTAAGGGCAGGTGCATTTAAAATAGGAACTGAGAAGGAATTTTACATTTGCTTCTCATTTAAACAGTTTAGGACTGAGAGAAAGAGGAAGAAATGCTTACCCAAGCCTGAGCGATTTGAAAGGATATACATGCACAAGACTAGGCAATTTTTCCTGTTAAGTAAAATTTCTCTTAAAAATTCATAAAAAATCATAAGTTTAAATCAGTATCTGTAATTAGCAATTAATTTTAGCATATTGATTATGGATTATAATCACAGGTAATATATGAATCTTCTATAATAGAAAGTTTGTGATATTTAAAAAACAGTTATGTTTTTTTAAAGAAAATGGTTTTAAGGAAAATAGAGCCATTTTTGTAATTGGTTTGGTTTGGAGGGCTATGGTCTACTTTGTGCAACACAAGGGCTAATGAGACCGGGACCTACAGCTTAAAGTTGATTCTGAATGGCTACGAACATCCATGCCACAGTGGGATTCGAACCCACGAACTACGGTACCAAAGGCCAGCACCCTATGAAATTTATATTAACTGTTGGTAAAATAATGAATGTTGTCAAATTTGAACAAATTACTAGCAAAACTGAAGTATTTATATCCCTAGGTAAATTTCATAAATTTAATGAATTAAATAAATAACTTGAGGGATGTCAATTATTTCATATTCATTTTCCAATCGTTTGTATACCAAATGATGGCTGAATGGTTAGGGTGCTGATCTTCAGTATCAAAGTTTTTTGGTTCAAATCCCACTGTGGTATGGATGCTTGTAGCCTTTCAGAATTAGCTTTAAACAGTAGGTCCTGGTTTCATTAGCCCTTGTTTTTCAAAAAAGTAGACTGTAGCACTCCAAACAAAACCAATCATTTGGATTTTAATTGTTCTCATTATTATCCATATACTTTAAATTCGTACGTATACTCCGTGAGCAGGATTTTTTATTTAAAAAATTTCATAAATCATCAGATAATCTGCAAACTATACGAGCAAAAATATGTATTTTAGTACGAAAATATTAAATCACTTTAAAAATAAAAACCTAGGTACAGTAGAGTGCTGAAAAGTCTGGTTTAGACTCAATGAATGCCACCTTTAAAATTTGAAATCACTTCTTCTGACATAGCCTCAGAGACAAATTTTAAAGGAAGAAACAGAGCGGTGTATATTTCTCTGTTCGAGAACCCAGCTATGTAAATAGTCCTCTAATGCAGGCCATTGTATTTTTCCACGACGATTGGATCACTTACTTGTCTTATTTTTAATGTTTCCTTTTGCGTGCACCAATTTCTTACTGCTTTCTTGTTGACCTTCTGAATTACTTTCAGCTTGAACTCAGCCATCAAACTGCGACGGTGTTTTAAAGACATAATGATTATCAATATTACCACAAATCAAAACTTTGAAAACAAAACAAACTGTTATGTGTGATCCTCGTGTTAAAATGACCGTCGTCCCTCAATCTTCGATCTTGAACCAATCCACTCGGTGTTGGCAATCAGAGCTGTAAATAGTGGCTATCGATATGTTCCCATACTCCAGGACACACTTTATAAACTTGCTACTACTGATTTGTTATTCTTTATGGGTTGTATTTTTTTATGGTTTATTACCTACCAATATGGTACAATGCTTTCTTGACGTTCCGTGAGTTGTGCTTTTGTTTACATTTGATTATTGGCCGTTCGAGCGACATGCTTTTCTTCCCCCCTTCTTCCTAATTTGATGATTTGAACCATCAGATAGTCCGCAGCTGAAGAAATATGTTTTTTAACCACAGGTAGTCTGCAGACTATTCGTGCGAAATTACAATAAATCAAGCATTTCAGTGTCATCTAAATAGTTACTGTTATAATAATTAACTGTTATTTGTATTAGAAAAATTTTTCTCCATTCCACTATTTAATTCATTCATCAATTTAAAAATCTACTTCTCAGTATTTCATGCTTTTTTCATTATGGCTAAAATAAAACTTACGGAAACGATACAAAATGATATCTAGATAACTTAAAACTGTAAATGACAATTCTACTTTTGCCTCCATTCACTAACCATTCTATCTTTTATTCATTTAGTTAAAATATAAACATAGAACATCAATAAATCACTTCCCTTAAAAGGATTTTAATGCATTCTGTTGTTTACATGTTCTAAGTTTTTAGGAAAAAAACTGTGAACTAAAAGTGTATATTGAAGATCAAAATTCTGTGGAATGTTATTTGAAAATGTAACAGACTTCAATACCCATCTAGTGGCATTAAAAATTTAAATAAAATGTTTAGATTCCAAATCATTGATGTGATCATTCGCTTGATTTCATATGAGAACGTGCGCCTGAAGGGAGTGGTTCATGATTACATGTAATCATGGTCCTGAACGAGTTAATTAAAGAATATAAGTGACTTATCTGTATGGATCTATTGTATTGAATCTGTTGTATAAACTACTATTTACAAGTGTTATAATATTAATAAATCACCAAGGGTTTTCCTAAAATATGTGCATTTCTTTCTAGATTCAGTGTATCATCCAAGACTTAGCAGCTGCTGTAGCAACCCCCAAAAGCTCCAGCAAAAAACATCTTGAAGGTATTAGAAATTAATCTACTAAAGTAGTTCAAAAGAACTAGATAAATTATTTGTAGCTTATAATCTTTATTAGGGATTAATCCATGTCTTGAAGATTGATTATTAATATGTTAGATAACTTAAAACTGTAAATGACAATTCTACTTTTGCCTCCATTCACTAACCATTCTATCTTTTATTCATTTAGGTAAAATATAAACATATAACATGAATAAATCACTTCCCTTAAAAGGATTTTAATGCATTCTGTTGTTTACATGTTCTAACTTTTTAGGAAAAAAACTGTGAACTAAAAGTGTATATTGAAGATCAACATTCTGTGGAATGTTATTTGAAAATGTAACAGACTTCAATACCCATCTAGTGGCATTAAAAATTTAAATAAAATGTTTAGATTCCAAATCATTGATGTGATCATTCGCTTGATTTCATATGAGAACGTGTGCCTGAAGGGAGTGGTTTAAATGATTTTAAATGATTACATGTAATCTTCGTCCTGAACGAGTTAATTAAAGAATATAAGTGATTTATCTGTATGGATCCATTGTATTGAATCTGTTGTATAAACTAGTATTTACAAGTGTTATAATATTAATAAATCACCAAAGGTTTTCCTAAAATATCTGCATTTCTTTCTAGATTCAGTGTATCATCCAAGACTTAGCAGCTGCTGTAGCAACCCCCAAAAGCTCCAGCAAAAAACATCTTGAAGGTATTAGAAATTAATCTACTAAAGTAGTTCAAAAGAACTAGATAAATTATTTGTAGCTTATAATCTTTACTAGGGATTAATCCATTTCTTGAAGATTGATTACTAGTATGTTCACCTTGTTTTAAAAAATACTAAGCAGAACAAATGTATGTGTGTGTATGTATATATATATATATATATATATATATATATATATATAACAGAAATTAATCTATTAGTGTAGATTAAAATGATTAGGAAAGGAAAAAATATAGCTTATAA
Source organism: Pardosa pseudoannulata (assembly GCA_032207245.1). NCBI lineage: Eukaryota > Metazoa > Arthropoda > Arachnida > Araneae > Lycosidae > Pardosa > Pardosa pseudoannulata. The sequence continues at coordinate 31,126,044 of CM063499.1, read as the reverse complement.
TCTTATTCATTTCTTGAAGATTGATTTCTAATATGTTCACCCTGTTTTTTAAAATACTAAGCAGAACTAATATATGTACATATAAGATAATACAAAATTATATATTAGTAGAGCTCAAAAGGACTAGAAAAAGAAAAAATATTTATAGCTTACAATCTTTACTAATGGATGAATCATTTCTTGAAGATTGATCTCTAATATGTTCACGATGTTTTAAAAAATACTAAGCAGAACAAATATATATGTATGTGTGTGTGTGTTTTCAATTCAAAATTTTTGCATATTTTATTTACTTTTCATTATTATAAATTTTCTTTTTTGTTCTTTACTGTCTTTTTTTAAACTGTTTCCTTAATTTTTGCCAATTTGGCAACTTTTAGTTGCTAACGTCAAAAAATGTCACCAAATCGCACATATATTACATCTGTTCCACTGATCTGTATATAAGCTGAACCCCTTCCTCCACTTTAGATCTTTAAAAAGGCCAAAAAATTCTCAGCTTATGCAAGTAAAAATATGGTAGTTTATATATATAATCCACTGTTATTTCTTCACTGCACCAATGTGTCAAAATTTTTTTGAAGTGGGCTTGTTAAGTTAGAATTGCTCTATGACTAATTATGACTTTATTTACTATATATTTCTGAATATAAGCCCAGCCATATATAAGCTAAGGGTACAATTTTCCTCCAAAAATTTACCCAAAGTTCAAAACCTTTATATAAGCTGGAATGGTAAAACAATTTGTAGAAGTTCAATTATGTTGCCAATAGGTAACATTTTCCAATTAAATTGCTTTGAAGTAAAACACTAGACCAACTCTTCTCAAATCTTTTTTGCCATGGCATCCAATTTAAGTACCATGGAGATAGAGGACTGGTAGAACCTTGAGACAAATACAAGTACATCTCTTAGAATGTTTCAAAAGTGGCAAGGAAAACAACTTGCATTTTAAATTTTAATTAAATCCATGAGTCTTAATAAATTTCACACTTTTAAACTAACTTATCCAGATTACTGCCATGGTACACAGTTTGATAATCATGGTACTAGACCATACACCCAATGATATTTTTAATAAGATTTTCATGACAAGTTATAACTCTGGTAACCATATATAAAGAAAACTTTTTCATAAATTTTAGCATTGTAAACTAAAATAAGAAAAGAGATGCAATGTTTGGCAATTTATCAATTGTTCCTGGCTTACACAGAATTGTGTTTGTTAGAAGATTGTAAATTATAATTGAGATTAAAGTCATTTCAAATTTATTTTTCAATTTTTGTGTCCCAATTTTTGTAAGCTTCATTTACTTTTTGCCATTATACATTTTCTTTTTTGTTCTTTAGTGTTATTTTTTAATTTTGTTAATTTTTTGCCAATTCAGAAATTTTTTGTCTCAGCAAAAAGCATCACCAAAAAACACATGTATTACATTTGTTTCATGGATTCATATATAAGCTGATCCCTCTGTAGGTTTTTATAAAGTCCCAAAAAGGCTTATACAGGAAAATATATGGTATATATTTTTCTTTTCTTTCTTCATTCACTTCAGGGAATTGTCAAATACTTATTTTCTTTTCTTCCATCTAATCACCTATTAAATTTCCCAATTCTTTGTTATTTTCCATCATACTTTTAATATGATTTATTGATTAGTTAGGGATGATATTAACTTCTTCTAGCCTAGCTTCTTTGCTATCATAATAAATGTAAAATTTCTTTTATTGTTGGACTGTTCTATTTGTTCTCTGAGAAGCTAGTATACTCTATATCAGGGATGGACAGACTTTTTCGGCTGCGGGCCAAAAATTGGAAAAATAAGTTTGGCAGGCCAAGATAATTTTTTCTAAAATGATTTTATCAAAAAAAAAAAAAAAAAATCAACTGATTTAAATCATGCCAACCCTGAGGGAAACATTGGTTTATTTATAAATTGAGATTAAATGAATATCTGCTGAACTTTATTTTGAACATTTATTATAAATAAATATTTTTAATATTTATTTATAATAAATGAAGTTATAAATATTTTTAATTAAAAAAATTGATGTAATTTGGAAATATAGATAAAAAGTTCATTGGATAATGGTCACAAAAAGAGTGTTTTGTGACAAAGTGCAGGTAAGAAGGATAAGAGATCTTATTAATGCTGCAGCATTAACCATTAGTATATAATATGCAACAGAAAATGGGAACCATACTTAAAGTCAGAAATGTCAGCATTGAAATTAAGTAGTTGATGTAATTAAGTAGCACTGTATAAAGCAGGAATGGACAAACTTTTTTGTCTGTGGGCCAAAAATCGAAAGAAAATAAATTTGGCAAGCCAAGATAAATTTTTCTAAAATTTTAAAAACAATATACAAGTATCTAACAGTTTAAATACATTAATGAGATGAATGGAATTGCAATTTCATTTTTAATAGTTCCTTATACTGAGGTTCAAAGGAAGATGTACCGATTTTAAGGAACGATCCTAAATGCTCATCTATCAGTCTACTTCAGAAATTACTCTTTTCAAGGTTCAAAGTTGAAAACACTTGTTCACATATAAGAAGCAAATATACTGTTGATCTTCTGGGCCTGAGATAATAAATTTGGGATATAATATGTAAGCAAAGTAGAAAAAGAGATGGCTGTATAATGTATAAATATACATTTCTTTTAATTTGCTGTGGACCAGCAACTTAAAATTCTATCCAGGGGCCGGATAAAACCTTCCCATGGGCCGTAGTTGGCCCATCCCTGCTCTATATACTTGTAAAAATTTAAACTTTTTTTGTTCATTGTGTTTTCTTACTATTTTAACAGATATTAGATGCAACATTTTTAATACATCACTTCACTTTTAGAGTCTTAAGTATGTGTTATAAATAATGATTAAAAAATTGTTTATTCTGCTTTTAGAGAAAACAAAGTTTCATGGGGAGCATGTAGATACTTTAGAAAGATGGATTGACGCACATACCAAAGATCTTCCACCGCTGAACAACTTTATTCTTCCTGTATGTAACTGTAAATTTCATTTTTATATGCTTGCTTGTAATCACAAGAATAAGTAAAAATCTGGTTACCCAAATAAATTAATTTCAGAATAAAATGATTTTATAATATGAATAGCACTTGAATAAACTTACAATTTTTTTTAAAAGTATTCAGTGCTTTCTCCTTAAGAATCTAACTGTTATTAATAAAAATCAGCATGAGATAAGAAAAATATTTTCCAGTTTTTATAAGAACTTACTAATAATGTTATCAGTTTAAAAAAAAAGTTCTTTTCTATTTGTTAAATAGCTGTTTGTTAATTTTATATAATGTTGTAAGTAGTAGATCTGGTGTCTTAAGAAAAATATTTGGTGCAGTTCAAGAGAATAATTTTTGGAGATCTTTATTCAATTTTGAAATTTATAAAAAAAATATAAGCAACCTCATGTTGTTAAAGTCATCAAAATCAATAGACTGCGATGGCTTGGACAGCTATTCCGACTCGATGACATAAACCCAGTAAAACAGCTCACTCTCACTAATCCCATGGGGCAGAGGAAATGAGAAGACCACCAATTAGGTGGCTTGACTCAGTAGAGAGGGACTGAACTACTGTCAAAAAGGGAAACTGGAGGAGTCTTGCAGCAGAACGGAATGGCTAGAAAAAACTGCTTGGGACAGTCTTGGCCTGTAACAGGCTGTAGTGCTTTAGAAGAAGAAGTAGATCTGATGAAACTTAATTAAATGTGTGAGAAAAGAATCTGCCACTTTCATTACCAAATTTCATCATTCTTCACGTTATATTTCAGAGAATTCTTTCACATCAGAGAAGTTTCCCAGCTACATTATTTTGCACAGTTTCTTGTAAAATATATTGTTGATAGTGTTATTAGGATATTTTTGTTAGATTTAACAGTAATACTCTTTCTAGTATAGAAAGTTATGAAAATGAAAAGTAGTAAATTTTCTTTTGTAATAATAACTGAATCTTTTAATATTTTTTTAGAATTTAATCCATTTATATTTTGGTATAAACTGCTAACAAAATAAACTTTAAACAACTTTTTTTTTACTTGGTGATTTGCTGTGAGTTTAAATTGGTTTGGTTTGAAATGCAATGGTCTACTGTTTTGCTCACAAGGACAGGGAGCTTTTAATGACACCGGGACCTACTGCTTAAAGCCGATTTCAAACAGCTACAAACATCCATGCCATCAGCAGGATTCGAACCCATAAATTATCAGCTATTTTTTAGCCTGCTGTGAGTTTGAAGATAACACAATAATTTCACTAACTTTATTTTCTGATTAGTTCTAATTAGACTTTTAATTAAATAAATCTAAGAAGCAGTACGTTCTGCTTTAGAGGGCAGAATGTACTGCTTCTTAGATTATTATTAGGATATTTTTGTTAGATTTAACAATAATAGTCTTTTTGGTATAGAAAGTTATGAAAGTGAAAAGTAGTAAATTTTCTTTTGTAAAATACTAGGACTGAATCTTTTAATATTTTTTTTAGAATTTAATTAATTTATATTTTGGTATAAACGACTGAGAAAATAAACTTTAAACAACTTTTTTTTTAAATTTGGTGATTTGCTGTGAGTTTGATTTGGTTTGATTTGAAATACAATGGTCTACTGTTTTGCTCACAAGGACAGGGAGCTTTTAATGACACTGGGACCTACTGCTTAAAGCCGATTTCAAACAGCTACAAACATCCATGCTAGCAGCAGGATTCGAACCCGTGTATTATCAGCAATTAACCTGCTGTGAGTTTAAAGATAACACAATAATTTCCCTAACTTTATTTTCTGATTAGTTCTAATTAGACTTTTAACTAGATAAATCTTATAACAAGCAGTACATTCTGCTTTAGAAAGCAAAAAATGTACGCTGGTTAAAAATGTAAGTCAAACCTTAATTGCTCGAGTGTATAACTCTTGATATTTAAGACTCATCAGGTCTATTTTCTGAAATAAAAAGTTTAAAAATAAAGAATTTTGACTGCAAATAAACAAATAAATAAAAATACTCTCAAATTGCAAACCTATTGTGCATTCTGCTAAAAATGCTTATTTGCTGTTAAATGTGACTATGAAGAAACAAAAAAGGGATTCTACAGATAATAAAATATATGAAGCTAAAAAAAATTTATTAAAAAGCAATTGGGAAAAATGTTAATAATCAAAAGAGGCTAACGAGAAAATTATTTCTGTCATTGACAAATTGAATCTTTAAAGTAATAATCTACAATTTTAAATAAGTATATAAGGCTGCTTTATTTAAATATAAATGTGGAAATATAAAATTACAAGAGTTGTCATAGTTTTTTTTTATAATTATTTTAATGAAATTAATTTATCCTCTGTTCCTCGTTTGGGTTGTTCTAAACATCCCAAAAGATATAAATGAATGTTTCTAAAGTGTTTTGAAATTCATTTATATTAATTTTTTTTAACTTTAAGTATAAATTTTTTAAAAAATAGTTTTATAAAAGAATGAAAAGAAATTGTGTATTAAATAGTGTGAATTTATTCAGAAAAAATGTGAATTATTAAGGAATTTCTGCATGGTTTTCCCTTGGACATCTTGGTGTTTCATTTATTCAAATGAGCATTGGATTTGCATATAGGTATAAAATACTCACATTTTACATCCAGGGCCTGACTAAGATACTTTTGTGACTAGAGCACAATCCAATTTTTGTGCCCTCCACCCCCATTGTAAATTTATAGCGACAAGTTATTATCATAATTACAGTGATATAAAAATTATAACATTGAATTAGCCAACATATTTAAAAAATTAGCATTAAAGTAATATTCAAAATCAAAAACACCAAATTTTCATTTTACGTAATCATTATTATCTATGTTTAGCCATGCTAAAAATTAAGGACTTTTAAAGACCTAGAGTGACCCACTTTTTTTACTTTTACCTTGTCAAACTTACAAGCTTTGTACTAAAGAAAGTAAATGATAATAATTAAAAATAATTTAAATTGATGAGATGATTTAATGGTTTTTAGTGGTACACTGCTAATAATCTGTCTTATAAATATGCAATAACCCATAGGATAAAAAGAGCACCAGGTTCGTTGAGAGAATTAATTATCAGGTAAATAACAGTAAAATTAAAGTAAATAAGAAACAATATAGTTCATGACAAACACAATTACCTCGTACAATAATTTATTAAAACTTAAGCATGGTAGCATAAGTTTGCAAGTTTTCACCACTTAATATGCGTTTCAAACACTCATCTAAATTTTCGTTCCCCCTAAAATTTTCATACCCAGGGCACATGCCCCAAGTGCCTGTGCGATAATCAGGCCCTGTTTACATCTTAGAGTTAAACTGTTTATATATCTTTGCAACGATGTTATTTTGTTTAAGTTTTATGAGAGATGAATTATATTATTTTTTGTTACTTATAATTGTGTTTTTCAGTGTGGAGGTCAGGGTGGTGCTGCTTTACACATGGCTCGTGCTATATGTCGTCGTGCTGAAAGGAGGTAATCTTTGTAAAATACATTATCCCATTACTGATTTCTTGTTAATTTGTAATATGTGTAATGTTTGAAGAAATTTTCCCAATTCTTTACAGGGTGGTACCTCTTTATCAATCCCAAGAAATGGATGAGGCTCCTTTAAAATATTTAAATAGGTATTGTCCATTTTTGTATTGCTGAATAATGCTGTTGTTAACCCCGTAACTGCTAAATTTTTTGCCAGAAATGTTCCTAAAAAATGCATGTTTTTTGTTGCATATAATAAGCTTCTTATTGGTATAGTAGGAAAACAAAAGAATTGCTTTTAAATTTTAACAAATGATTTTTATTTTTTATTTTATTACTTTGGTATGTAAATGCTTGTAAATACAGTCAGTACCACCTATATGGTCACCCGCTTATATGGTCATTTTTTTAAAGTCCTGTCTAACTTAATAGGGAACATGTGTTAAAGCACACCGCTTATACAGTCATTTTCTTTTTCTTGTTACTGGTTACATGGTCAATTTCATGTTTTCTACAAGTTTTTTTAAAATAAGAAGTCAATGCAAAATTGGAGAGGACCTGAATTCAAGCCTTTATTTTCCTCCCTTTTACTCTTTCTTGTTTGTGTAGACTCAGCATCAGAGTTTTCCACCTCTCTCAGTTCTTGCCCCCCCCCCTCTGATAACAAATGGACATCTGTCTGTTTATTGGTTGAAGTTATCTCTCTCATACATAACCTCAGGTGTTGTTTTACTAATTCCGAAGCAGCAGATGAGCATTTAAAAGTTATTAGTAACTTAGAAAAAGTTGTGTTAACAACCAACAAAAGGGAACAAACTTATATATATGATTATTTTTAAATACATTGAACATGAATGTACGTACATACATGTGCTGTACTTTGATTAGTAAGGTAAGCTAATAAATTCCCCCCCCCCCAAAAAAAAAAAAATACTGCATATTTTTAATGTAGTTTTTACTTCTTGAATTAATTTTTAAAATGTTCTGAAAAGTCTAATTATTTGTTTATGAGTACTACATTCTGATAGGTGAATATAATCCTGCCACAATTTAATAGGGTTGTATTGTTCCACATATATGGTCACCCCGCTTATATGGTCTGATTTTTCTGGACCGCTGAGCTGACCATATAACCGATACAGACTGTGTAGGCTTTTTGCAGTCACTGAGTATATACAGTATAGACTGTCAGTTCATCAGAAGTATTATTAATTTGTGTATATACAACTGGAATATTAATAAAACTAAACTGGGACATGGAGAAGGGGAATTTTCCACATCAAATTTGATAAATTATCTAGCAGAAAGCAAATTGTCATTGGAGCTGAGTTCACTACATGTGCCATCTGAAGAATATTCCAGAACATTAAAATATAGTTCTGAATTTGTATCAGGATCATCAGAAATATATAATAAAGTATTATCATGTATAATATCATCCATGACTAAGGTGCTTAGAATTCTCAAGTAGAGAACTGCATAACAAAAATATCAAGAACAAAGAATGTGAAATATTTTCGGCTTCTGGTAACTACAGAGAAAACTAATTAGGAAATTTTTTAGTGACATGGCCAAGCTGTGCCATCTATTCTAGATATGCTAAATTCCTAATACTAAAGACTCTTTTGATATATTAAAAATACCAACAAATCAAAAAAAGAAATGGGAAAATATCGATGCCTGTATATCCTATTGGCAAACCAGTTGTGGCCAACCCGTAGTAGCCTGTATGTACACTGTACCCCAAACCAGTTAAGGGTTTAAACAGTCTTTTACTATTTTTTTTTTTTTTGGGGGGGGATGGTTTTGTGAACAGAGAAATGGCAGTTTGGGGTAGAATATTGACAGGAGCCAATCCAGGTTTTATATTTTGGGTTCCCATTTTATGAAAAAAAAATTTTCTTTGTGAAATTTCTTTATTTTTGTGAAATAAATAAGTAAGTTCAATCATATTATAAAAACTATTTTTAGTTATTGCAATTTTATTTAAAATCCCCAAAGATATATATAAAATTATATAATTTGCTATGTAAGTATACTTTTTATATGAAAGTTTCAATTATTGCTTGATGAGATGCATATAATTGTTACTGAAAATAAATTTAAATTTGTTGGGGAAAAAAAGCTAGATATTTCAGGCAAATTTTTCACAATTGTTTTTGAAGCTTTGCAATCAAATATAAATAAAAATATAAATAAAAATTTATATATAAATAAAAATATAATTTCTTGTATATAATCTTATATATAATCTTGTATCATGAATATTAGAGAGGTAAATATGTAGGTGAAACGTATTCCTTAAAAAATAAATAAATAAATTTAAAAATAAATGTTTTTTGAAAAAAAAAAAAACCCTACTATATTGTTTATTGCTGTCATCAATTAATCCATCATCAGAGTGAAACCTAAATATGTTTTTTTTTCTTTTAAAGAATTTGTATAAGCTCTTGGTTCCTTTTTGAACCTTTTTAACCTGAAACAAAAATATTTTTATGTGCAAGTCTTTAAAAAGACTGAATAATCCTTGTATTTTCAAGAGTTAAAAAAAAGTGGTCAAAATTCTTAACTGGTTCATTAACCAAATACCCATTTGAGTTGTTGCTAATGCCAGTTAGATAGGCCAAGTGCATAAGCCAGAGGATATTTAAATTATGGCAAAGGATGTGTGCCTTTCATTTAAGGAGCACGTCTAAGGTGAAAAAAGGACTTTGCTCAAAGTGGGTCCTTGTAATTTAGAGGCAGTGACCAAGCAGAAGCCTCCAGGTTTGGCCTACATCTTCAGAGGTATCGTTTGGGAACTTCAAAGATAATGAGAACACTAACATATTTCACATGCTCCAGCAGCCATTAATGAGCACAGTGGATCTTTCATAATCTCCAGCCTCAATCCCATTACCCATTAGTTATGATTCCTGTTTGAGTAGTCTTTTGAAATTTGATTGTTTAAAGTAATTATTCATTGCTGCTAATTATTAAAAACTTGTTCACTTTCAGGCTTAGTGATTACCTCTTTACTGTTGCAAGAGTTGTGGGATTGGCATCTGGTAAAGAAGAATTCATTTATTGGCAGCCTAAGTCAAAAGTTAAGGCAGATTGAAGAGGAGTAATTTTTTGAATTTATGTGAATCTCAGAATGTGTTCAAGATCTGATTTATTTTTTGAGTTTATAAAAATACGTAAAGCAATGTTTTTGTTTTATACAGTTAGGAATCTCATTGTACTGTACTTCTTTGTTTGTAAATCATTTTATATCATTTTTCCTTTTTATAACTTTAATATATTTTCAATTATGATGCCATTATTTTTCATAAAATAAAGGTATAAAATACTTTTCTTAGTGTAGGGTATTGATTTTTGAAACTATTCAAACAGTGTTTCAAATTATGTTTCGTTGTTAGGCTTTTATGTTCATTGTTTGAAACAATGTTTATCATAGTCATCATCCTTAAATCAACAGTGTTTGGATCACAATAAATCTTTAAAAATTATGTTTTGTATTTATTAATCTTAAAAAGTATGAAGTCTTATTTAACCCTTTCGTGGCACATTTATTTCTCACTCCATGTTTCCAAACTTTCAAAACAGAGCTGCTAATTTTATTCAATCAATCGAACAATTGATGACAGCTCAAAACCGAAGAGGGAATCAGTCTTTCAGTCCTTTCAATAACAAGACCAATATATTAGAATGGGTTTTGCGTTTCCCAGAGGTGTATTTTGTAAGATTGTGTAGGTGGTAATCTTCCCACGGCCCACAAAAAGGTTTAAAAACATCATAGATGAAATGTAGTTAGAGGCTGTAAAATTAACGATCAAATTATTGACAGAATATTAAAGTTACTGACGAACTTTAGTTTAGTAATTGACAAATACAAGTTAATAAAGTTCATAAAACTAAAACCTTTTCCATGCAAATAGTAAGTTTAGATTGAAACCAATTTGGTCATAACTCAAGTTCTAAGATGTGATATGGTCAAGACTGATGGTACTGAAATACATTTAGAAGGGTCAAAGACACTTCAAATAACTTCCCCTCTTCTGTTACACACTCAGACAGAAGTACAATATGTATTAAATGTCTTTAAATTTACATCAAAATTGTGTGATAAAATTTGCATATGTATGTAATGGTAAGCCTTGCCTATTATAGGAAAGATATTATATAAGAACTTACTAATAAATAGCCAAAGTTTAATAAATAGCAAAATAAAGAAAATATTTGATTTGCATACACATGTCTAAAAACCAAACTACTAAAATCTACATATCTAAGAGAAGATTACATATGCCCCCCCCCCTACCATGCACACACATTTAAAAAAAAAAATTCACTCTTTTTTGCATACATTTTTCAGTTGCTTACAATCCTGCCCAAGCCGAACGATGGCCGCATGGTTAGGATGCTGGCCTTCGGAACCGGAGTTTGTGGGTTCGAATCCCACTGTGACATGGATGTTCGTAGCCATTTGGAATCGGCTTTAAGCAGTAGATCCCAGTCTCATTAGCCCTTGTTTTGCAAAAAGTAGATTGTAGCACTCCAAACCAAACTACAATCCTGCCCTTATTGTAAAACAGTTTTAGAATAATAAAGCAAAATCAAAACTTTTGAATAAAACACATGTAATCAACTCATTTTTCATCAGATATTGACTGAGCAGACCAGATTTTAAAAATATTGACCTATCTGAAAAATACTGACTTTACTGACTTTTTTTCAATTGTTTTAATTAAATACAACAAACTATGTTTCTACAGTCAGTACCGGCTATATGGTCACCCGCTTATATGGTCAGTTTTCTAAAGACCTGTCTAACTTAATAGGGAACATGTGTTAAAGTACACTGCTTATACAGTCATTTTCTTGTTACACATTATAAGGTCAATTTCATGTTTTCAACGAGTTTCCATGGTTTTTTTTTTTTTCGTATTTTTTTAAAGAAGTTAGTGCGAAATCGGAGAGGACTTGAATTCAAGCCTTTATTTCCCTCCCTTTCCCACTTTCTTCTTTGTGTAGACTCATCATCAGAGTTTCTTACCAATTCTCTTGCCCCCTGACAAGAGGGGGACATCTGTCTGTTTATTGGTTGAAGTTATGTCTCCCTGCTTAAGTTGAAATTAAGGCAAAACAAGTAAAGGAAAATTTTGTTGCATTTTTATTATACATTACAAATAAGAATGTTCATTTTTTAATTATGGCTTGAAAAAGAAAGAATTTATCATTTACTGCTAAAAATAGATTGAAAAATTTTTAAAATCTAAATCTTTCAAAGACTGCTTTCACCAAAGCAAATTCGATTACCCAGGCGACATTAAACAATATTTCAGCTGTCAAACTTTGGTTCTCAAGTGTTGAAATCGGTAATGAAGAAAGAAAACGTCAACACTTGTCACCTTATGGGAATGTGGATAACGCTCTTCTGTTATGGGTTAAAAATGCACAGTATATGCACAATAGGGTTGTATTGTTCCGCATATATGGTCACCCCGCTTATATGGTCTGATTTTTCTGGACCGCTGAGCTGACCATATAACCAATACAGATTGTATAATGGTTGTATCTGTATACTTTCTTGCTTACTTCTCTTGCAAGTTAGTGGTGGGATGGATTTTGGACAAGACAAAATAAAAACACATATATTAGCAAAAAGTTCAGAAGTCAGTCCTCAAAGAATAGTTCAGAACAATCCATTTCAGTACATATAGTGTAGAATAACCAAGTACGTTCTGGTACAATTCAATGCTCAGTGCACACAAAAACACTAATAGACAGCAAAAGCTAATTCGCTACAGAGTCATCAAGCAAAGTAACATGTCTTTCAACTCTGAAATCTGCTATACTAATACAAAGAGGCAAAAAACTAAGCAGTATTTATAGCTCATAGACTGTTATAATAGTTTTTACTGGTAATGGGTTGACTGTGGGATTAAGTGGTTTTCTATGGGGAACTAGGATTGTTTGCACCTGAAAGAGAAACCCATAGAAAAGACAATAAAAATATAATTAAGTGGGTGACGCATAGTGGCAATACACGTTATGGCCTTAACCCAATATTTAATATAAATTGAATTTGGCTTTTTGCCAACTTAAGTTTAAATTTTAAATTTAAAAAAAAAAGGAACACAATAGGCATTAAATTAAAAGAGAGAAGTTATTGATTTAATACTGTTTATTGAATATTTATTATTTAATATAAAATTAAAATAAAAATTAATAGAAGCCAATTGATAAAAATTAATATAAGGGAAGCAACAAAAATAGACTAAAAAGTAAGATGATTATGGAGGACGGCTTTTGGAGAGCATCCTCAGCATGCGGGATGTAGAGAGGGTTCTTTTCTTCTCCATCATGTCCACCGGATGAGAACCGCCAGTCTGGTAAAATCATCAACATTCCATTTGCCTGGTGACACGGTGGGAAACCACCAAGCGCAGGACTAAAACATGCCAATGTGTGGAGAGGGGTATGTCATATAATCAAAAAGGGCGAAAATTATAAAGCTATTGCAACTCGGTGCTCGCCAAGGAAAACACCACGTGACGCTCCTGGTATGTGTGATGTCACCTAATTGAATGTCCAGGGCGGCTTATGCGTTAAAAAAAAAGGTTTTTCGCCTCACCAACGTGATAATTGGGAGCACGGCAGGAAAGTTAAACATAAGGAATTTTTAAAGGAAGCTTATAGAGTTAAATGGGAATTAAATGGAAAGTAATTAAAATTAACTAAATGGAACATTATGACATAGACATTTCAAGATATTTCTAGACTTTGAAGGTTCTAGAAATGTCTGATCATGCCAAATATGTAGCCAAGTTTCCAAATTTGGCACCAAGAATATACAACGGACTTTGCTTCATGTGACCAATTTGGGACATCGTGATTTTGATAACACTAAACGATATGCAAAATTATATAAATTTACCCCCATTCCACCTTTAATTTATACACACTGAATTTCAAGATGAAATGAAAATCTCACCTTATATTTATGTACTGTATATTATCCTTTAAAACATAAAAATTGTATACATAATTTAAAAAATTGATCAATTGTCTACAATTTTTTCTAAGAAGCTCATTGATAAATTGTTCGTAATCATAATGTTTTTTAAAGTCATTGGAGCAGTGTTGTACTCTACGTTTCAACACTTTCAATGCATTTCTCCTTTCAGCACCTGTATGAGGTGTCTCAATATCAAGAGATTCTTCATCTGGCTCATCAATTCCATCATTTGTCTGTTTTCCTATGACAATCTGACAGACTTCAGATTCTGTTAATGTGGAAGTTACTGGAATGTTTTGATCTACTTCCATGACTCAAACTCTTCAGGGGTCATATCCAAAGGATTTTCTATTTCTTGAGAATTCTGGTGATTTTTTTTGCAAAATGCTGCATAGAGATTTTCTAGTAATTTTCTAGGACATTTTCTAGTGAATATGAGGCTATTAGTTTTGGCTACTTGTCTTGTAGCCAATTTTCCGCTGCTGTCTTATCAGCATCTTTTTGTTCATCATGAATTCTCTTGAATATTTTTGTGTGTCTTCCATGACTGAAACCAATAATTTGTTGTAACAAAATCTTTTTTTTCCATTTGAGCAGCTAAATTTTCTGCTTTTTGTTGCATAAGGGGTTTGCTGACTGGAACATCACGTTCTCGAACATTTTCAAACCAAAGTCTTAGAGCCTTTTCGACTAGTTCATCTTTGCCAGCTCTATTACGTTTGCACTACAATTTTCATTTTGTTTATCTCTTGTAGTAAGTTCATCACGATTTTTCAAAATTTTGCACAAAGAGAGGCTGCGAAATGTTTAACTGCGCTGCAGCATTGCATTGACTCATTTTTGGTGATCTGTCATAGTGATTTAAAATTTTGATCTTTTGTTTTAATGTGAAATCATTCCACTTTCTGGCTTCCATATTGACAAGCTGCATGTAAAAGAGCAAAGCATAAAATGTGAATATGATCCTTCTCAGTTCCGATAAGGATGTGTTGCCTTATGCTTATCTGACAACTACTGACCACCAGCAGGGTGTACGTATTTTTGAAAAATTCCAGGAACATGTAATTTCCTACTCATTTGTTCATTCTTCATTTCCCAAGGTGGAAGAAGGAGAATTCCAAAATTACAACCAACAGCAAAGGGAAAGAAAAGAATGGGTTCCTTCTGAATACATTGTGAATATTCCTTTGCCAGTTAAAATGAGATTCAAAGATTGATAACATTAACTGATGTAACGATCACATAAAGCGATAATTTTAACATATAAATGAATAGAGAAAATCAGGACCTCATTCAACATTTTTATTATTCCATAAATGCATAAATATTAGGCAATAATCTGTAGTGTCACAAAACCTATAAATCATTTTTCTTGGATAACATCTCTCTCTCTCTCCCTCCATAATATATATATATATATATATATATATATATATATATATATATATATACATATATACATACACACACACACACATATATATATATATATATAAATGCAACAGTGTCATTTGATTACACCTTTAAATGATATATGCCTTACAAAAAATAATAAACTGTTATTTTAAATTTAAAGATATTTATTTTTATATTATAAAAGGAGGGGGAAAAGTTTAACATAAAGCAATTTACATAATAAATAATTATCAAAAATAATGTATATAATTATTATATTAGCAATTAAAATTGAAGCAACCAGTTATGTGTTTGATAAGAATAATAGGGTAATTAATTACATAGTACTGTTGTAAAATCATTTAAATGCTCATTGCTATTATTTCTTGAATATATATATATATATATATATATATATATATATATATATATATATATATATATATATATATACACAGCCAAAAGTAAAAAAAAAAATCTCTTAGAAATAATATGCTAGTTCTTAAATAGCCACTGTTCAAAAAATAAATGTAAACATTGTTAAAATGATTTCTTCCCAAAATTCCGGGTTTATTCCCCAAAATTCCCGGATTTATTCCCACCTCTTTAAAATTCCGGGTTTTTTGCATCTCTACCCATAAGCAACTGCCTCCTGCCTGTAATGGGTAATTCGGAACTGACAGTAGGTGTCACAATAAAAGCTTATTTCCTTTAAACATATCGGTTCTGAAATTTCGCATGAAAGGGTCACTTGAGAACAAGTGATGACACATTAAATTTAGTGTGATATTATTCCCTACCTCACGAAGATTATAGAACGCATAATCGTTGATATCCAGAGAAAAGAATAAGATCTTTGTTGTCATACGTCATTTAATACGCGAATTCAAAGTAATTGCTTTTAGCTTCTTATAGGACTCTAAGGTCATTTCTGAAATTGAAGAATGGAGACGGATGTTAATATCACTGTTTTGCTCAAATTCTCAATTCTGCTGCTCAGGTAAAAGCAATTTACTCTTCTTTTTCTTTGTACAGTCATAACTTTAAGCATACGGGAGATAGTTGCGCGAATTGCACACCGTAAGAAAAATCTCAAAAATTAGTCATAAATCCACGAAGATTTAGTTATCGCTTCTCTTTCTCGGATCTGAAAAAATAGTGAAATATATGAAAAAATACTGAATATAAATAAATGAAATTTGGTATGGATATAGCTTATTCCATGATAATAAAGTATGCAAAACAAAGATAAAAGTGTTATTCACTGACAAGACCTATTGCCAATAAATCCAATGTAGTCTGAACGTAAGGATAAAAGATGACAATAAAAGTGATGCTTGTACAGTGTGTGTTGCCTCTAGTATGGTGTATGGTCACCCCTGACAGACAGACAGCATGCACAACGACTATGCATGCTGTTAATAAAGGAGTTAAAGAGGGGTTGTGAAAGATCCTGACCATTCTTGCACCAGAGTAATTTTTAACTCTATAATGGTTCTGGGAGAAGTTGATGCATCGCAATAGCTCTCCCAATATCATCTCAAGCATGTTCAATAGGATTCAGATCAGGGGATTTGGCTAGCCAATCCATTCGTTGAATGTCCTCGCTTTCTAGATACTCATCAACCATAAGAACCCTATGTGGTTGGTCGAGCATTGTCGTCCATAAAAATGAATTCAAGGCCAATAGTGCCCCTGAAAAGACGCACTTAGGGCTCTAGGACCTCCTGCCTGTACCTCAGGGCATTCACGGAACCTTTGTCAAACACATGGAGCGGTGTGCGGGTATCTTGCATGATCCCTGCTCAAACCATGAGTTCACCACCAGCATAATGGTACCTTTCGATAATGTTGCTGGGATGGTATCGGGTTCCAGGTTCCCACCATATCAATAACCGTCCAGAATCAGGTTGTAGACTGAATCAGGACTCATCGGTGAAGAGAACATTATCCCATTGAAGCTGTATCCAATTCTGATGTTGTCTGCACCATTCTGCACGCGCTGGGAAGGAGTGAATGGGATGCAAATAGCGGGCTTCCTGGCATACAGCCCTCTTTCATGGAGTCTTCTGGAAACTGTCTTACTTGAAATTGATGTTCCTGTAGCAGCCGCGAGGTCCCTAGACAATTGAGTGGCTGTAGCCGTCCTCTGGCGCTTAGCTGAAACGAACAAATACCGGTCATCATTGGCCGTTGTAGCCCTCGGGCGACCTTGTCCTGGTCGTCTGCATACTGTCCCACTAGTTTTAAATTGACTCCACAAATTGGAAATGACGCTTGGTGTTATATCCAATTCCCTAGCAACCTGAGCTTGGGACTGGCCTGCCTCAAGTCTACCCACAATTCTCCACCTCATACCCTCGTCTAAACTATGATGTTTACTCATTTCACCTAAAAACCAGCAAGAAACAACACGATTATTAAAAAAATGCACTAAAATCTGCAACTGTGTTGAAGAGTGGAATGAGATGAACAGCTCGATGCGGACTTTTATACCTCCTGTTCTATTCTCTAAAAAATAGTCTTTTGGGAGAGCAAATTAGTATTCAAAAAGAATGAAACATTCGACCACAGACTACACTTCGGCATCAGCAACAACAACTATATTTTCCTTTTTTTCTTTCCAACTCTTTTCGCGTTGCCACCAGCGGGAAAACAAAAACAGCCGAGCTCGCGACACCTCCTGCTGGCTTAGCAACGGCCACAAGAATACGTAAGCTTATCTCAGGGCCAATAGTACTACAGTGACCATATATGGCAATCAACTGTCCAGGTTTTGTGCGGTATTTTTAGAGAAATGTGATAAAATGCTTTCCATCTCTTAATTTTGTCCACCAGTGTACTTGTTCCGAGCTTTTGAGCCATTACAACCTCCCCTCTATCAAAATCGCTTAGATCCGCAGCCTTTCCCATGACACACAGAAATAAGTGAAAGAATGATTCTTCAGACCCTCCAGCAGCAGTTAAATACTACTTCTACATGATCACGTGTCTTCCACGTCATCCAGGCGAGTTCATTGCAAAATGTAGGGGTGGTCATAATGTTTTGGCTCTTAAGTGTATTTCATTTATTCTTTACCAATGTAAAATATAAATTAGTGTTGTAATATTGCTAGTTTGTAGTTTATAGAACTTATTTCGCTTGGGAGTTCATAGCAAGGTGTAAAGGAGTCCATGGACTAAAAACTTTTAAGAACTAGATATAAATAGAGGCAGAAACTAAGATAGATCCGACATAGACTAATAAGTGAAAAAATATGGTGTTCATAAGACCATTAAGATATGTTTCACTTTTACAATCACGAAGATAGCCTTACAGTCAGAAAAGAAGCAAAAAACGATCACTCTACATCATTGAATAAGTTATCAATATAGAAATAACTAATTGTTTATTCAAGCAACAAAAACCATGCATATTAGCACAGTTGCTTAATAGCGATTATTTCTGTTTAAAAGCAATAAAATGTCAGTTGTGTTATCGTCTTTTCAGATGACAATTGCAAAAACGGGATGTTGAAAGAAAATAAACACTTATTCTGAAATCTATTGTCTATTTTTAAGATTATCCTTCTCGGACATGTATAAAAGGGAAGCCTCGAAAGGTTTCCTCAGATTAAATTGAAAGATTCGACATCGAAGATGAGTTTGAAAATCTGGGTAAGTTGAGCTGCTTTTTCCATATTCAGTACTAGCTAAGCACTAAAACTTTATTTTGCGTATTTAAGATTGTAAAACCAAAAGTTATTTTAAAATCGAAATTAGTTCTCAGATTTACACCAGTAATTTCGTGAATTTGAAAAATAAAACCATTTACTTTCTTAAAATGCATTAGCTGGTTTACTAGTAAATTGCAAAATATTCTAGTACATACTTAAAAGTAAATTCAAATGATTTCAAAAATTGTTTACTAGTAAATATAAACTAAATATTTTGTATTCAAAGTTCTTATGATCTACAGTACTGTTTACTTATCGTCTTTAGAGCGTAGTAAAATTCTGATACACTTACATTTTTTATAGTATCTTTTCTTACTAAATTTTCAATTTTTCATTATATCATTAAAATCTCAGACAACTTCCGTCTTTTACGCTTAGAGAATTAAAAAAATATTTATTCTGAAATTTATTTGAAAAATCTTACTATATAATATGCTTGTTTAAAAATATAATTTTCGACAAATCTTTTCATCATTTTAGAATATATTTGTTACTAAAATCTCGGACGACTTTCATGTTTTAGGCTTAGAGAATTAACAAAATATTTATTCTGAATTTTATCTGAAAAATTTTACTGTATAGAATGCGTGTTTAAACAGTTAATTTTCATAACTTTGCGTCAATTTAGAATATAATTGTTACTAAAATCGCAGACGACTTTCATGTTTTAGGCTTAGAGAATTAACAAAATATTTATTCTGAATTTTATCTGAAAAATTTTACTGTATAGAATGCGTGTTTAAACAGTTAATTTTCATAACTTTGCGTCAATTTAGAATATAATTGTTACTAAAATCGCAGACGACTTTGAAAAAGTTAATTTTCATGATAACTTTACTTCAATTTAGAATATAGGAGAGACTGCGGCACCTTGGGACACTTTTCAGTTAAACATTTTTATGAATTTTTTTAAAGCTAATTTAAAAAAAAAATAAGTATGCATGCATATATTGTCATCATATCTGCTTCTTATAAACATTAAATCTACTTAATATCTCATTTAGTTAAAGAGTAATAAAAGAAATAAAACACCTTTCTAATGTCCCAACCTGCCCCACTCTATGGGGTAGGTTGGGACATTAAATAACAAATACAAAATACTGTTCAAATTATTTTTATTAACTGTTATAAAAGAGAAATTGCTGAAAATTGTTCAAGTTAATACATTTTTTTTAACAAATCTTATATTTGATGCCAACAAATTCTTCTTTAAATTCTAACAAAATGCACCTTTGGCCTATTGTTTCTTTAGGAGTGTTCAACTTCACAAGAATATCAGGTTTTTTTTTCTACAAAGGATTTGTCTTCTTTGTTAGGATTAAAAAATGACCAACCATCTTGGTGTCTCCCCCCCCCTATAAAAAGGCATTTCATACTCTCTGGTGTTTTCATTATCAACGTGACCTACAAATGCAACAAAGCTTCTTTTACTTGCAAATTTTATTAGTGCACAGTCTCCTACTTCAAGGCCGAACGATGGCCGAATGGTTAAGGTGCTAGCCTTCGGAACCAGAGTTCGTGGGTTCGAATCCCACTGCGGCATGGATGTTCGTAGCTGTTCGGAATCGGCTTTAAGCAGTAGGTCCCGGTCTCATTAGCCCTCGTGTTGCAAAAAGTAGATCGTAGTGCTTTAAACCAAACCAAACCTACTTCAAGCTTTCCCTTCTCTTGGGAAACTTTTGATTTTTTTTGTTCCAGTTATTTAACTGTATGGAAGCTACCATCACTTGGACAATATATATCCTTGCTGTCATTATTGTCATCATATAAATCACTTACATTCGGTTTTCTTCGGTTTTATTGGTAGATCCAATTTCTCCAGGTGGAACCCCTTTCAACATATGTTCTTTAAATATTTTTCTTGGAAAAATCAGCATAGGAGGTACAGAATTCCCAATGCCATTAATAGCATTGATCATAGTAACTAGTTAACCACGTTCTCCTGAAGTCATCTGCCCCCCTTCTTTGGTTCCTTTAGAAGCAATTACTTTAGGAGGAACGTGCACAGTTATGACACCTGTTTCGTCTAGGTTGTATATTTGATCTGGTAAGAATTTACTTCTTTTAAGAACTTCCTCAAGTTTGTTAATGAATGTGTTAACATTTGCCCTTCTGAATCTTATAGAACTTGAAAGAGTGGTAGCTTCGGGTTTTTGAAGATAAATAGATTTAGCATGTCTTTTCATGAAGCCAAGGTACCAAACTACACCAGCTTTTTCTTCCCGAATCCAATTTGGCAAAATATTTTTATTAGCAGCTAGAGAAAACTGAAATGCAAGAGTTCTAATTTCACTTATTGTTAGCCCATAGTTAAGTTTTGAAGCCTGTAATAAAGGACTGACATTATCTTTGCTTCCTCACTAAAAATTTTGGTGACTTTTTATATTTGACTAGTATTTAAAGCCTGTTGTAGATTCAGATTTGCTTTTGAATTTAAGTATATGGCGGCTAAGGGTACTTTTGCTTACACAAAAGGTTCTTTCTGCTTCTCTTACTGACAATACACCAGCTAGAACTTTTTCTGCAGCTGATTCAAGCATAATTAGCATTTACAGCAGAATACTTTGTTTTTGTTGTTATCACCAATTTTTTTTCTGAAAAAAGGTTAATAAATTAATATTTTGGCATTTTAAATCATCAATTAAAAACTAGGCACCAAAATATTAATTATTTTGCTTGAATTGATATTTGCTTACACTTTTTAAAGTGTCCCAAGGTTCCCCATCTATGTGTGTCCCAACCTGCCCCATTTTACATAGTATCTTTTGTTAACAACTATACAGTTAGATATAACAATACAGTTTATTTATTAGCATAGAAATAATAATAAATGAATTTTCTTTCATAACAATACACTTTTTTTAAATATTTAAATTTTTTTTCAAAAAATTACTTTTTAAAATGCACATTCATGTAATTTTGGGTTATTCAAAACAAAGAAAATGAAATTGTTCCTTACCTATAAGCACTATCTTCATCAAAATTCTTTGAGAACTGAAGAGTAATGTCATCTATCAATATACATGAGCACTAATTCCTGGTTGCAAATTAAAGCCTAATTGTTACTAAAATTTCAGACGAATTTCATGGTTTAGGCTTAGAGAATTAACAAGATATTTATTCTGAATTCTATCTGAAAAATTTTACCGTATAGAATGCGTGTTTAAAAAGTAAATTTTCATAACTTTGCGTCAATTTAGAATATAATTGTTACTAAAATCGCAGACGACTTTCATGTTTTAGGCTTAGAGAATTAACAAGATATTTATTCTGAATTTTATCTGAAAAATTTTACTGTATAGAATGCGTGTTTAAACAGTTAAATTTCATAACTTTACGTCAATTTAGAATATACTTGTTACTAAAATCTTAGACGACTTTCATGCTCTAGGCTTAGAGAATCAAAAAGATATTTATTCTAATTTTATTTGAAAAATTTTACTATGTAATATGCGTTTATAAAAAGTTAATTTTCGGGAAAATGTTACGTCATATTAGAATATACTTCTAAGAACAAAACTGAATATTTTTTTAAAAGGGAAATGGTAGTAAAGAATATATAATATAAACCTTCTAAAATTGTCAGAACTGTATAATTTATGAAGAGTCAACAAAATGCTACTACAAAGAAGATTTTAAATTTCGAAAGGAGTTATATCCTCTTAATAGGTGGGTAAGGAAGTCACGTGCTTAACACATCAGATGTTTCACAACTTTCCCCTTCTTTCAGGTCTTGATCCTTATGGTTGCAGTCATGACTAATTTCAACGTTGCCAATTCGCACCGCTGCGCTTGGTACAGTTGCGGTCGTTACGCAGACGCTGAAGCTAGTGCCAGTGCAGAAATTGGTATTGGCATCGGTGTTTTGCCCGGTCTTTTAGGTTTCGGACGCATACGTGGATCAGCTGATGCAGCACTAGATTTAATCCTGTAATCGAATATTCTGGAGTAAAAGCTTCGGCGTTTGACGTCTGGTCAGTTCTCTTCATTTTTTTAACAATATATGTATATGTGCGCTTATATATATCCATAATATATATGTATACACATGTATGATATCGATACATATTATATAATTACACACACATACACACACATATATGTATATATATATAACATATATGTATATATATATATACATATGTATAATATCGATACACACCATATAATACACATACATACACACATATATATGTATATATATATATATATATATATATATATATATATTTATATAATATATATACATACACATGCGCACACACACACACACACACACACATATATATATATATATATTATATATATATATATGTCAGGATTTAAATTGTTGATTAATTTTAAAAGATATTAATTAGGGATTCTTTACTGAGAGTGACGTGAGGAGTTAGACACATAAATACGGCTCATGCGCAGTGATCTAGAGCAGAGAGCAGTGTGCACATTCCACAGACAGAGCTGTGGCTACCCGTGGCAGCTAAGCCTGCCTTTATTAAAAGTTAGGCGCCAATGTGCGAAGCCATTGAAGATCATTGATGAGTAGTGTGCTCTGAGATTTGAATAAAACTATGAAAATGTACTCAGGACTCTAGTGTCATTTATAGGAACCTGATATATATATATATATATATATATATATATATATATATATATATATATATATATATATATATATATATACTCATGTTTTACATTTATAAAATTTATTACTTTTATAGATATTATTGGTTATATAGACTGACATTACAAATTATTTTGTCGGGATATATATATGTGTGTATAAAAATAAGTATATATACACACACACACATATGTGTGTGTGTGTAATTT
>CM063499.1:31064992-31094992 GCA_032207245.1 Pardosa pseudoannulata | reverse complement strand
TTACCTGATAGCAAATAAAAATAGCAAAATAATACTATATAGTAATTTTGATGTAAAAGCAGTAAGCTTTTACTCAATTAATATACAGAATATTCTCAGAAATATTTCAATTTATAGAAAAATGCAATATTTAATGATCAATTAAAACGTTAAATTTTATAATTGATATTCAATCTCTGCACAAATAATGTCATTATTAGATAAACATAATTAATCAAAGAAATTAGAATACTAAAGAATACACATTTGTGAATTAATTATAAACTCATAAATTTTTATTAAATATATTCTATATAAGCTAACTATAGAGAATATATTAACGATTAAGACAACTACATTAAAGTGTTCTAGAAAAGCAATTATGATTGGTTTTGTTTTTAATAGCTTAATTTATAAAATAAAAAGTCTGAATAAAAACGTATATAAGATCCCCTACGCTAATTTTTTTAATTAATTAAAATAAAGTCCCCAAAAGAGCGATAAACATAACTATCTGGTAACCATACTTTAGTTCCGATGGTCTGACACCGAGGGCGGCACTTTCTATGCGAGTCCCATGTTACAAAAGTGTATCGCTATGGCCAACGGGAGTGAGCTGTCTGAATATCTAGTATGCGAGTATTAGTTTCTTGTTAGTCGGGTCCGTAAAATTCCTTAAGCTACACATGGTGGTGATAAATGGGTAACAGCTTCGTAGCCTTGTATTGGCATATGTGCCTGTATATGTGCCTGTACTGTCAGCTGCCTTGGAAAAACATGATATTTATTTAATTTCCGAGATGGAAGATTATGTTTTCTTTTTTAGTTCGAGATAAAGTACACTACTACAGGAGAACCTCGATTATCCGAGCTAAATGGGACTGCTAGTACCTCGGATATCGGATATCTCGGTTAATAGAAACCCTGTATAAAAACCTTCCGTGCTTGCGAATTTAACTAACTTTTAAAGTAGAAAACAACAGAACGTTCTTTAAATGATAAAAATAAACATATATAAATTTATGTTTCATAGCTAAAATGATTTAAAAAGGAAATTAACTCTAGTAGTAAATTTTAAAAAGTAAAATGGAATTTTTTTAAACTATACTTAGTTAAATATCGAAAAATGCATTTTCAAAAATAACACAAATGTTAAGAAAATATTGTATTTTTAAAATTTAATATAAATTAATTTTTTTAATTTGCATTCTTTTAAAAAACTCTGTTACTTTTCTTTGCAAAAGTACAGAATTTCTATCATGGGCAACCCTATCGCACCAATTTTTGAGCAACGGGAGATCAGTGTAGAATCGTTTCTTTGCTCCAAACATTTTAAGGGCAGTTGTCAGTGCTTGAACACTTTCACTATGACTTATAATCATCCTCATCTTCATTTTCAGCGTCATTAATGTCCGTTGAAGGATTAACGGCTTGTATGATTTCTTTGTCATTGAGAATTTCAAAATTTGGATGTTGATACTCAACGTCCAGCCACTCTCAAATGTCCTCTTCCAAAACTTCCTCACATCCTTCAGTTCCATTGATGATTTCAAGAAGTTCCCTGTAGGTGTGTTTTCAGTCTGCTGGGATTCACCTGTCTCCCCTTTTCAACAATTATTTTGTTGAATGATTTACGAATTGTAGCTGGATTCACTAATTGACATGCCTAGGAAATCACGTTATGGGGAAGAAGTGCCTGTAACATGGACAACGAACTAAAATGTGTATCATTTTTTTCCAAGCTCATTTTGGAAAGGAGAAAAAAAATTTAGACTTCGTTATTGACTCGGTTAACAGAAACCTCGGTTAATCGAAGCTCGGTTAATCAAGGTTCTACTGTAGTTTATTTAAATTTCACCGTGTGTCCCCTTATTGAATGCCATCTCTTGCAAGTGACGGTGCCTCTTGTGCTAGTAAATTACTGACGGACATAGCCCCTACATAAGGTCAAAGTCAAGATCAGTTTCAAAGTGATGATTTAAGGGTTTACGAGTCTTAAAATTTCAAAAAATTTTTTTTTTTTAAAATTTTTTTATTATTAAACTAAAATTTTTTCTGTGCATTTTGGTACCATTTATTTTACGAAATTCCAAATAGAAATCGAGTAATGATTGAATGCATAATTACTCTTTTACAGTTAAAGAGAAGCATTTTTATCTTTAATTGTATTTTTCTCATTTTCTAAAAATTTACAGAACAACTCGAATTATTTGGCACTTTGAAGAATTGTATTTTATATTTACTCTTGCTTTAAAAAAAATTACTCTTTTTAAATATTTGAGTCACAATCAATAAAAAAGAGTATTAATCTTGTTAAAATGCTTCGATTTGAGGTATACACTATATTCTTTTTCGCAGCAAGTAGAATTTTGTTTCTGGCACCCATACTTTTATTAGAATTCTGCGCGCAGGCAGTATAAGTAAAATTTTTATTTTAAAATAGGAATCAAACTTACAAATATTTTTTAGTATTGACATTTATTTTCTATGATCTTCAAAATGAAAAAAAAAAATATCATATATTTTGAACAGTTCAAACATTTGATGGTAAAAATTTCATTATAATTTGATGAATATGTGAGGTGGAATAAAATAAATTAACATGTAAAATTTAGCATTCTGTGACAAAGTAAAATTCCTCACACCCCTTAACGGAGTACTTAGTGAGGTTATGTTGTCTATAACCTACATTCATATTTTACGTCTATTGGGGTGTATACCTTTTGGACATGAGTGAATATTATTTACGGTTGTCCTATACTCTCTTTAACTTGTTGAAAATAAAGTAATACAAGATAAAAACATGTATCTTAGGGAGATATAAAAACAGAAGTACGAGCAGAGACAATAAGTTCCCGGAATAATCGTTTACACTCCCGTAGGTGTTCGTTGGAGGGGAAATATCTCTTTTGGAGGTTGGCAGCACTAATAGAGAAAACGCACAGCCATCTACAATTCATTTCCGGTACTGTCCAGATCCTTTCTGACAAAGCGAATTTTTCATTCGTCGGATTTTGAAACGCTGTCTTATGAGCAGCATGTAAACATCAAATTCTAAATTTTGTTCAAAAAATCACCTTCTGAAATGCTTGAGATGTTGAAGAAAGCATATGCAAATGATACCATGAAAATACATACTGTATACGAATGTCATAAGCGTTTTCGTGAAGGTCCCACAAACATTCAAGAGACATTCAGACTGGACGGCTCTCCTCTTCCACCATAGATGTGAATATTGCGCGCGTTCGAGCAATTACGAGTGTCATAAGCTTTTTCGTGAAGGTCCCACAAACATTGAAAATGATATTCAGACTGGACGGCTCTCCTCTTCCACCATAGATGAATATTGCGCTCGTTCGAGAAATTACGAGTGTCATAAGCGTTTTAGTGAAGGTCCCACAAACATTGAAGATGACATTCAGACTGGACGTCTCTCCTCTTCCACCATAGATGTGAATATTGCGCTCGTTCGAGAAATTACGAGTGTCATAAGCGTTTTAGTGAAGGTCCCACAAACATTGAAGATGACATTCAGACTGGACGTCTCTCCTCTTCCACCATAGATGTGAATATTGCGCTCGTTCGAGAAATTACGAGTGTCATAAGCGTTTTAGTGAAGGTCCCACAAACATTGAAGATGACATTCAGACTGGACGTCTCTCCTCTTCCACCATAGATGTGAATATTGCGCTCGTTCGAGAAATTACGAGTGTCATAAGCGTTTTAGTGAAGGTCCCACAAACATTGAAGATGACATTCAGACTGGACGTCTCTCCTCTTCCACCATAGATGTGAATATTGTGCTCGTTCGAGAAATTACGAGTGTCATAAGCGTTTTAGTGAAGGTCCCACAAACATTGAAGATGACATTCAGACTGGACGCCTCTCCTCTTCCATCATAGATGTGGATATTGCGCGCCTTCGAGAAATTGTGCCTGCGCGGACCATTCATTTTATTGCATCTGAGTTTAGAATTTCCCTTGGGAGTGAAACTACTTTGCACTTTACCTGGAAATCCTTAAACGACAACAAGACGAAATCGACCTGATAGACGGGCAGCAACGATTGGTCACTTTTGTACGAAAATGCTCAACCACATCGCACTCTGATTTTGAAAAAGTACCTTGCCAGAAACAGTGTCATCACTCTGGAATACCCTCCTTATTTTCTCGACTTAGAGTTTCCACGGATGAAAATAAAACTGAATGAACACAGTGTTGTGAATTTATATCAAGTGTCCGAAAATGCTACGAACCAACTAATGGACCTCTCACAAAATTGTTTCCAGGAGTGTTTGGAAATGTTATACGACTCCTGGAACAAGTTTGAGGTTGAAGAAGGGCAGTTTTTTTGAAGGTTAGTAATGTTGGGAAATTAGAAAATATATATTTCTTCCTTACAACATGACCTCATTATGAGTTAATGATATTCATCCGATGCGTTTAACTTTCAGTCAGATTTTTTAACCGTGACTGAAAACCATATGTAAATTACCTACTGAATGTATATATTAAAGCCTGTTCAGCGTTGTTGGCTGCATATATATATATGTAATATATCAAAATTATTTAACTTTAATATTTCTTCAAAAAACTCCTCTCTCCTATTTTAATTCATCTAGATATTTTTATCAGCCTTTAAATGGTTTAATCAACGAAGTATTTTCCACTTAACATTCCTTTCTGTCCTAAAGCTGTAAAGTTTCTGTCTATACAGCAATTTCCCAGGTGTTGGCGGAACATGTTTTCGCGTTTTGCTGATATTGCAGTTAATTCGCCGATTAAGCTGTTTTTGTTGTGGGAAAATTCTTGTTGTCAGCGCTCTTGAATGTACTTGTGTGAGAGCAGAGTGAACTCTGTGGCTTTTAATTATATATTGTCCAGAAGGACAGATGTGTGATGTTGCTGCTCTGAAATAAAGTTTTAAATTAGACTTCTGAGTTCTCTTGAATATGAGACCCGACTGCATCTTTGTACTTTATGAATGCTAGCTGGTGAACTTTCTCCTTGTGAAGGAGTTTTATAAAAAATGGATTACATATATATATATATATATATATATGTGTGTGTGTGTGTGTGTGTGTGTGTGTGTGTGTGTGTGTGTGTGTGTGTGTGTGTGTGTGTGTGTGTGTGTGTAATGAGACTGACTTCTCGATGGGGGGTTGCAGTCATGGCCATAAAAATGATACCGTTTCAGCTAATGACTTTTATTAAGATAACTTTGAAGGACTAGTTCCCACTTCATCATAGGGACAAACTGAAGGGTCAGCTAGCATGAAGTTCTATGTACAAGACAAGTAACATCTGGGTCAACATCTGTGGGAAAATATCTCTAGAAAAATCTGTCTCCGCTAGCGTGTATCTCCTTTTTATTTGGAAATTTCCTAAATTGTCCGCTAGGGCCATGTAGGTTTATAATTGGCCAGGCCCCCTTCTCTGAGGGAGTAACCTGTAGCCTCAGTGGTCAATTTAGGTTAGTGGTTAAAAAGGGGAATGGAAAATGACGCGGGAATTTTTACCCTTGATTTAAGTTTTGAAAACCCCTGAGAATTTTCCTTACACACACACACACACACACACACACACACACACACACATATATATATATATATATATATATATATATATATATATACATATATATATACATACATATATATATACACACATATATACACACATATATACATACGTACATACATATAATGTTGGGTTAACAAGAAATAAGTTCCCTTTCTTCTGAGATCACTCCAGAATATGTTCTATTCGTCCAAATGAAATACAATTGGAAATACAGATAATTCAAACGATACGCTCGACATTTATTACATAAAAAATATTAGTACAAAAAATTGCCAATAGGTGGAGCTGCACGACAGGTGATATTTATTTAGCTTAAGTTAAGTAGAGCAATAAAAAAATGTATTCAATTTTTGTTTTCTTAATACAAAAAGAACTTCTAACTAAGCCACACTCGCCTAATTTACATGTCATTATGCAATATGTCAATGCATGTATTATTTTTACTAATAAAATTTTAACTTAAAGCATTCGAAGTGGAAGTGTTATGTAACCCGAATACTTCATCAATCCTCTGACGCCTCTGCAAATTTAGAAGTGTTGGAAAATTACATAAGACTTGACTAATTTTTCATCAAATAATGTAAAATTATTGTCCTATTTTTTAATAATTTGTAATTAACCTATTCCGGGCACTTTTTGGCCCTACCTCGTAATAGGGAGGCATTCATTCCACCACATCACTGGATAATAGCAGTTGTACCCCTTTCCAAATCAAAATCACCTTATGCAGTAAATACCAGTCTATAATACACGGGCGTGTCAGAAATTTGATCAAAAACATAAATAAAGAAAATGATAACATGTGCTGTAAAATTAATAATTTGAAGAAAAACTACAATGATTCACTATTGGAACTATTGCATTTTATTAATTAAGTTTTTACTATTGTTACGAGAGTTACAGAAATTAATAAGCGAGAGGCAGTTGTGAAGCAGATCCGTCGGTGTCGGCAGTAGAGAATTGGTGATGCTAGTCATGTCACAAGTGCGTATAATCTAGTCTAAAGTCAAGTTCAGGAAATAAGAGTCACAAGTGGGTGGCAGCAGAAACAGATGGAAAGGCCACGTTTGGGGTTCATAAAAGTCATTTTCGGGAAGTAAAGTCACAGTCAGGTAAAGAGTCAAGTCTCGTTTTTAATGAGTTATTCATGGTAGGAGGCAGCAAGCGAAACGATTTCTTCGACGCTCCAATTTGAGTTCCATCATGTAAGCGTGAAGGTCCGCTGCCACAGAATTGGCACCTTCGATCCATGACAAGATTTCGTTTTTAAGTCCGTCATTGAAGTACCACCAAGAAAGACAATTTTCATTTACACCCAGTAGATACTTATCCAATACATGAAGTGAGACATTTTCGTCCGCCACCTCGTCCCAAGCCTGCTGGGCCATCCTCTGCTTGACACGGAACCACTGTTGGCGTCGTAAAGTGGCCGAGGGATGTTCATCTTCTTCGAAAGATTGGAGGCGACGAGAGATTTCCTCCCCATGATCTAAGATAGCTTCCATTGCATTGATAATTTGCTCCCTCTCAGTTTCCAAGTCCCGGAGCCTGGCTTCTTTTTCTAACCGTTTGCGTTCAAAGTACCCTCTGAAAGGCATTGCATCCAGAATCCTTTTCCTTACGTTTTTCAGCATGCTGAACGATAAAAATCCAATTAAAAATCGTTGTGTTTTTTTTTCTCAAGTTCGCTCTTGAACGTCTTACTCGCTTTGAGTTTTCGTTAAGATCTGAGAAACAACAAAGAGATGTCGCAACTTTTAACACAACAATGATAACCAATTTTGGGATGACTCCATTGTTTGCTTCTCGAGTTATTCTCTTTGTTGATATCGTTTGTGTCCCCAACAAAGGAATATTTTTGTTGAAAATAGTCGCGCATATGCCATAGAGCAGGGGTGGGCAAAATCCGGCCCGCGGGCGGGATCTGGCCTTTTTGCTTACTTTATCCGGCCCGTTGAAAAATCCTGCATGCAATTTTTTTAATCTCTTATATGCGATTTTGTTGAAATCAACAGTAGGAACTACTTTAATATACCCCAAAATCGGAAAATTGGCGACTTTTTTTTCTCGCCAAGCAAAATATCTGTTTTTGGATCCTTTTTTTTTCTCACCAAGATGGATTCTCGCTAAATACAAATAATTAATACATAAAAAATACGGAATCATTAAATAC
The DNA here is from genome assembly GCA_032207245.1 of Pardosa pseudoannulata. Lineage (NCBI taxonomy): Eukaryota > Metazoa > Arthropoda > Arachnida > Araneae > Lycosidae > Pardosa > Pardosa pseudoannulata. Next base: position 31,087,258 of record CM063499.1, on the reverse strand, counting down.
ATATAAAAAATACATAAAAAATACAAATAAATGACACTGAATAACATATATGCAATTTACACAAAAAGTTTAACAAATACAATTGAAAATACGTGTCGGCAATCTAATAAAAAGAATTATTTATACAGAAATTTTGAATTCCTCCCAATTTACCCCAGCAGCAATTTCAATAAATTAATTGATAGAAAAAAAATATAATTGGAAAATACAACCAGATTTGCAGCAAAATACAGCAAGTCAGAAATCCGCTTGATCACTTCACAAAGAAATGGCGAATGAATGAAATGGCCGTAAAACATATATGAAATCCAAGAATTGTTGCCACAAAACTTAAAAAAAAAAAAAAAAAAAAAAAACTCAAAAAATGGTACAAAATACAAGAAAATACTAAATTTGGCAACAGTAAAAACCTAAAAGCTGAAGAAACCTAAATTGGCAACACCAAAATAAGAAACAACAACCCTAAATAGTCCGTAAGGAGTGCCAGATTTGGCGCGTAATTTTTTGGGTGTATATCAAAGTTGTACCCAACAGTATTTCTATGCTTAGTGTACATATAAATAGTGAAAAATATATAAATAATAGAGAGTATTATAATTTGAACAGCTGTAACCATATCCCTACTTTAATGTACGCAACATACATACTCTCATAAAGCGTGTGGTCGGCTTACTACATAGAATTGAACGTGCACTCCTCTCACTCTTCGAGGAACGACAGACCGCAGAACTCTTACTGTTTATTTTGATTTAACACTAGTCGCATACTCGTCATTTCTTTTGAGACTAATGTTTGTTATTTTGTAAATATAATAATAAATTGAAAGTGTGGACTTTTTGTAAGTAAAATTGTTAGGAAATTAAAAACAAAAATAGATTTCTTTCTTACAACATCACCTCATTAATTATATTCATCCGATGCGTTTAAGTTTCAGTCAGCTTTAACCGTGACTGAAACCTGCATGTAAATTTTCTACCACATGTGTGTATTTAAGCCTGTTCAGCGTTGTTAGCGTGGGAAGTATTTCTTGCTAACGCTGCAGGTGAAGAGCTTGTTTAATTTATGTGTTAAGTCGATACATGTTTAATTTTCATAAATAAAATTTTAACTTAAAACATTCGAAGTGTAAATTTTATTGAAATCCCAATACTTCATCAAACCTCTGACGACTCTGCATTTTTTAGAAGTGTTGGAAAATTATATGAAACTTGATTAATTTTCCATCAATAATTATAAAACATTGGTTTTATTTTATTGTAATAATTAAATTATTTATTTGTAGGCGTTTGTAAAATGAGTCAATCTAAAAAAAAAAGAAAAGTTGATTTGAAAAAAATTACGTGACATATTTTACTGGACACAAATTGTTCGCATATACACCTAAGTAAGACAATTTATTACAACTATTATCTTTTATTAACTGTCAAATTTCTCTGTTCAAATGCTTTAAAATGATACCTATAGGGTTTTTGTCAAAAAAATTTCTTAGGCAGGGAAAAAATTCCACCCAAAACATTCGCGTTTGCACAGCGTACGCGGTATAGTTCTCCGGCCCTTGAGACATTTTGAAAATTTCATTTTGGCCCGCGCTTAAAAGTATTTGCCCACCACTGCCATAAAGCATCGATAGGCACCGGTCTATCGCGATCGACCTGTGAATTGCCAAATCATTTTTGGGGGACCACCTTTAGAAAGACATAAGACGTGCATACTCAAATACATTTATGGAACTGATTTGAGAGACGTTTTCAAGAATTTACTAGACAAGAACAGGTAAAGTCCCAGTTCCTTTGCCCAGCCGTCATGTTTGGGATACATTTTTGTTCAAAGTGATCTTTAAATTGACGACGGAATAACGGCTGAAGATATCGGTAGAATCCCAGTTCTGGGGGCCGGTCGCCATGTTTTTGGCTAAATTTTTGTGCAAGTGATCGCCAAATTGTCGCCAAGTGATGTTTACAATTTGTACTTCGTTTTGTATTAAATTTATACTCAATTTCGGGTCTACTTAAAAATTGGGTTCCCCTTGCCAAATTTGGCGAAAATATTGGCGATATTTACTAAAACACAAAGGCAATCCATTCAAACATTTTACTTCTTGCTTTTTCTGGCGACTTTAATGAATGCACAGTGCGCCATCGTAATAGAATTATAAACTCTTAATTAAAGAAAACGACTTAAAAAATGGACATTTATATTTATGGACAATTAGTCCATTAACAGTTTACAAACGCAACAGCTCCAAATTATTAAAAATCAGCCATAATGAACCATTAATGGTTTGTTATATCTAATTGTTTTAAGCCTTGCGCACTTTTAATATATAAGAAAAGAGTTACACAAGGAGAGTTGGATTCAAATATATAAATTATAATATAGATACAGATTGCTTGGACACGGTGAGATCCAGATAAAATGTTAGGCGACCATATTTAAACCATTATCGCCAAGTTGGCGGGGGAACCCAATTTTTAAGTCAACCCCCAATTTCAAAGCATATTTTGAACTAAAAAAGGTTTGAAATTTTGTTAAGATGAATACAAATAAAAAAAAAATAGAAAATAAAAAATAGAGCAAGGTTTGCCAGTGTGGTATAGCCACATTGTATCTAAAAGGAAATTCTAGGATTTGCCGTCTTCCTTGCCCTTATTTTATGGAATGGGGCTTGCCCATGTCCAAGTCACATTGAATCTTCCCTTGCTGACCATCCGTGGGTTGCTGTTTTGCTCTCCCCATCTTTTACCATTTGTACAGCTTGAGCGTTGCTTGGCGCCATAAGATTCCAAGGCTGTTCTTCCTACTCACGCTACGTTTTGGATATCGTCTTGGGTTCCCGCTGGCGGGATTTTTCAACTGACCTCGCCATGCGCGGTGTTGAGTGGGCATCATTTTGGCCGAAATTGGGGGAGAAATCACCCGTATCATTTAAAAAAAAACTAGTATTTTTTTGCCATTTTGCTTTTCCTTATCTTTGTGTCATGTCGAGAACGGGTATTTTTCTGACAAAGTCAGCAAGTAATAGAAAATAAATAAAATTCCTTTAACTTAATCAATTAATAGGACTCTTTTCTGTTCGTCAATTTGCATTCACCTTTGTTCTAAAATCGACGTAGAACATACCATATGAATACAGTGAATTGTGTCTGCCGCCATATAGTTCCACCAAAGAACAGGTGAAAGGTTATTGCGGCTGAAAGAAGCAATGTAATAATTCTACAACAATAATGCTACAACAATAATTCTACAACAAGAAAACTGGGTTCTAGAATTTGGCGACATCGCCCACGCTTGGCTTCCCCACTGAACTTGGTTCGGCGATACCCCCGAACTGGGACACGGCCAAGACATCTAAGTGATGCATCTCATTGCCATGGAGATAGAAAAGATTGCAGTCGAACTCCTACAACACGATAACCCAAACGATAACTTTAGGTAGAATATTTTTCCTTGGAAAATTCATTTGGAATCCGGAAAAGTCTGTGAAGCAGAGGGCTTATTTATAAAGGAGTAATCCAAGAAGGGGATGTCAGAACCCTCCCAGCAATATTTTCAATGTATACATTGTAATATTTTTTAAATTGATAATACTGAAGAATAGGGTGCCCCTTGACAAATTTGGCGAAATTATTGGCGATGTTTACTAAAGCACAAAAGTATTCCATCCGAATACTGTATTGCTCGCTTTTTTTTTTGGCGATTTTAATGGATGCAGAGTGAGCCATTGTAATAGAATTATGTGCTCTTACTTAATTAATCATGACCACTTAGAAACCGGACATTTATATTCATGGTCAATTAATCCTTGAACACTTTGAAGGTCACTAACATAAATTCTTTGGAATTTAATGAAATTAGTTTATAAATGCTATCTATGAACCTTATGAATATAAAGTAGATGGAAATTTTTCTTAACATTTCTTAGAGGAATATACCTTTAGGAGGGTTTGAGGGGTAGTTAAACTGATAAAACCCTCCCCTTGTACAGCGTGAATATAATACTTTTTAAAAATTTAATTATATTGTAAGAACAATAAATAAGTATCCTTAAAATAGTATAATAAATAAAAAGTTTAACAAATAGTATAATAAATAAATAACTTAAAAATAGTATAGTAAATAAATAGCTTAACAAACAGTATAATAAATAAATAGCTTAATAAATAAATAGCTTAATAAACAGTATAATAAATAAATAGCTTAATAAATAGCATAATAAATAAATAGCTTAATAAACAGCATAATAAATAAATAGCTTAACAAAAAGTATAGTAAATGAACAGCTAAACAAATAGTATAATAAATAAATAGCTTAACAAATAGTATAATAATTAAATAGCTTAGCAAATAGTATAATAAATAAATAGCTTAATAAACAGTATAATAAATAAATAGCTTAATAAATAGCATAATAAATAAATAGCTTAATAAACAGCATAATAAATAAATAGCTTAACAAAGAGTATAGTAAATGAACAGCTAAACAAATAGTATAATAAATAAATAGCTTAACAAATAGTATAATAAATAAATAGCTTAGCAAATAGTATAATAAATAAATAGCTTAGCAAATAGTATAATAAATGAACAGCTAAACAAATAGTATAATAAATAAATAGCTTAAAAAATAGTTTAATAAATAAATAACTTAACAATTTATAAGTGTTGTTTGGTTGATACTTTTATTTAAAGTTATAAGTCAGGAAAATCGAATTACTGATTTTCCAGGTACGGAATGTTTAATTACATATACTCCAAAAGAAAAAAAAATAATTAAATGTAGTGCTGTCATATATTAAGGTTTAAATTGTCAAAACATAAAGAATTGAAAAAAACCATTCATATGTCTACAAAAAGTAAAGAAAAAATTAAAATATTTAAATGTGGTCTCATCGCGAAACCACTGTCCGCTAAAGGGTTAAGAGTTTACACAGCCAATAGTTCCAAATTATTAAAAATCAGCCATAGGGAACCATTAATGGCTCGCTATATCTAATTTTTCAATCATTAAGCGAATTTCATATACAGTGAAACTTCTCCGAGCGGCCACCCCTGTATAGCGGTCACCCCTCTAAACGGCCAATTTTTCATGGCACGGATCGACCCATAGACTTAATGGTAAAATAACCTGTATCAGCTGCCACTCGACCCCCTCTAAACGGCCATCAAGTGAGATTGTCCCTTTCATTTTTCGGGAAATTCTACTCACTCCATGCTTTAATTTTGAGCGAAAGAACTCAAAGTCAGGTTTATGGTCGGATATAAAGCAAAGGAATAACTTGAGAAGTTCATTCCCGCGATCCCCCCCCCCTTTCTAAGAAAGATTAAATCTGTTATCTCTTTTGTATTCTCCCCACACCCTTCAGGTAAGGTTTCCCTATTGCACCATCCATAGAAACTGAGGGAGGAACTGGACAATCAAGCGTTGAAGGTGTCCTAGAGCCTTTGTTTGGAATTCCAATCGGAAGAATTGCATCTCTGTCAGCAAAAATGTCATTCACACCAGTTTCATTTCATTAGTTGGTCAATGATCTGAGTTGCAACGATGTCGAAGTGCGTTTTTCTAAATCTCGAGCAGAGCATTGAAGTTCTGCGTGAACATGAGAATGACAAATCGGCAAGAAAGTTAGCTGAATTATTCAACTGCGGAAGAACGGAAATCAACAAAATCATTAAGGAAAAGAATTCGATTTTGAAGGAGTACGAAGACTACAGAAACAGAAACAAATTGTAGCCTTTTAAAAAAAAAATGTAAAGAAGCAATAAATAAAGTACTATTTTCTCTTTAGATAAGTTTTAAATTTCATTTACATAAGGAATACATGTCAGACTTGTTTATATTACGCATTTTAGTAATTATTTTATAGCAGTAAATAAAACCCTTCAGAGCGGCCAAATATTCTCGGAGCGAGGGAGTGGCCGCTCAGAGAGGTTTTACTGTTTAAGAAAATAGTTACTCAAGGAGAGTTAGTTACCAATATATCAAAATATAGATACAGATTGTGTGGACATGGAGAGATAAGGAATAAATACTAGGCTACCATGCTTAGAGCTTTAACGCCAAATTGGCGGAGTAACCTGTTCTTGTGTCAAATCAAAAAATTTGGCATTACTTTCGGTGCATGAATGCCATTTTGTTACATATTAAAAGCGCCAAATTCTTATTTGTTATTAATTCTGTGCAATTAAATTGATTTGCTAAAAGCATGGTAGACAATGGCGAATTTACCAAAAATCCAAATCAGTTAAACTAGTATTCCCCCCATTTCCGTTTACATGGGGTTTCTTATTGACTCTTGTGGACATCGTCAGTAATTTTGTCAAATTCGCAGACGGGTACCCTATTCTTAAGTAACACCTATATGAACAGCCAATACATTAAGACTACCCTATAAATAACATGTTGGACAGTGGCGTGCGGTAGGTTTTCATGTAGGGTGTGCAGAGAACATGGATTTTCCAATAAATCTTTAATTATTGAGACATCTGAATTCTCCATTCTGAAACGGGTTATTTATTATGAAAATAAATTTAAAGAATACAATAAATAAAATATTTACCTACGAGAAGTCGAGTTATAATTATAAAAAACAGCTAAACTTATGAGAATTCTACAAACACTGAAGAAAAAATCATTTCTTTTGTTGTATGGTGTCATATCGGCGTCTAAAAAGCAAAGCTTCGGGCTTCCACGAAAAACTTATATGTTCAGCAAACGTAGCTCCACATGGCGCCCACCGCTGCAGTGTCTCATCCGGATGCTCATGGGTGCCGTCAAACCGAACGTCTATTCCACGTGCAGAGGATTTCGCTGCACGCTGGCACAATAGAGCGAAATAAGATATTCTGCGAAAAACATCTTGACAATTTTTAAAAACGAAACCAGGGATATGGTGTTACATAATATAACTTATATACTGTCTGTAAGGCACAATGAATGGTAAAATTTGGACTGTTCTGTTAAAATTCGTTTCTTTAAAACAAAACAAAAAAACCATTGTTTTTCAGCTAATTATTTCAATAAATATAATACATCACAGAAATTAATTTACCACACTAAAACATTTCGCTTTATATTGATGAAATACTTCTTTTATATTCCCATGAAAACAAAATCTTACAATATATAAATTTAAGCATTAACCGTCTGCAGCATCGTATGGCCAGTTAATCAGTTAAAAAACCAAAATCGCTTCAGCACGTAAGTCCCCGCTCTAATACAACGCTTAATAAACCGTACCTTCGGACGATTCTGAATGCCAAAAACAGGAAAAATAGCTGCACTTGCCTCAGTGCTATAGTATGCTGTGCTTCGCTAGTAGCCCATACATATAAAGCGTGATTTTCAATTTAGTGCACAGTGCGTACACATCAGAACTTCCTATGTTCGTTTGCGCGCTACGTGGTGCAGCACCTAGTACCGCACGCACTGCGGGAATACAAGCAAGCAAATCAACATATTTGAATATATTACAAATAATATTTATTATATATCATATAAAGACAGGTAGACATAAGTGCAGAAAATTATTGTTCCTCATAATTTTGTCAGTGTGTGCAGTGCACACCCTGCACATATGGACAGCACGCCACTGATGTTGGACCACCTTTAGCTCTCAAAACCTGCAGCCCCCGGCGTGGCATTGACTTCCCAAGATACTGAACACTTTTTGAGTTTAATTTAGTTTGAGATTTTTCGTCGTGCAGGGCAGATATAAATTAGCCTCGTGTAATATTTGAGTTATGAAAGAGATGTTATAAAGTTAACCTAAAACGTACTATGTTGTAGATTGTTGTACTTGTATCGATAAATAGAAGTAAAATGACTTCAGCCGAACGATGGCCGATTGGTTAGGGTGCTGGCCTTCGGAACCGGAGTTCGTGGGTTCGAATCCCACTGAGGCATGGATGTTCGTAGCCGTTCGGAATCGGCTTTAAGCTGTAGGTCCCGGTTTCATTAGCCCTCGTGTTGCAAAAAGTAGACCGTAGCACTCCAAACCAAACCAAACCAAACCGAAAATGAGTTCAAGTAGAAGAAGTTGTGCAAATTATGCAGTGAGGAACAAGGTGAAATATTTCACTAGGATATTAACCCCTTACGCATTTGCCCGTGTCTGACACGGGCGAAATTCAAATTAAGCATGTAATAAAATCGTTTACACTTTGTTTGTATAACAATTGTTTTATATACTTTTTACTCTTTCCAAGCTCCCTAGTCACAACCAAAACTGAAATTGCAAAAAATAACTTACATTGTACCTATATATCCCTTTTCTGTGAAGAAAATATGTCATATTTTATAATTTTTTCTAAACCAAACTCGTGCTTTAAGGGGTTAAAATTATAGAGTTCCGTGATTAAAATTATGGAGGTCCACATGATGGCTGATTACTGCTGGAGTTTAAAGGTTTGGTTTGGAGTGCTACGGTCTACTTTTTGCAACACGAGGGCTAATGAGACCGGGACCTACTACTTAAAGCCGATTCTGAACGGCTACGAAGAACCACGCCACTGTGGGATTCGAACTCCGGTACCAAAGGCCAGCACCCTAACCAATCGGCCATCGTTCCTGCTGAAGTTTAAAAAGGGACTGTACCAAAACACATTCAAGATTGTCACGAAAAAGAAGCTTTCGAAGTGTTCAGTGACTATACTTCGTCTCTCCTTAATAAAATATAATTGGGGAAAGCATACGAGCCTATTTACACTAGTTTCTAGGTAAATTATTAAATATTTTTATTGTATTCATAAATTTTGTATCCTATATATTATTGCTACAAGATGAAATTTAATTTTTTATCATTATAATAAATATTTGAGACAGAGTATAGTTGATTTCATCGATTCCTTTTTCCCTCTATCTTGGACGCGATAATATTTGTGTAATATATTAATAATATAAAAATATATTAATAATTAATATATTTGTATAAGATATTAATAATATTATAATATATTAATAGTATATTTCCCATTTTATTTTATTTGATTTGATTTATGGATTCAACTTATAGTATAACGCAGGGCTGTAGCCAGAAATTATTTTCGGAGGGGGACCAAGGGGGAAAGACATCTTTATTTGTGAATGGTACTTCAATTGATGAAAGGGAAAGCACTGTATTTTCGAAATACAGTGCTGTATTTCCGGCTAGCGGAAAGGTAAGACTTTTATGGTCTGAACGGTTTTTTTTAAGAGAATAACTGTTTATGTTCATGAACAGCTAGGCAGATAGCACACACATACACAAACGTGGGACATTGTCTATCTACAAAATGGTCTTTCAAAATTTCGGGGGGGGGGACCAGTCCCCCAAATCCCTCCCCCTGCCTACGGCCTTGGTATAACGTATGTTTTACCAAAATGGTAAATCTCAGAAATACGAGCTGCTAGACAAAATCTAATGCTGTATTTGAATTCAGGGCATCAAATTCATAAAAAAATCGGCTCTAAATACCCAGACACCAAAACCACTGTTGACCTGTGTAGTTTTTGAATAGTTTGGGAATATTATTTTGCTGATAAAGGCATTAGTTTATTTGATGGGATTATTTTTAATTAGACGTTGAATTTTCATAAAATATTGGCAAATTTCTAAATTTGAATTTAGTTTTAATAACTTTATTAAATTCAAAACTTAGAATACAGTAGAACCTCGATTAACCGAGGTTTCTGTTAACCGAGTCAATAACGAAGTCTAATTTTTTTTCTCTTTTCCAAAATGAGCTAGGAAAAAATGATACTGTAACAAATGTACTTCGCCACAGCACCGTGCTGCCACCTGTATAAAAACACACACTAAAAAGAAGACTTCCCCAAAACAGTTGGCCTTACGGACTTCGGAGGCGCTGCAACCCTTTGACCTCCCCAGGTTCTAATTGTATTAACTATTTTGAATTATGTATATTTGGTTTGTTTAACTTTATTTATTTTTATTTTCTTAAGTTTATTATGTTTGTGTGCAAGCTAATATTTTATGTTATTAAACTTTATTTGCACTGTAAAGATGTTTTTTTATCGAACCCCACCCTCACAAATATAGCTTAGCCACAATACACATTTTAGTTCGTTGTCCGTGTTACAGGCACTTCTTCCCCACAACATGATTGCCCAGGCATGACAATTAGGGAATCCAGCTTCAATTCGTAAATCATCCCCTATATAATAATAGCCTAAGTTGTCTGTCCGCGAATTTCTGAAGCGGTTGTACCTGGAATGGATACAGGCATCCATATTGGATTTTTCATGAGTTAGGGTTAGCAAAATTGAAATCGAGATCGAAATCCACCCCATCCCCCCTTTTTGAGTGTTTAATGCTATTATTTTAAGCCTTATCATTCCTCTTATTCTATACGAAATTCATTCTTGATAGGATGGCAAAGGCGGAGAGTAATATTTAAATTTCTGGACTGTTTCTACTTAAACCTACATATACTCTAATTAATTCGCTTACTACGTGCAGGCGTTGTACGTTTGTTAAAATGTCTGCCCACTTGATCGTCGTACGTCTCGGGTTGACGGTTCTATCCCCGACGCAACCAATTTTTTTTACTGTCTATAAAATTTAATATTTTCTGATTTTTCTTTTAAATTCTTATTCCGAAAGTTGTTTTATTATTTTTAAAATAAATTTTTACTATTTTTTCAACTTTTTATAATTTTTATTATTTTTATTTTATTAAATACATGTATTGCTTTACGGATGTCCCTGGCCACATAAATATTTTATGTTGTGTATCCTTAAACTTTCTTCTCGTAATGTAATAATAGCCTAAGATAAGCTTCGTATCACAGCGGAAAATACTGTCCTCTTTAAAACGTTCGAAATCCACCCCGTAACCTTTTCGAGCTTTTAATGCCATTATATCAAGCCCCATTTTAAGAGCAAGCTATTAAATTTATCAATTTATCACATAATAAATAAGAAAAATAACAATTTTTTTTCTAGCATTATGACTTCATTCCTTTAACCATCTCATTTAATCATTGCTTATTTTAAATTATTTAAATATTTTCTGCATTATTTTCATACGTTTTATCACTAAACTTAGATATTACATAAATAATTTTCTTTTCTATTTGACTTAAATAATAGATTAAGTACATATGTGATAATTTTAATGGATTATTTTTGTTGAAAGGCAATTCTCAGCAAAAAAAAAATTCTTTACCTGCCTGATAGGGTTTTTTACAATTCTGGAAAATTAAAAATTTTACTGATCCCGTCATATGACGGGCTATATGCTAGTCCCTTGTATAATACTAGCCTAACTTATCTGTCCTCGAATTTATGAAGCGGTTTTACCTGGAATGGATAGAGGCAGCCATATTGGATTCTTGACGAATTAGGGTTAGCAAAATTCAAAGCAAATATTTAAAACGTTCGAAATTCCCACCTCACACCTTTTCGAGCCTTTAATACCATTATTTAGAGTGCTATTTTCCCCGGCTAAGAGTAGGCTTTTAAGTTTATCCCATAATAAATAGGTAAAAAATATAATTTTTTACCAACATTATGACGGCATTTCTTTAGCAATATTATTTAATCATTTGTTATTTTAAATTATTCAAATATCGTCTACATTATTTTCATATGTTTTATCACTGAACTGAGATATTACGTAAATAATTTTCTTTCACATTTCGCATAAGTAATAGATTATGTACATATGTGATAATTTTAAATTTAATCATCGATTATCCCATAATAAATAGGTAAAAAATATAATTTTTTACCAACATTATGACGGCATTTCTTTAGCAATAATATTTAATCATTTGTTATTTTAAATTATTCAAATATCGTCTACATTATTTTCATATGTTTTATCACTGAACTGAGATATTACGTAAATAATTTTCTTTCATATTTCGCATAAGTAATAGATTACGTACATATGTGATAATTTTAAATTGAATCATCGATTATTTTTTGTTGAAATGAAAGTTTTATCATCGGTATTAACAATAAATTATTTTCCTAAAAGTCTAGGAGTCTGTTTCGCGGACTAAAATATACCTAGAATTTAAGTTATATATATTTGAAAATTAAGAAGTTTGGGTAAAAATATATTTGAGAGTGCCCTTTGGCGAAATTGGCGATTTTTGTTTGGCGCCAATCCTGTAACACCGTGCAAACAGGAATGGTGGCCGAAACATAATGAAATTTCAATAAAACATTAGAAAATTTCAATTAAACATCGGCCAAATTAAATCGGCCAATAAAATTACAATGAAAATATGCTTTTTTTCCCATTGTTATTCAAATCGTACAGAAACTTAAGTTTTATTTTACTTACCAAAGTCATTTTCAGGACCAGAAGCAAAATTAACCTTACCATCTGACATACAACGTAAAATTAACTGACTTCTGAAATTACATATACCGTTGAACATTAAAAAATAACGCTAAACTATAAACCAATCAGAATCACGATTGGGTTTCCAAAAAACGTTATAGACGTTTCCATAAATAAAACAACATCTCCCAGCTTGGCATCGACAACTTGGCGAGAATATAGGGGCACCTTCAAATATAGGCTAACCGAAGTTTGTTCGTTTTTGTGTTTGTTTTTTGTACATAACCACACGGTTGAATAAATGAAATCAACGTGATTCTAAACTGCATTCACAGTATCAGGAGACATTAGAGGAGTATGAAGATAAAAAGAATTATTGAGCGGGTACCAGATCTCAGCCAAAAAACAAACCAATTTTTACCTGCTTATAGGGTAATATACAATTCTTCAAAATTAAAAATTCTATTAATCCCGTCATATGACGGGCTATATGCTAGTTCAACAAAACAATTGTTGAAAAGAAGAGACAGGTTGAATCCCAGCAGACGTAAAACACACCTACAGGGAACTTCTTGATATCATCAATGGAATTGAAGGATGTGAAGAAGTTTTGGAAGAGGACATTTGCGAGTGGATGGACGTTGAGTATCAACATCCAAATTTTGAAATTCTCAATGACAAAGAAATCATACAAGCCGTTAATCCTTCAACGGACATTAATGACGCTGAAAATGAAGATGAGGACTTTAAGGATTCTACGACTATAAAGCATAGTGAAGGTGTTCCAGCACTGACAACTGCCCTAAAATATTTGGAGCAAAGAAACGATGCTACACCGATGGATCTCCCGTTGCTCAAGAATTGACGCGATAGGGCTGCCCATGATAGAAATCCTGAACTTTTTCAACGGAAGGTTACAGATTTTTTTAAAAGAATGCAAATTTAACATATTAATTTATATTAAATTTTAAAAATACAATATTTTCTTGAGATTTGTGTCATTTTTGAAAATGCGTTTTTATAGCTAAAAAAATGCATTTTACTTTTTAAAATTTTTGTTAAAATTAAACCCCAAATTATCATATAAATCATCTCTATGGGTTTGTGAAGACCGTTTATCGATAAGTAAATGATTGCTTTTGTTTAAATATTACTAGTTTACAAAAATTAAGGTATATAAAAATACATCTATACCTTTAAAAGGACTGTTGATTAACCAGTGCTATTTAACTTTTAAAACTGCTCATTTTTGAGTATCGCGTACTGGTACGATATTAAATTAATTTTAAGCTTAGTTTGAGCTATATTTATATTCTTATTCATTAATCAGGCATAATAACTCAATTAAAAGAAACGAAACATTTTCCAGTCTACTTAGAACAACAACTTTTATTCCATCATAATTTTTTATAAAAACTTTACAGCAAAACCAAAACTTGCAAACGATAAACTTGTAACAAACTGCAAACGATTTTTAAACTAAAAACAAATCATTGAGTCTGTGCTACTACATGAGTATTATCGCAGAGTTCATCTACAATAAATGTTTGATAAAGCATATAAATATCGTAAAACATACAAAAGTCTAAAGCATATAACTGTCTAATAAATAACTCGGGGGAAGGGAAGGTTATGTATTTTCAAGGTATTATAAATATTTTCTACAGTGATGCATACTTTCTTAAGTGTATCAATCCACAGTGATATTTTTCGATTATATTGGTGACTAATTTGAAAAAAGTATGTAATATTTTTAAAATACTTATAATGATATTACTTTAAAAATTAAATTTAATTTTAGAAACTTTATACATTTTTTAATTTAACATTAATATTAAAGGCAATAAAATTGTATTTCTATTTAAAAAGGCATAAATAATTAAGCAAATCCTTTTAAAGATTTGACATTTCTTTTCATCAAATTTAAAATACTTAATTAGTTTGGTTCTGGAGCGCCAAGGTCTACTTTTGGCAACACAAAAGCTAAATGTCCCGGTTTCATAATAAATACCTCTTCTAATTTTTATTTTAATATATTACATCTATTTCTATTTATAAAAAGCGATGCTACTACAAATGTGTGTATATGATATATGTATATTTATTTGACTTTTCTATGCCTACAATCAGAAGAGCTGTGATTAGCATGAATAAAATATTAATATATGTTAAGTAAAATTGGATAAATATATAAATGATTTTACATACCTTTGGGTTTTAATTCCCCGTATTTCTGCTCCCATAAAATCCGGTTTTTTTTTTTACCGAAGAACGAAAACATTGACATGCTGTCAATTTTCTGGAGGTTGTCCGATTGTCCTTTGGTAAATCCAGGTAGAAGAGACATTTATGACAAAATTGAGATAACTAAGCTATCTAGATCGATAAAATAAACCTTCAGGTTTAAATAAAAATATATTTTGATAGCTAGAAAATTTCAGGAGCTTGCAAAAACAAAATCGGAAAATAGTGCATGCTTACAAGCAATAAGAAGATATTGGACAACGTGACGATGACGTCACAACCAATCATATCTAGTTAAATTCGCAAGCACGGAAGGTTTTAATACTTGGTTTCTATTAACCGAGATTTCCGATATCCGAGGTACTAGCGTTCCCAGTTAGTTCAGATAAACGAGGTTCTACTGTACACGGATTTATATTAAGGCATATTAGGAGTATTTGGTAAACATTTTGTAAGAATATATAGTAGGTTTAAACTCTAGAAGCATTTTAAAAAATAAGAAAATTTATTAAAAGAAATAATTTTTCAACACATTGGATTTTGTAATAAAATAGTTTTTTTTTTTTTTTGTAACTTTTCCTTATTTCTACCTGAGGCGAATCGTTCTCTTTCGGACCCCATTTTCCTCACGGTGAGGCAACCCTAGTTGTGTGCAACGACTTATCAAAACCATTTTAGGACCAAGATATTTTTGACTCACTGGGTCACCTTCCTTTTCCATGAGAAATAAATACAACACATGCACACAGAAAAAAAATAAATAAAAATAAAACGATAAATCAAACAAAATAAAAAAACCTAGGAGAAAAATAATATTAATAAAAAATATTTAATATACAACAATAAATTTGCTTTTTAAACATTTGAACACTTTATTTATAAATTGTAATAAATCGAAATTTATTTTATTAAATATCTAAAAGAAAGCAAACTTATTAATATGAATAAACTTTATTATGAATCATGTTTCTTAGTTTTTATTCAGCATCATTTATTTCTTCATAATGAATAGATTAAAACAAATATATTTTAAGTGTATAAATTTTTCATAAATAATCCATAAAGGAAATAGCACATGGGATATTATTCTAATTGATATTCTATCACTTACAATTTACACATCAAACTTTTAAATTACTCATATAACATGGGGAATTTTCTGCGAAATATTAAATAATTTTAAAACTCTTTTCTGAGTAGCAGTTTAAAAGTATGTTAAAAATGTTTTAAAAATTCCTTTACGGACTATTATTTATTGCATAGAAACATGCAAACATATTTCTGTCACAAAATATAATTCAAGAGTGAGAAAATATTACATAGTGCTGCCATCTGTCGCTTTTAAAGAGAAATTAAGGCTATAAAAATTTAGAATGCTTTCAAGCAATATCTGTAGAAAGAAATGGTAAAATAATACATTTGTACTAAGTATATAGAATAAACACACACAAATGTATATATATAAATATATGTATATATATATATATATAATATATATATATATATATATATATATATATATATATATGTGTGTGTGTGTGTGTATTAAAAAAAACACTCATTTTCAAAATTAAAAATAATGTAGAAAAATAGTTGGTACAGATGCATTATAGACGCCGTGTTTTTTTCTCGCCAAATTTAACGATTTTATGGGGCAAACTTGGCGATTTTATGGGGCGATGACTGGGTTAATGTATATACCCTAACTTTGTTGGTGGGAAATGGAAGCTCCGATATGTTCTTGCATCCTATTGGTGCACGTGATTTTTGACGTCATTACCCGGCACTATATGAAAATTTGCTGTTCTAAATGTTCTTAGCTGTTCTTTTCGTTCCAGACGCGGAGTGGTAAGGTGTCACCTAGGTTAGGTAAGTAATTTAGTTATGCGGAGGTTTCCAGAAATTTGCATCTTAGCTGCTCTTTTGGTTTACAGGTTTTTTTTTCTGGGATTTAGTATTTTAGTTATGGTGGGTGTAGTTATTTCGGTTCTTACTATTTTTATTCTAAATCAAACAAGATGCTTTGGTTTGGAACATTTTGTTTTTGTTCTTATCATTTTCTGGGATTTAGTTAATTTAGTTATGACAAGTAAAGTTATTTCGGTTTTGAAATTGTTAAAAAATATCAAAATATTCTAAACCAAACAAGATGTTTTGGTTTGGAACATTTTGTTTTTGTTCTTATCATTTTCTGGGATTTAGTTAATTTAGTTATGACGGGTGAAGTTATTTCGGTTTTGAAATTGTTAAAAAGTATCAATTATTTCGGTTTTGAAATTGTTAAAAAGTATCAAAATATTCTAAACCAAACAAGATGCTTTGGTTTGGAACATTTTGTTTTTGTTCTTATCATTTTCTGGGATTTAGTTAATTTAGTTATGACAGGTGACTATTTTTATTGTTAAAAAATATCAAATCCAAATCTGATTTTTTAAATTTATTTTAAAATTTTTTAAGGGAGTTATATAATATTTCT
Source organism: Pardosa pseudoannulata (assembly GCA_032207245.1). Lineage (NCBI taxonomy): Eukaryota > Metazoa > Arthropoda > Arachnida > Araneae > Lycosidae > Pardosa > Pardosa pseudoannulata. Next base: position 31,070,244 of record CM063499.1, on the reverse strand, counting down.
TACCCTTTCCAATTTTCATTTGTTATTAAGTTTATTGCATTTCTTTTATTACAATAAACCCCCACACATGTTAGATTCTTCATAATATTAGTGCTTATTAAATGCTATATATTGTGTTTATTCTGTTGATGTATATCATAAATTTTACTAATCTGTTATTTATTTTAAATAACGTAAAATGATGATTATTATCTAATTTTATTTTAATAATGCTTTAAATGTTAAATTAGTTTTGTTAATGTTGTGTTCAAATATGCCACGTGACCTGCCATGTTTTTTTTGTGATCTTTCAAAAAACATGCACCCATGTTTTTCTACTTGGCATTTTTCAAATCACGTTTTTCTGTTGGTCGCCAAAAAAAAAAAACATGGCGACACCGGCGTCTATAATGCATCTGTTCCTCGAATCTTGAAAATTTAGTTAATCTGATAACTGATTGAAATTTTCTTATACCATAAACTGTATAAAAAGAATTGTAAATATAAGTTTTAATAAATAAAAAACTGAATTTAATCTATTAGATTTTGTTATAAAGTGTGGTTTAAAATTTGTACCACTGAAAAATAATTCTATTTACTTACGCGTATACCATTTTAGCTTATATGCACATAAGATTCAAATTTCGTACATAATTTACTCCTAATTTGGCAATAGTTTTGCTAAAAACTCGAGAAAAATCAGTATTTGCATGCTTTAAAATCTTGGATTCCCCCCAAAATACTATACATTTTTAACTAATTTTTTTTTAAATTTATGAATATATTGAAAAATAGAAATAAATTTTAGATTTTCCATTATTATAATTGTTACATCACTTATAGAATTTGTCTGAAGTATAGAAATATTTGATTCAATTTATTAAATTCTGCAAGTTTGCAATAGTGTAATTTAATAATACGTTTTAATAATTATGATTTTTTTATCAGCCTTTTTCGTGCTATCCTATTCACCCTTATTTTTGAATTCCCTATATAAAAATAGCCTATGTTATCTTTCCGTTTGTTCTCGAATTTATGAATCAGTTGTACCTGGAAGGAATAGACGAATCCATATTGGATACTTGATGGGTTACGGTTTGCAACGTTCGAAATCCACCTCTTCCCTTTTTTAGCATCTAATGCCATTATTTCAAGTCCTATTTTTCAAATTTATCAATTTATCCCATAATAAATAGGTGAAAATAACACATTTTTCTAGCATTATGACGTCATTCCTTTAGCCATCTCATTGAATCATTCCTTATTTTAAATTACTTAAATATCGTCTGCATTTTATTTTATTTATGTTTGGCTTAAATAATAGATTAGGTACCAGGTGCGTACTGAAGGGGGTGTTTAGGGGTTTAAACATCCCCCTTGAGCTCAGACAAAATGGCAAAAATAAAATTTTTAGTAGAATTTATGCGGGGTGTTATTTTTTATAACTATAACCCCCCCACACACACACACTTGAAAATTATGAGCCACGCCCTTGAAAAAATTCTGCGTATGCCACTGTTAGGTACATATGTGCTAATTTTAAATTTAATCGTCGATTATTTTTTGTTGCAATGAAAATTTTATCACCGGTATTAACAACAAATTCTGTCTAACTCCAGGGTGTAGTGGAAAAGATACTTCCATTAATTATTGTGGAAAAAATGGGAAGAACTTAACGATAATTTCGACTTAGCTAAGAAAACTTTGAATTATCTTTCTAAATGAATTCAACATGATTCAAAACTGCATTAACAGTATCGGGAGACTTTAGAGGATTATGAAGATAAACAAATTATTGAGTGTGTACCAGATAATTCTCAGCCAAAAAACAAACCACTTTTTTACCAGCCTCATAGGGTACTTTAACAATTTTGGAAATTTAAAAATTTTACTGATCCCGTCATATGACGGGCTATATGCTAATTAAAAAGAATGTTTCACAGTATAAACATACATGTTCTATTGTTCAGTAATAAAAGGTCAAGTAATCGACTAGTAATAATTAAGTAGTCGATCAAGTAATCGATTTAATATGCTAAGAGTTGGAAAAAAGTTAACTTTTTGATCTAATGCTATAGTGCTGCCATCTATACTTGGTACAGGGAAGAAAAAGACGAAAGAATCAATAGACGTTTAAAGAAACTTCTCCGGGAAAGAAAAATATCAAGAGTGGAGTAGAACAACGTTTTTGTTCACAAGATTTCAGTGGTTAGTTATGCAGTATTGACGCCATCTGTTGTTTAAAATTCTGTTTATAATAGTGCCTAAACTATACAAAATTTTCAATTAAAATTTTTCACTGCTAATTTTTATCATCTGTTGATTTGAAATAACATTGAAGTGAATAATAACATTTCCAATTACAAACCTAAATTAAATTGATACTACATAACTCAAATATTTTCAATGAGTAGCATAAAATATTTTCAAAAAATTATTACTTAATTTTGTAAGTGAATATAGACTTTTCCAATTACAAGGGTAAAATAAATTGATTTTAATATACTACATAACACAATGAATATTTTCATTGCTCATTTCAATCTGCAGTTAATTTAGTAAGTGAATATTAATTTTTCCAACTAAAGAGTAAAATAAATTGATTTTAATATACTACATAACACAATGAATATTTTCATTGCTCATTTCAATCTGGAGTTAATTTAGTAAGTGAATATTAACTTTTTCTACTAAAGAGTAAAATAAATTGATTTTAATATACTACATATCACAATGAATATTTTCATTGCTCATTTCAATCTGCAGTTAATTTAGTAAGTGAATATTAACTTTTCCAACTAAAGAGTAAAATAAATTGATTTTAATATACTACATAACACAATGAATATTTTCATTGCTCATTTCAATCTGCAGTTAATTTAGTAAGGGAATATTAGCTTTTCGAATTACAAGAATAAAATAAATTTAATTTAATATACTACATAACACAATGAATATTTTCATTGCTCATTTCAATCTGCAGTTAATTTAGTAAGTGAATATTAACTTTTCGAATTACAAGAATAGAATAAATTTAATTTAATATGCTACATAAAACAGATATATAAGTTTATTTAAACATTATAATAAAAATGTAAAATCCCGGTCTAATAGAAACTTTAAATTTAATTTGATTCTGAAGTTCAAACAGAAAATGTAAAAGGCAGATTAACTGAAAAATGATTATTTTTAGAGAGTAAATAATGAGTATTAATAATTATATGCAATATGCTTTCATTTATTTAGTATTTAATTTACTAAATAAGATAATTATTTAATATTGCATTATACTTTTTGGATTTACTCGTTAAATTTATAAATTACTCGTATAAAATAAGAACATTTACTGCGAAGTATTAAATCCCATATAAACTCTCTCTTGAATGATAGTTTAATAGTACGTTAAAATTGTTTTAAAAAGTTCTTTACGGACTATTCTTTATTGCATAAAAACATGCATACGCATTTATCTCACAAAATACAACACAGAGAAAGAAAATATTACGTTAGTGCTGCCATCTGTCGCTTTTAAAGAGAACTTATTTATATAAGAATTAAGTATGGTTTCAAGCAATTTCTGTAAAAATAAATGGTAGTAATATACATTTGTTCTGTAAACTTAGTAAAGGAATAGTAAAATTTGATTTATGAATATTCTTTGATAGCAAAAATGCACTTTTAAATTATTATATTCAAGGACAATTTTTTTAAGCTGAAAATGAAATCCGTCATGTTGAATATGTATTGTTTAAAAATTTTTTTAATCGCAATGTTATGGGTGTGACTCAGTTCAGAGTACCTTTAAAAATCTTAAATTAAAAGTAAGGTTTTCAGCAATAAATGAATAAAACAAACCATACATGTTTGTAAGAATTAAATTAATTTAATTGTTCTAATGTTATCAATATTAAATTTGGCTTCTTTTGTCAATGATAATTTGGAGGCTTTATTTTAAGAATGGTTTCCATGCTTCTGGCCAGATCTAGTATCTTCCAATTTTTTCATGTAACCCAATGTTATTTCTGACCTTCCTTGGAAAATTTCAGAAACCTAAGAAAAAAAGTCATATATAAATGTTTCTTTAATCTGCCTCTTGCAAAATCTGCCTCTATTGATAACTTTATTACTTTACCACTTTACTATTTTAGAAATATAAACAGTAAAGTGGTAAAGTAATAAAGTTATCAATAGAGAGTAGGAAGTTTAAAAAGGATAGAAAATTTTTATGCAGATGCAAGGATCAATTTTATAAAATTGTAATAAATTTTTTGGGTTTAAATATAAAATTAAAAAAAAACCAAAAATTATTAAAATTTTATAAAATTGATGCTTTTATCTGCATAAAAATTCTCTATCCTTTTTAAACTTCCTACTCTCTATTGATAATTACTTCACCACTTTACTATTTTTTAAATTTTTTTGGATTTAAATATAAAATAAAATCACCCCAAAAATTATTAAAATTTTATAAAATTTATGCTTACATCTGCATAAAAATTCTCTATCATTTATAAACTTCCTACTCTCTACTGTTAACTTTATTACTTTACCCCATAACTATTTTATATTGCTGTCTAGGGCAAATTATTTTTTCACCTTAATGTAATTTAATTTTAATTATTGTATAACCCTTATTATAACTGGCAAATCCTGATTCTCACCTTGAATGAACTAATCAGTCTCAAGACGGGAGATACAGTGTTCAGGTAAGGAGCCCTGAGGAAACTACAACTACAGTTCCTCTTGCAAAAGGAGATCCTTGTACGAAATCAGAAGCAACAATTGAAAATCCCCGTTTTATATACGCTATTCCTGAGATGTTGGGATTTATGTTCACATTCTGCTTTAACTTTCCTGAATGCTTTACTATATGTCCGTTTATAACGATAAAAACCAAATGGACTGTTTTATTGATTTGATTCGTTTTACTGATTTTATCGACTGGAATTCTTAATTTCTGTTTTCTTCTCTTCCAACATTTTTTCTTTCTTTCAGCATAACACTTCCTTTTTTCACTCAATAGCTTTCTTCTATTACTAGATTATGCATTCTCTATTTTCTCTCTCTCTCTCTCTACACACACACACACACGCACACACACATACATATAATATATCAAAAGTATTTAACTTTATCTATCTATCCACCATATATCTATCTATCTATCCATCTTATATCTATCTATTTATCTATTTTATATCTATCTATATATTTATCCATCTTATATATATATATATATCTGTCTTATATCCATCTATTTATCTATCTTATAT
>CM063499.1:31057492-31059992 GCA_032207245.1 Pardosa pseudoannulata | reverse complement strand
CACACACAAATTCATTTATATATATATAGATTTTAGGTAGTTGCAAATTATAGAGAAGTGCTACTTTAAAAAATAACCACACTTGAATAATTAAAATAATGAATGCCTTTTAAAAGATCCATAGCAGCTTGCGGAATGGCTTGTCTGCCATGTTGTCACTAGAGTTGTGGGCAGTGGAAAAAAACCCGGTTTAAACCCTGTGAAAAAACCGTGTTTTTTGGGAAGGGAATTTTGAAAATTTCCAAAACATGGGAATTTTGAAGTATTTCGAAGTCGCCAATTCCTATGACGCAATGAGAACCACCATTTTTTTTTCTGTCTTTGTTGTCGACTTCAAAAGTGGATATTTTCACAAAACGCAACGGCCGAACGATGGCCGAATGGTTAGGGTGCTGGCCTTCGGAACCGGAGTTCGTGGGTTCGAGTCCCACTATGGCATGGATGTTCGTAGCCTTTCGGAATCGGCTTTAAGCAGTAGGTCCAGGTCTCGTTAGCCCTCGTGTTGCAAAAAGTAGACCGTAGCGTTCCAAACCAAACCAAACCACAAAATGTAACTGTTATGTGCAATGAAAAAAAATTGAATAATTGGGATTAACTAACGATATTTGGCAAGGTATCATGTTTAGCATGAACGTAGGAATCTATTTTTCCTTTGAGAAATATCCAATATTTTTATTATTACATAAATATAAAGGTATAATCAGTAGTGTCACAAAACCCATAAATCATTATTTTTCTTGAATAACATCTCTCTCTCTCTCAATATATGTATATATATATATATATATATATATATATATATATATATATATATATATATATATATATATATATATGTCATGCCTGGGTATCAAAAATGCAGTCGGGCCATTTGTTGTTTTTCAAATTATCCTTTATTCTTCTCCAGACATGATATTGACGAGGAAGTATATTGCTTGCAGATCTGTACTCTAAGATGCTAGCCTAAAACGGTGAGCGTCTGCTACTGAGCTAGAAATGCGAATGTATGTCTTACTCTTAAAACTAAAAACTCCTATCCAAAGGGGGTTTCCTTGGAGGGGTTCTTTGGGGCTCTGCGTGTGACCATTTAGATTCCCTGAGGGCGTGTGCTGGGCGCTATAGGATCTTTCCTATTGGCCGTTGCTTTCCCGCCTCGCTTGGACAGACAACGTGGGGTCTGTTTTGAGATGTTTTCACCACATGTTGGGGGAACTTAAATTATTTGACAGTCTAGTGTCAGACTGGGATTAACTTCTTTAACTTACGATTTCTGTAACGTCAAAGGGGGATTAAGATTTGCTGTTTATGGGATGCAGGTGTTTCAGATGCGTCTCCGATTTTGTTTGCTTCCTAAACTTAGGGGTTTTCTCTATTAATTTTTATTCTCGGGGGTGTTATTCTTCGATCTGTTTTCCCTACATTAAAATATTCCTCGATCTGTTTTTCCTACATTACATGTATATATGTATGTCTATAATGTGTGTGTGTGTAGGAATTGGACACAAAATGCAACAGTGTCATTTGGTTTGGTTTGGAGCGCTACGGTCTACTGTTTTGCACACGAGATCTAATGAGACCGGGACCTACTGCTTAAAGCCGATTCCGAACGGCTACGAACATCCATGCCATAGTGGGATTCGAACCCAAGAACTCCGGTACCGACGTTCAGCGCCCTAATCAATCGGTTATCGTCCGGCCAGTGTCATTTGATTAAGCCTTTAAAGGATAAAATGCATTACATAATATAATAAACTGTTATTTTAAATTTAAAGATATTTATTTTTATATTATAAAAGGAGGAGGAAAAAGTTTAGAATAAAGCAATCTACATAACAAATAATGATAAAAAATAATGTATATAATGTATATTAGCAGTTAAAATTGAAGCAACCAGTTATGTGTTTGATAAGACTCACAGGGTAATTAATTACATAAGTACTACTATAAAATCATTTAAATTGCTCACTGGTATTATTTCTTGAATATATATATATATATATATACGACGGAACTTCCTGCATGCCAGGGGACAGGCGGCGAAACGAAAAACCAAAAAGCCAGTTTTTTATACTAAAGTAAAAAAAATCTCTTAGAAATAATATGCTAGTTCTTAAATAGCCACTGTTGAAAAAATAAATGTAAACATTGTTAAAATGTTTTCTTCCCAAAGTTTCCAAAATTCCGGGTTTTTTACATCTCTAGTTGTCACTCTTGTCTTTTGCCGGGAAACGTTTGCGCATGCGCTCGTTATCTTAACTCTCATGCAATGAGGGGAATTTTCGCTTGCTCCAAGTTTGTCATGACAAGGTTGCCACAGTTTTGCAGTAAATTTGTGTTGCAAAGAAGTGTTCGCTTTATGCTACGTTTAACTTGCAGGAGTTTGGCTGCAAGTTTGTCGCGTCAAACTTGTTATGACAATATATTATCCAGAAAAAAAAAAAATCAAACTTGCTGCAAGTATGCATGCTGTCTGGAAAAAAAATAGACCATTTTATTTAAT